>OX463234.1:19553425-19960925 GCA_949820135.1 Sylvilagus floridanus | reverse complement strand
TAACCCTAGCCCTAGCCCTAGCCCTAGCCCTGGTCCTAGCCCTAGCCCTAGCCCTAGCCCTACCCCCAACCCTAAACCTAACCCTAACCCTAAGCCTAACCCTGGCCCTAGCCCTAGCCCTAGCCCTAGACCTAAAATAACACTAACCCTAACCCTAATCCTAACCCGAAACCTAGCCTTAAACCTAGCCCTATCTCTAACCCTAACCCTAACCCTAGCCCTAGCCCTAGCCCTAGCTGAAGCCCTAGCCCTAGCCCTAACCCTAACCCTAACCCTAACCCTAACCCGAGCCATAACCATAACCCTAACCCTAACCTTAGCCCTAACCCTAACCCTAGCCCAAGCCCTAACCCTAACCGTAACCCTAACCCTAGCCCTAGCCCTAGCCCTAATCTAGCCCTAGCCCAAGTCCTAGCCCTAACCCTAGCCCTAACCTAACCCTAACCCTAAACTTAACCCTAGCCCTAGCCCTAACCCTAACACTAACCTAGCACTAGCCCTAGTCCTAACCCTAACCCTAAACCTAACCCTAGCCCAAGACCTAGCCCTAGCCCTAGCCCTAACCCTAAACCTAACCCTAACCCTAGCTCTAACACTAAACCTAGCGCTAGCCCTAACACTAACCCTAGCCCTAGCCCTAGCCCTAGCCCTAGCCCTAGCCCTAACCCTAAACCTAGCCCTAGCCCTAGCCCTAGCCCTAGCTCTAGCCTAATCCTAACCCTAAACCTTGCCCTAGCCCTAGCCCTAGCCCTAGCCACAGCACTAGCCCTAACCCAAACCCTAATCCTAACCCTTACCCTAGCCATAGCCCTGGCCCTAGCCCTGGTCCTAGCCTGAGCCCCAGCCCTAGCCCTAGCCCTAGCCCTAACCCTAACCCTAAACCTAACCCTAGCCCTAACCCTAGCCCTAGCCCTAGCCTTAGCCCTAACCCTAACCCTAAACCTAACCCTAGCCCTAGACCTAGCCCTAGACCTAGCCCTAGCCTTAACCCTAACCCTAACCCTTGCCCTAACCCTAGCCCTAGCCCCGGCCCTAGCCCTGTTACTAGCCCGAGCCCTAGACCTAGCCCTAGCCCTATCCCTAGAACTAGCCCTAAACCTAACCCTAACTAACCCTAGCTCTAGCCCTAGCCCTAGCCCTAACCCTAACCCTAACCCTAACCCTAAACCTAACCCGAGCCCTAACCCTAACCCTAACCCTAGCCCTAGCACTAGCCCTAGCCCTAACCCTAACCCTAGCCCTAGCCCTAACCCTAACACTAACACTAGTCCTAACCCTAGCCCTAGCCCTAGCCCTAGCCCTAACCCTAACCATAACCCTAACCTTAGCCCTAACCCTAACCCTAGCCCTAGCCCAAACCCTAACCCTAACCGTAGCCCTAGCCATAGCACTAGTCTAGACTTGGGCCTAGCCCTAGCCCTAGCCCTAACACTAACCATAACCCTAACCCTAGCCCTAAATCTAGAACTAGCCCTAACACTAACCCTAACGCTATCCCTAGCCCTAGCCCTAGCCCTAGCCCTAACCCTAACCCTTAACCTAACCCTAACCCTAACCCTAGCCCTAGCCCTAAAACTAACCCTAACCCTAAGCCTAACCGTAATCCTAGCCCTAGCCGTAGCAATAGCCCTAGCCCTAGCCCTAACCCTAACCCTAACCCTAACCCTAACTCTAACCCTAGACCTAGCCCTAGCCCTAGCCCTAACCCTAACCCTAAACCTAACCCTAAACCTAGCCCTAGCCCTAACCCTAACCCTAACCCTAACCTAGCCCTAACCCTAGCCCTAGCCCTAGCCCTAGCCCTAACCCTAACCCTAACCCTAGCCCTAGCCCTAGCCCTAGACATAACCCTAACAATAACCCTAACCCTAACCCTAGCCCTAGCCATGGCCCTAGCCCTGGTCCTGGCCCGAGCACTAGCCCTAGCCCTAGCCCTAGCCCTAACCCTAACCCTAACCCTAACCTTAACCCTAGCCCTAACCCTGGCCCCAGCCCTGGTACTTGCCCGATCCATAGCCCTAGCACTTGCCCTATGCATAAAACTAACCCTAACCCTAACCCTAAACCTAGCCCTAGCCCTAACCCGAGCCCTAGCCCTAACCCTAACTCTAACCCTAACCATAGCCCTAACCCTAACCCTAGCCATAGCCCTGACCCTATCACTAACCCTAGTCCTAACCCTAGCCCTAGACCTAGCCCTAGCCCTAGCCCTAACCCTAACACTAACCCTAGTCCTAACCATAGCCCTAGCCCTAGCCCTAGTCTATCCCTAGCCCTAGCTCTAGCCCTAGCACTAGCCTTAGCACTATCCCTATCCCTAACCCTAACCCTAACCCTAACACTAAACCTAGCCCTAGCCCTAACACTAGCCCTAACCCTAGCCATAGCACTAGCCCTAGCCCTAGACCTAACCCTAACACTAACGCTAGTCCTTACCCTAGCCCTAGCCCGAGCCCTAGCCCTAGCCCTAACCCTAACCCTAACCCTTGCCCTAACCCTAACCCTAGACCTAGCCCTAACCCTAACCCTAACCCTAACTCTAACCCTAGCCCTAGCCCTAGACCTAGCCCTAACCCTAACCCTAACCCTAACCCTAGCCCTAAATCTAACCCTAGCCCTAGCCCTTGCCCTAGTCTAGCCCTATCCCTAGTCCTAAACCTAACCCTAACCCTAACCCTAAACCTAGCCCTAACCCTAACCCTAGCCCTAACCCTAACCCTAACCCTAGACCTAGCCCTAACCCTAACCCTAACCCTAACTCTAACCCTAGCCCTAGCCCTAGCACTAGCCCTAACCCTAACCCTAACCCTAGCCCTAAATCTAACCCTAGCCCTAGCCCTTGCCCTAGTCTAGCCCTATCCCTAGTCCTAAACCTAACCCTAACCCTAACCCTAAACCTAGCCCTAACCCTAACCCTAGCCCTAAACCTAACCCTAACCCTAACCCTAGCCCTAGCCCTTGCCCTAGCCCTAGCCCTATCCCTAGTCCTAACCCTAACCCTAACCCTAGCCCTAGCCCTAGCCCTAACCCTAACCCTAACCCTAACCCTAACCCTAGCCCTAGGCCTAGCCCTAGCCCTAGCCCTAGCCATAACCCGAACCCTAACCCTATCCCTAACTCTAGCCCTAGACCTAACCTTAGACCTATCCCTAACCCTAACCCTAACCCTAGCCATAGCACTAGCCCTAACCCTAACCCTAACCCTAACCATAGCCCTAGCCCTAACCATAGCCCTGGTCCTAGCCCTGGCCCTTGACCTAGCCCTACCCCTAACCCTAAACCTTACCCTAACCCAAACCCTAACCCTAACCCTAGCCCTAGCCCTATCCCTAGCCCTAGCCCAAACCCTAACCCTAACCCTAACACTTGACCTAACCTAACACTAACCCTAACCCTAATCCTAACCCGAAACCTAGCCCTAAACCTAGCCCTATCTCTAACCTTAAACCTAACCCTAGCCCTAGCCCAAGCCCTAGCCCTAGCCCTAACCCTAACCCTAACCATAACCCTAGCCCTAACCAGAACCCTAACCCTAACCCTAGCCCTAACCCTAACCCTAGCCCTAACCCTAACCCTAACCCTAACAATAGCCCTAAATCTAACCCTAGCCCTACCCCTTGCCCTAGTCTAGCCCTATCCCTTGTCCTAACCCTAACCCTAAACCTAACCCTAACCCTAGCCCTAACCCTAACCCTAGCCCTAACCCTAACCCTAACCATAACCCTAGCCCTAGCCCTTGCCCTAGCCCTAGCCCTATCACTAGTCCTAACCCTAACCCTAGCCCTAGCCCTAGCCCAAACCCTAACCCTAACCCTAACCCTTGACCTAACCTAACACTAACCCTAACCCTAATCCTAACCCGAAACCTAGCCCTAAACCTAGCCCTATCTCTAACCCTAACCCTAACCCTAGCCCTAGCCCTAGCCCTAGCCGAAGCCCTAGCCCTAGCCCTAACCCTAACCCTAACCCTAACCCTAACCCGAGCCATAACCATAACCCTAACCCTAACCCTAGCCCCATCCCTAACCCTAGCCCAAGCCCTAACCCTAACCGTAACCCTAACCCTAGCCCTAGACCTAGCCCTAATCTAGCCCTAGCCCAAGCCCTAGCCCTAACCCTAGCCCTAACCTAACCCTAACCCTAAACTTAACCCTAGCCCTAGCCCTAACCCTAACCCTAACCTAGCACTAGCCCTAGTCCTAACCCTAACCCTAAACCTAAAACTAACCCTAGCCCAAGACCTAGCCCTAGCCCTAGCCCTAACCCTAAACCTAACCCTAACCCTAGCTCTAACACTAACCCTAGCGCTAGCCCTAACACTAACCCTAGCCCTAGCCCTAGCCCTAGCCCTAGCCCTAGCCCTAGCCCTAACCCTAAACCTAGCCCTAGCCCTAGCCCTAGCCCTAGCTCTAGCCTAATCCTAACCCTAAACCTTGCCCTAGCCCTAGCCCTAGCCCTAGCCCTAGCACTAGCCCTAACCCAAACCCTAATCCTAACCCTAACCCTAGCCATAGCCCTGGCCCTAGCCCTGGTCCTAGCCTGAGCCCTAGCCCTAGCCCTAGCCCTAGCCCTAACCCTAACCCTAAACCTAACCCTAGCCCTAACCCTAGCCCTAGCCCTAGCCTTAGCCCTAACCCTAACCCTAAACCTAACCCTAGCCCTAGACCTAGCCCTAGACCTAGCCCTAGCACTAACCATAACCCTAACCCTTGCCCTAACCCTAGCCCTATCCCCGGCCCTAGCCCTGTTACTAGCCCGAGCCCTAGACCTAGCCCTAGCCCTATCCCTAGAACTAGCCCTAAACCTAACCCTAACTCTAACCCTAGCTCTAGCCCTAGCCCTAGCCCTAACCCTAACCCTAACCCTAACCCTAAACCTAACCCGAGCCCTAACCCTAACCCTAACCCTAGCCCTAGCACTAGCCCTAGCCCTAACCCTAACCCTAGCCCTAGCCCTAACCCTAACACTAACACTAGTCCTAACCCTAGCCCTAGCCCTAGCCCTAGCCCTAACCCTAACCATAACCCTAACCTTAGCCCTAACCCTAACCCTAGCCCTAGCCCAAACCCTAACCCTAACCGTAGCCCTAGCCATAGCACTAGTCTAGACTTGGGCCTAGCCCTAGCCCTAGCCCTAACACTAACCATAACCCTAACCCTAGCCCTAAATCTTGCCCTAGCCCTAACCCTAACCCTAACGCTATCCCTAGCCCTAGCCCTAGCCCTAGCCCTAACCCTAACCCTTAACCTAACCCTAACCCTAACCCTAGCCCTAGCCCTAAACCTAACCCTAACCCTAACCCTAACCGTAATCCTAGCCCTAGCCGTAGCAATAGTCCTAGCCCTAGCCCTAACCCTAACCCTAACCCTAACCCTAACCCTAGACCTAGCCCTAGCCCTAGCCCTAAACCTAACCCTAAACCTAACCCTAACCCTAGCCCTAGCCCTAACCCAAACCCTAACCCTAACCTAGCCCTAACCCTAGCCCTAGCCCTAGCCCTAGCCCTAACCCTAACCCTAACCCTAGCCCTAGCCCTAGCCCTAGACCTAACCCTAACAATAACCCTAACCCTAACCCTAGCCCTAGCCATGGCCCTAGCCCTGGTCCTGGACCGAGCACTAGCCCTAGCCCTAGCCCTAGCCCTAACCCTAACCCTAACCCTAACCTTAACCCTAGCCCTAGCCCTGGCCCCAGCCCTGGTACTTGCCCGATCCATAGCCCTAGCACTTGCCCTATGCATAACACTAACCCTAACCCTAACCCTAAACCAAGCCCTAGCCCTAAACCGAGCCCTAGCCCTAACCCTAACTCTAACCCTAACCATAGCCCTAACCCTAACCCTATCCATAGCCCTGACCCTATCACTAACCATAGTCCTAACCCTAGCCCTAGACCTAGCCCTAGCCCTAGCCCTAACCCTAACACTAACCCTAGTCCTAACCATAGCCCTAGCCCTAGCCCTAGCCCTAACCCTAACTATAACCCTAACCCTAGCCCTAACCCTAACCCTAGCCCTAACCCTAGCACTGGCCCTAGCCCTAGACCTAGCCCTAGCCCTAACCCTAACCCTAACCCTAACCCTAACCCTAGCCCTAACCCTAACGCTAGCACAAGCCCTAACCCTAACCCTAACCCTAACCCTAGCCCTATCCCTAGCCCTAGTCTATCCCTAGCCCTAGCTCTAGCCCTAGCACTAGCCTTAGCACTATCCCTATCCCTAACCCTAACCCTAACCCTAACCCTAAACCTAGCCCTAGCCCTAACACTAGCCCTAACCCTAGCCATAGCCCTAGCCCTAGCCCTAGACCTAACCCTAACACTAACGCTAGTCCTTACCCTAGCCCTAGCCCGAGCCCTAGCCCTAGCCCTAACCCTAACCCTAACTCTTGCCCTAAACCTAACCCTAGACCTAGCCCTAACCCTAACCCTAACCCTAACTCTAACCCTAGCCCTAGCCATAGCCCTAGCCCTAACCCTAACCCTAACCCTAACCCTAGCCCTAAATCTAACCCTAGCCCTAGCCCTTGCCCTAGTCTAGCCCTATCCCTAGTCCTAAACCTAACCCTAACCCTAACCCTTAACCTAGCCCTAACCCTAACCCTAGTCCTAACCCTAACCCTAACCCTAGCCCTAGCCCTTGCCCTAGCCCTAGCCCTATCCCTAGTCCTAACCCTAACCCTAACCCTAGCCCTAGCCCTAGCCCTAACCCTAACCCTAACCCTAACCCTAGCCCTAGGCCTAGCACTAGCCCTAGCCCTAGCCATAACCCGAACCCTAACCCTATCCCTAACTCTAGCCCTAGACCTAACCTTAGACCTATCCCTAACCCTAACCCTAAACCTAGCCATAGCCCTAGCCCTAACCCTAACCCTAACCCTAACCCTAACCCTAACCCTAACCATAGCCCTAGCCCTAACCCTAGCCCTGGTCCTAGCCGTAGCCCTAGACCTAGCCCTACCCCTAACCCTAAACCTAACCCTAACCCAAACCCTAACCCTAACCCTAGCCCTAGCCCTATCCCTAGCCCTAGCCCAAACCCTAACCCTAACCCTAACCCTTGACCTAACTTAACACTAACCCTAACCCTAATCCTAACCCGAAACCTAGCCCTAAACCTAGCCCTATCTCTAACCTTAAACCTAACCCTAGCCCTAGCCCAAGCCCTAGCCCTAGCCCTAACCCTAACCCTAACCATAACCCTAGCCCTAACCAGAACCCTAACCCTAACCCTAGCCCTAACCCTAACCCTAGCCCTAGCCCTAACCCTAACCCTAACCCTAGCCCTAAATCTAACCCTAGCCCTAGCACTTGCCCTAGTCTAGCCCTATCCCTTGTCCTAACCCTAACCCTAAACCTAACCCTAACCCTAGCCCTAACCCTAACCCTAGCCCTAACCCTAACCCTAACCCTAACCCTAGCCCTAGCCCTTGCCCTAGCCCTAGCCCTATCCCTAGTCCTAACCCTAACCCTAGCCCTAGCCCTAGCCCTAGCCCAAACCCTAACCCTAACCCTAAGCCTTGACCTAACCTAACACTAACCCTATCCCTAATCCTAACCCGAAACCTAGCCCTAAACCTAGCCCTATCTCTAACCCTAACCCTAACCCTAGCCCTAGCCCTAGCCCTAGCCCAAGCCCTAGCCCTAGCCCTAACCCTAACCCTAACCCTAGCCCTAACCATAACCCTAACCCTAACCCTAGCCCTAACCCTAACCCTAGCCCTAGCACTAACCCTAACTCTAACCCTAACCCTAGCCCTAGACCTAGCCCTAATCTAGCGCTAGCCCAAGCCCTAGCCCTAACCATAGCCTAACCTAAACCTAACCCTAAACTTAACCCTAGCCCTAGCCATAACGCTAACCCTAGCCTAGCACTAGCCCTAGTCTTAACCCTAACCCTAAACCTAAGCCTAGCCCAAGACCTAGCCCTAGCCCTAGCCCTAACCCTAAACCTAACCCTAACCCTAGCCCTAACACTAACCCTAGCGCTAGCCCTAACCCTAACCCTAACCCTAGCCCTAGCCCTAGCCCTAGCCCTAGCCCTAGCCCTAGCCCTAACCCTAAACCTAGCCCTAGCCCTAGCCCTAGCCCTAGCTCTAGCCTAATCCTAACCCTAAACCATGCCCTAGCCCTAGCCCTAGCCCTAGCCCTAGCCCTAACCCAAACCCTAATCCTAACCCTAACCCTAGCAATAGCCCTGGCCCTAGCCCTGGTCCTAGCCTGAGCCCTAGCCCTAGTCCTAGCCCTAGCCCTAACCCTAACCCTAAACCTAACCCTAGACCTAACCCTAGCCCTAGCCCTAACCTTAGCCCTAACTGTTTTCTGGATATTATCTATGAATTGTAGAGTTTTGAATGAATTTTAGCATGTTACATTTAGTGTTTTGGTTGGCAAACACTAATTAGTTCCACATGGAGACACAACAAGTACACATAAGTGTTTTCTGAGTAGAATGCTACAGAAACTAGGTTAAAAATGCTATTTGCGACTGTAAACATGACATTGAATTCACATTCCCAAGAAAAAGACTTTGCTTTTCTCCAAAACCAGTTTGACTCTGCTTTTCTGGGTCCTTTGCACACGAATTCCACATCAGTTTGTCCCGATAGGTCTGGATCTAACCAGAAATATCCGGTTCTGTGTGGCTAAATGAATATCAGCTTTTAAACAGCCTGTGTGTTTGTTAGTGTTTTCTGGAGAGTATCTATGAACTTTAGAGTTTTGAATGAATTTTAGCATGTTGCATTTTGTTTTTTTGTTGGCAAACGCTAATTCGTTCCACATGGAGACACAACAAGTACACACAAGTGTTTTCTGAGTAGAATACTACAGAAAGCAGGTGCAAAATGATATTTCTGATTGTAAATATGACATTGAATCCACTTGCCCAAGAAAACGACTTTGCTTTTCTTCAAAACCAGTTTCAAGATCCTTTTCGTTGTCCTTAACACAGGAATACCACACTAGTTTGTCCAGATAGGTCTGGGTCTAACCAGAAATGTCCGTTTCTGTGTGGCGAAATGAATATCAACTTTTAAACAGCCTGTGTGTTTGTTAGTGTTTTCTGGAGAGTATCTATGAACTTTAGAGTTTTGAATGAATTTTAGCATGTTACATTTTCTTTTTGTTGTTGGCAAACGCTAATTAGTTCCACATGGAGACACAACAAGTACACATAAGTGTTTTCTGAGTAGAATGCTACAGAAACTAGGTTAAAAATGATATTTGCGACTGTAAACATGACATTGAATTCACCTTCCCAAGAAAAAGACTTTGCTTTTCTCCAAAACCAGTTTGACTCTTCTTTTCTGGGTCCTTTGCACATCAATTCCACATGAGTTTGTCCAGATAGGTCTGGATTTAACCAGAAATGTCCGGTTCTGTATGGCTAAATGAATATCAGGTTTTAAACAGCCTGTGTGTTTTTTAGTTTTTTCCGGAGAGTATCTAGGAACTTTAGAGTTTTGAATGAATTTTAGCATGTTACATTTTGTTTTTTTGTTGGCAAATGCTAATTCGTTCCACATGGAGACACAACAAGTACACATAAGAGTTTTCTGAGTAGAATGCTACAGAAACTAGGTTAAAAATGATATTTGCGACTGTAAACATGACATTGAATTCACATTCACAAGAAAAAGACTTTGCTTTTCTTCAAAACCAGTTTCAAGATCCTTTTCGTGGTCCTTAACACAGGAATACCACACTAGTTTGTCCAGATAGGTCTGGGTCTAACCAGAAATGTCCGTTTCTGTGTGGCTAAATGAATATCAGCTTTTAAACAGCCTGTGTGTTTGTTAGTGTTTTCTGGAGAGTATCTATGAACTTTAGAGTTTTGAATGAATTTTAGCATGTTACATTTAGTTTTTTGGTTGGCAAACGCTAACTAGTTCCACATGGAGAAACAACAAGTACACATAATTGTTTTAAGAGTAGAATGCTACAGAAACTAGGTTAAAATGCTATTTGCGACTGTAAACATGACATTGAATTCACATTCCCAAGAAAAAGATTTTGCGTTTTTCCAAAACCAGGGTGACTCTGCTTTTCTGGGTCCTTTGCACATGAATTCCACATGAGTTTGTCCAGATAGATCTGGATCTAACCAGAAATGTCCGTTTCTGTGTGGCTAAATGAATATCAGCTTTTAAACAGCCTGTGTGTTTGTTAGTGTTTTCTGGAGAGTATCTATGAACTTTAGAGTTTTGAATGAATTTTAGCATGTTACATTTAGTTTTTTGGTTGGCAAACGCTAATCAGTTCCACATGGAGACACAACAAGTACACATAAGTGTTTTAAGAGTAGAATGCTACAGAAACTAGGTTAAAAATGGTATTTGCGACTGTAAACATGACATTGAATTCACATTCCCAAGAAAAAGACTTTGCTTTACTCCAAAACCAGTTTGACTCTGCTTTTCTGGGTCCTTTGCACACGAATTCCACATCAGTTTGTCCCGATAGGTCTGGATCTAACCAGAAATATCCGGTTCTGTGTGGCTAAATGAATATCAGCTTTTAAACAGCCTGTGTGTTTGTTAGTGTTTTCTGGAGAGTTTCTATGAACTTTAGAGTTTTGAATGAATTTTAGCATGTTGCATTTTGTTTTCTTGTTGGCAAACTCTAATTAGTTCCACATGGAGACACAACAAGTACACATAAGTGTTTTCTGAGTAGAATACTACAGAAACCAGGTGCAAAATGATATTTCTGATTGTAAATATGACATTGAATCCACTTGCATAAGAAAACGACTTTGCTTTTCTTCAAAACCAGTTTCAAGATCCTTTTCGTGGTCCTTAACACAGGAATACCACACTAGTTTGTCCAGATAGGTCTGGGTCTAACCAGAAATATCCAGTTCTGTGTGGCTAAATGAATATCAGCTTTTAAACAGCCTGTGTGTTTGTTAGTGTTTTCTGGAGAGTATCTATGAACTTTAGAGTTTTGAATGAATTTTAGCATGTTACATTTAGTTTTTTGGTTGGCAAACGCTAATCAGTTCCACATGGAGACACAACAAGTACACATAAGTGTTTTCTGAGTAGAATGCTACAGAAACTAGGTTAAAAATGCTATTTGCGAGTGTAAACATGACATTGAATTCACATTCCCAAGAAAAAGACTTTGCGTTTTTCCAAAACCAGGGTGACTCTGCTTTTCTGGGTCCTTTGCACATGAATTCCACACGAGTTTGTCCAGATAGATCTGGATCTAACCAGAAATGTCCGGTTCTGTGTGGCTAAATGAATATCAGCTTTTAAACAGCCTGTGTGTTTGTTAGTGTTTTCTGGATAGTATCTATGAACTTTAGAGTTTTGAATGAATTTTAGCATGTTACATTTTTTTTTGTTGTTGGCAAACGCTACTTAGTTCCACATGGAGAAACAACAAGTACACATAAGTGTTTTAAGAGTAGAATGCTACAGAAACTAGGTTAAAAATGCTATTTGCGACTGTAAACATGACATTGAATTCACATTCCCAAGAAAAAGACTTTGCTTTTCTCCAAAACCAGTTTGACTCTGCTTTTCTGGGTCCTTTGCACACGAATTCCACATCAGTTTGTCCCGATAGGTCTGGATCTAACCAGAAATATCCGGTTCTGTGTGGCTAAATGAATAGCAGCTTTTAAACAGCCTGTGTGTTTGTTAGTGTTTTCTGGAGAGTATCTATGAACTTTAGAGTTTTGAATGAATTTTAGCATGTTGCATTTTGTTTTTTTGTTGGCAAACTCTAATTAGTTCCACATGGAGACACAACAAGTACACATAAGTGTTTTTTGAGTAGAATGCTACAGAAACTAGGTTAAAAATGATATTTGCGACTGTAAACATGACATTGAATTCACCTTCCCAAGAAAAAGACTTTGCTTTTCTCCAAAACCAGTTTGACTCTGCTTTTCTGGGTCCTTTGCACATGAATTCCACATGAGTTTGTCCAGATAGGTCTGGATCTAAGCAGAAATGTCCGGTTCTGTATGGCTAAATGAGTATCAGGTTTTAAACAGCCTGTGTGTTTTTTAGTGTTTTCCGGAGAGTATCTAGGAACTTTAGAGTTTTGAATGAATTTTAGCATGTTACATTTTGTTTTTTTGTTGGCAAACGCTAATTAGTTCCACATGGAGACACAACAAGTACACATAAGTGTTTTCTGAGTAGAATGCTACAGAAACTAGGTTAAAAATGATATTTGCGACTGTAAACATGACATTGAATTCACATTCCCAAGAAAAAGACTTTCCTTTTCTTCAAAACCAGTTTCAAGATACTTTTCGTGGTCCTTAACACAGGAATACCACACTAGTTTGTCCAGATAGGTCTGGGTCTAACCAGAAATGTCCGTTTCTGTGTGGCTAAATGAATATCAGCTTTTAAACAGCCTGTGTGTTTGTTAGTGTTTTCTGGAGAGTATCTATGAACTTTAGAGTTTTGAATGAATTTTAGCATGTTACATTTAGTTTTTTGGTTGGCAAACGCTAACTAGTTCCAATGGAGAAACAACAAGTACACCTAATTGTTTTAAGAGTAGAATGGTACAGAAACTAGGTTAAAATGCTATTTGCGAGTGTAAACATGACATTGAATTCACATTCCCAAGAAAAAGACTTTGCGTTTTTCCAAAACCAGGGTGACTCTGCTTTTCTGGGTCCTTTGCACATGAATTCCACACGAGTTTGTCCAGTTAGATCTGGATCTAACCAGAAATGTCCGGTTCTGTATGGCTAAATGAATATCAGCTTTTAAACAGCCTCTGTGTTTGTTAGTGTTTTCTGGATAGTATCTATGAACTTTAGAGTTTTGAATGAATTTTAGCATGCTACATTTTTTTTTGTTGTTGGCAAACGCTACTTAGTTCCACATGGAGAAACAACAAGTACACATAAGTGTTTTAAGAGTAGAATGCTACAGAAACTAGGTTAAAAATGCTATTTGCGACTGTAAACATGACATTGAATTCACATTCCCAAGAAAAAGACTTTGCTTTTCTCCAAAACCAGTTTGACTCTGCTTTTCTGGGTCCTTTGCACACGAATTCCACATCAGTTTGTCCCGATAGGTCTGGATCTAACCAGAAATATCCGGTTCTGTGTGGCTAAATGAATATCAGCTTTTAAACAGCCTGTGTGTTTGTTAGTGTTTTCTGGAGAGTTTCTATGAACTTTAGAGTTTTGAATGAATTTTAGCATGTTGCATTTTGTTTTCTTGTTGGCAAACTCTAATTAGTTCCACATGGAGACACAACAAGTACACATAAGTGTTTTCTGAGTAGAATGCTACAGAAACTAGGTTAAAAATAATATTTGGGACTGTAACATGACATTGAATTCACATTCCCAAGAAAAAGACTTTGGTTTTTCCGAAACCAGTTTGACTTTGCTTTTCTCTGTCCTTTGCACATGAATTCCACACGAGTTTGTCCAGATAGGTCTGGATCTAACCATAAATATCCAGTTGTGTTTGGCTAAAAGAATATCAGCTTTTAAACAGCCTGTGTGTTTGTTAGTGTTTTCTGGAGAGTATCTAGGAACTTTAGAGTTTTGAATGAATTTTAGCAAGTTACATTTTGTTTTTTTGTTGGCAAACGCTAATTAGTTCCACATGGAGACACATCAAGTACACATAAGTGTTTTCTGAGTAGAATGCTACAGAAACTAGTTTAAAAATGCTATTTGCGACTCTAAACATGACATTGAATTCACATTCCCAAGAAAAAGACTTTGCTTTACTACAAAATAATTTGACTCTGCTTTTCTGGGTCCTTTGCACACGAATTCCACACGAGTTTGTCCAGATAGGTCTAGATCGAACCAGAAATATCCGGTTCTGTGTGGCTAAATGAATATCAGCTTTTAAACAGCCTGTGTGTTTGTTAGTGTTTTCTGGAGAGTATCTAAGAACTTTAGAGTTTTGAATGAATTTTAGCATGTTACATTATGTTTTTGTTGTTGGCAAACGCTAATTCGTTCCACATGGAGACACAACAAGTACACATAAGTGTTTTCTGAGTAGAATGCTACAGAAACTAGGTTAAAAATGATATTTGCAACTGTAAACATGACATTGAATTCACATTCCCAAGAAAAAGACTTTGCTTTTCACCAAAACCGGGTTGGCTCTGCTTTTCTGGGTCCTTTGCACATGAATTCCATATGAGTTTTTCCAGATATGTCTGGATCTAACCAGAAATATCCGCTTCTGTGTGGCTAAATGAATATCAGCTTTTAAACAGCCTGTGTGTTTGTTAGTGTTTTCTGGAGAGTATCTATGAACTTTAGAGTTTTGAATGAATTTTAGCATGTTACATTTTGTTTTTTGGTTGGCAAATGCTAATTCGTTCCACATGGAGACACAACAAGTACACATAAGTGTTTTCTGAGTAGAATGCTACAGAAACTAGTTTAAAAATGCTATTTGGGACTGTAAACATGACATTGAATTCACATTCCCAAGAAAAAGTCTTTGCGTTTCTCCAAAACTATTTTGACTCTGCTTTTCTGGGTCTGTAGCACACGAATTCCACACGAGTTTGTCCGGATAGGTCTGGATCTAACCAGAAATATCCGGTTCTGTGTGGCAAAATGCATATCTGCTTTTAAACAGCCTGTGTGGTTGTTACTGTTTTCTGGATAGTATCTATGAACTTTAGAGTTTTGATTGAATTTGAGCATGTTACATTTTGTTTTTTGTTGGCAAACGCTAATTCGTTCCACATGGAGACACAACAAGTACACATAAGTGTTTTCTGAGTAGAATGCTACAAACTAGGTTAAAAATGATATTTCTGACTATAAACATGACATTGAAATCACATTTCCGAGAAAAAGACTTTGATTTTCCCGAAACCACTTTGACTTTGCTTTTCTGTGTCCTTTGCACACGAATTCCACACGAGTTTGTCCAGATAGGTCTGGATCTAACCAGATATGTCCGTTTCTGTGTGGTGAAATGAATATCAGCTTTTAAGCAGCCTGTGTGTTTGTTAGTGTATTCTGGATAGTATCTAGGAACTTAGAGTTTTGAATGAATTTGAGCATGTTACATTTTGTTTTTTTGTTGGCAAACGCTAATTCGTTCCACATGGAGACACAACAAGTACACATAAGTGTTTTCTGAGTAGAATGCTACAGAAACTAGGTTAAAAATGATATTTGTGACTCTAAACAGGACATTGAATTCACATTCCCAAGAAAAAGACTTTGCTTTTCAGCAAAACCGGGTTGGCTCTGCTTTTCTGGGTCCTTTGCACATGAATTCCACATGAGTTTGTCCAGATATGTCTGGATCTAACCAGAAATATCCGGTTCTGTGTGGCTAAATGAATATCAGCTTTTAAACCGCCTGTGTGTTTGTTAGTGTTTTCTGGAGAATATCTATGAACTTTAGAGTTTTGAATGAATTTAGCATGTTACATTTTGTTTTTTTGTTGGCAAACGCTACTTAGTTCCACATGGAGACACAACAAGTACACATAAGTGTTTTTGAGTAGAATGCTACAGAAACTAGGTTAAAAATGCTGTTTGCAACTGTAAACATGATATTGAATTCACATTCCCAAAAAAAGACTTTGCTTTTCTCCAAAACCAGTTTGACTCTGCTTTTCTGGGTCCTTTGCACACGAATTCCACATGAGTTTGTCCAGATAGGTCTGGATCTAACCAGAAATATCCAGTTCTGTGTGGCTAGATGAATATCAGCTTTTAAACAGCCTGTGTTTTTGTTAGTGTTTTCTGGAGAGTATCTGTGAACGTTAGAGTTTTAAATGAATTTTAGCTTGCTGCAATTTGTTTTTTTGTTGGCAAACTCTAATTATTTCCACATGTAGACACAACAAGTACACATAAGTGTTTTCTGAGTAGAATGCTACAGAAACTAGGTTAAAAATGCTATTTGTTCTGTAAACATGACATTGAATTCACATTCCCAAGAAAAAGACTTTGCTTTTCTCCAAAACCAGTTTGACTCTGCTTTTCTGGGTCCTTTGCACATGAATTCCACATGTGTTTGTCCATATAGGTCTGGATCTAACCAGAAATATCTGGTTCTGTGTGGCTAAATGAATATCAGCTTTTAAGAAGCCTGTGTGTTTGTTAGTGTATTCTGGAGAGTATCTAGGAACTTTAGAGTTTTGAATGAATTTTAGCATGTTACATTTGGTTTTTTTGTTGGCAAACGCTAATTACTTCCACATGGAGACACAATAAGTACACATAAGTGTTTTCTGAGTAGAATGCTACAGAAACTAGTTTAAAAATGCTATTTGCGACTGTAAACCTGACATTGAATTCACATTCCCAAGAAAAAGTCTTTGCATTTCTCCAAAACCATTTTGACTCTGCTTTTCTGGGTCCTTTGCACACGAATTCCACACGAGTTTGTCCGGATAGGTCTGGATCTAACCAGAAATATCCGGTTCTGTGTGGCAAAATGCATATCTGCTTTTAAACAGCCTTTCTGGTTGTTACTGTTTTCTGGATAGTATCTATGAACTTTAGAGTTTTGATTGAATTTGAGCATGTTACATTTTGTTTTTTTGTTGACAAACGCTAATTAATTCCACGTGGAGACACAACAAGTACACATAAGTGTTTTCTGAGTAGAATGCTACAAACTAGGTTAAAAATGATATTTCCAACTATAAACATGACATTGAAATCACATTACCGAGAAAAAGACTTTGCTTTTCCTGAAACCACTTTGACTTTGCTCTTCTGTGTCCTTTGCACACGAATTCCACAGGAGTTTGTCCAGATAGGTCTGGATCTAACCAGGTATGTCCGTTTCTGTGTTGCAAAATGAATATCAGCTTTTAAACAGCCTGTGTGTTTGTCAGTGTTTTCTGGATACTATCTAGGAACTTTAGAGTTTTGAATGAATTTGAGCATGTTACATTTTGTTTTTTTGTTGGCAAATGCTAATTCGTTCCACATGGAGACACAACAAGTACACATATGTGTTTTCGGAGTAGAATACTACAGAAACCAGGTGCAAAATGATATTTACAATTGTTAACATGACATTGAATCCACTTGCCCAATAAAACGACTTTGCTTTTCTTCAAAATCAGTTTCAACATCATTTCCGTGGTCCTTAACACACGAATTCCACAGGAGTTTGTCCAGAGAGGTCAGGATCTAACCAGAAATATCCAGTTCTGTGTGGCTAAATGAATATCAGCTTTTAAACAGCCTGTGTGTTTGTTAGTGTTTTCTGGATAGTATCTAGTAACTTTAGAGTTTTGAATGAATTTTAGCATGTTACATTTTGATTTGTTGTTGTCAAATGCTAATTCGTTCCACATGGAGACACAACAAGTACACATAAGTGTTTTCTGAGTATAATGCTACAGAAACTAGGTTAAAAATGATATTTGCAACTGTAAACATGACATTGAATTCACATTCCCATGAAAAAGACTTTGCTTTTCTCCAAAACCAGTTTCAACATCCTTTTCGGGGTCCTTTACACACGAATTCCACACGAGTTTGTCCAGATAGGTCTGGATCTAACCAGAAATATCCGGGTCTGTGTGGCTAAATGAATATCAGCTTTTAAACAGCCTGTGTGTTTGTTAGTGTTTTCTGGATAGTATCTATGAACTTTAGAGTTTAGAATGAATTTTAGCATGTTACATTTTGATTTTTTGTTGGCAAACGCTAATTCGTTCCACATGGAGACACAACAAGTACACATAAGTGTTTTCTGAGTAGAATGCTACAGAAACTAGGTGAAAAATGATATTTGTGACTGTAAACATGACATTGAATTCACATTCCCAAGAAAAAGACTTTGCTTTTCACCAAAACCGGGTTGGCTCTGCTTTTCTGGGTCCTTTGCACATGAATTCCACATGAGTTTGTCCAGATAGGTCTGGATCTAACCAGAAATATCCGGTTCTGTGTGGCTAAATGAATATCAGCTTTTAAACCACCTGTGTGTTTGTTAGTGTTTTCTGGAGAGTATCTACGAACTTTAGAGTTTTGAATGAATTTTAGCATGTTACATTTTGTTTTTTTGTTGGCAAACGCTTCTTAGTTCCACATGGAGACACAACAAGTACACATAAGTGTTTTCTGAGTAGAATGCTACAGAAACTAGGTCAAAAATAATATTTGGGACTGTAAACATGACATTGAGTTCACATTCCCAAGAAAAAGTCTTTGCGTTTCCCAAAACCAGTTTGACTCTGCTTTTCGGGGTCCTTCGCACACGAATTCCACAGAGTTTGTCCGGATAGGTCTGGATCTAACCAGAAATATCCGGTTCTGTGTGGCTAAATGAATATCAGCTTTTAAACAGCCTGTGTGTTTGTTAGTGTTTTCTGGATAGTATCTATGAACTTTAGAGTTTTGAATGAATTTTAGCATGTTACACTTTGTTTTTTTGTTGGCAAAAGCTAATTCGTTCCACATGGAGACACAACAAGTACACATAAGTGTTTTCTGACTAGAATGCTACAGAAACTAGGTTAAAAATGCTATTTGCGACTGTAAACATGACATTGAATTCACATTCCCAAGAAAAAGACTTTGCTTTTCTCCAAAACCAGTTTGACTCTGCTTTTCTGGGTCCTTTGCACACGAATTCCACACGAGTTTGTCCAGATATGTTTGGATCTAAGCAGAAATATCCGGTTCTGTGTGGCTAAATGAATATCAGCTTTTAAACAGCCTGTGTGTTTGTTAGTGTTTTCTGGAGAGTATCTAGGAATGTTAGAGTTTTGAATGAATTTTAGCATGTTGCAAGTTTTTTTGTTGTTGGCAAACTCAAATTATTTCCACATGGAGAAACAGCAAGTACACATAAGTGTTTTCTGAGTAGAATGCAACAGAAACTAGGTTAAAAATGCTATTTGCGACTCTAAACATGACATTGAATTCACATTCCCAAGAAAAAAAGACTTTGCTTTTCTCCAAATCCAGTTTGATTCTGCTTTTCTGGGTCCTTTGCACATGAATTCCACATGTGTTTGTCCATATAGGTCTGGATATAACCAGAAATATCTGGTTCTTTGTGGCTAAATGAATATCAGCTTTTAAGCAGCCTGAGTGTTTGTTAGTGTATTCTGGAGAGTATCTAGGAACTTTAGAGTTTTGAATGAATTTTAGCATGTTACATTTTGGTTTTTTGTTGGCAAACGCTATTTAGTTCCACATGGAGACACAACATGTACACATAAGTGTTTTCTGAGTAGAATGCTACAGAAACTAGGTGAAAAATGCTATTTGCGACTCTAATCATGACATTGAATTCACATTCCCAAAAAAAAGACTTTGCTTTACGACAAAATAATTTGACTCTGCTTTTTCTGGGTCCTTTGCACACGAATTCCACATCAGTTTGTCCCGATAGGTCTGGATCTAACCAGAAATATCCGGTTCTGTGTGGCTAAATGAATAGCAGCTTTTAAACAGCCTGTGTGTTTGTTAGTGTTTTCTGGAGAGTATCTATGAACTTTAGAGTTTTGAATGAATTTTAGCATGTTGCATTTTGTTTTTTTGTTGGCAAACTCTAATTAGTTCCACATGGAGACACAACAAGTACACATAAGTGTTTTTTGAGTAGAATGCTACAGAAACTAGGTTAAAAATGATATTTGCGACTGTAAACATGACATTGAATTCACCTTCCCAAGAAAAAGACTTTGCTTTTCTCCAAAACCAGTTTGACTCTGCTTTTCTGGGTCCTTTGCACATGAATTCCACATGAGTTTGTCCAGATAGGTCTGGATCTAAGCAGAAATGTCCGGTTCTGTATGGCTAAATGAGTATCAGGTTTTAAACAGCCTGTGTGTTTTTTAGTGTTTTCCGGAGAGTATCTAGGAACTTTAGAGTTTTGAATGAATTTTAGCATGTTACATTTTGTTTTTTTGTTGGCAAACTCTAATTAGTTCCACATGGAGACACAACAAGTACACATAAGTGTTTTCTGAGTAGAATGCTACAGAAACTAGGTTAAAAATGATATTTGCGACTGTAAACATGACATTGAATTCACATTCCCAAGAAAAAGACTTTCCTTTTCTTCAAAACCAGTTTCAAGATACTTTTCGTGGTCCTTAACACAGGAATACCACACTAGTTTTTCCAGATAGGTCTGGGTCTAACCAGAAATGTCCGTTTCTGTGTGGCTAAATGAATATCAGCTTTTAAACAGCCTGTGTGTTTGTTAGTGTTTTCTGGAGAGTATCTATGAACTTTAGAGTTTTGAATGAATTTTAGCATGTTACATTTAGTTTTTTGGTTGGCAAACGCTAACTAGTTCCAATGGAGAAACAACAAGTACACCTAATTGTTTTAAGAGTAGAATGGTACAGAAACTAGGTTAAAATGATATTTGCGAGTGTAAACATGACATTGAATTCACATTCCCAAGAAAAAGACTTTGCGTTTTTCCAAAACCAGGGTGACTCTGCTTTTCTGGGTCCTTTGCACATGAATTCCACACGAGTTTGTCCAGATAGATCTGGATCTAACCAGAAATGTCCGGTTCTGTATGGCTAAATGAATATCAGCTTTTAAACAGCCTCTGTGTTTGTTAGTGTTTTCTGGATAGTATCTATGAACTTTAGAGTTTTGAATGAATTTTAGCATGCTACATTTTTTTTTGTTGTTGGCAAACGCTACTTAGTTCCACATGGAGAAACAACAAGTACACATAAGTGTTTTAAGAGTAGAATGCTACAGAAACTAGGTTAAAAATGCTATTTGCGACTGTAAACATGACATTGAATTCACATTCCCAAGAAAAAGACTTTGCTTTTCTCCAAAACCAGTTTGACTCTGCTTTTCTGGGTCCTTTGCACACGAATTCCACATCAGTTTGTCCCGATAGGTCTGGATCTAACCAGAAATATCCGGTTCTGTGTGGCTAAATGAATATCAGCTTTTAAACAGCCTGTGTGTTTGTTAGTGTTTTCTGGAGAGTTTCTATGAACTTTAGAGTTTTGAATGAATTTTAGCATGTTGCATTTTGTTTTCTTGTTGGCAAACTCTAATTAGTTCCACATGGAGACACAACAAGTACACATAAGTGTTTTCTGAGTAGAATGCTACAGAAACTAGGTTAAAAATAATATTTGGGACTGTAACATGACATTGAATTCACATTCCCAAGAAAAAGACTTTGGTTTTTCCGAAACCAGTTTGACTTTGCTTTTCTCTGTCCTTTGCACATGAATTCCACACGAGTTTGTCCAGATAGGTCTGGATCTAACCATAAATATCCAGTTGTGTTTGGCTAAAAGAATATCAGCTTTTAAACAGCCTGTGTGTTTGTTAGTGTTTTCTGGAGAGTATCTAGGAACTTTAGAGTTTTGAATGAATTTTAGCAAGTTACATTTTGTTTTTTTGTTGGCAAACGCTAATTAGTTCCACATGGAGACACATCAAGTACACATAAGTGTTTTCTGAGTAGAATGCTACAGAAACTAGTTTAAAAATGCTATTTGCGACTCTAAACATGACATTGAATTCACATTCCCAAGAAAAAGACTTTGCTTTACTACAAAATAATTTGACTCTGCTTTTCTGGGTCCTTTGCACACGAATTCCACACGAGTTTGTCCAGATAGGTCTAGATCGAACCAGAAATATCCGGTTCTGTGTGGCTAAATGAATATCAGCTTTTAAACAGCCTGTGTGTTTGTTAGTGTTTTCTGGAGAGTATCTAAGAACTTTAGAGTTTTGAATGAATTTTAGCATGTTACATTATGTTTTTGTTGTTGGCAAACGCTAATTCGTTCCACATGGATACACAACAAGTACACATAAGTGTTTTCTGAGTAGAATGCTACAGAAACTAGGTTAAAAATGATATTTGCAACTGTAAACATGACATTGAATTCACATTCCCAAGAAAAAGACTTTGCTTTTCACCAAAACCGGGTTGGCTCTGCTTTTCTGGGTCCTTTGCACATGAATTCCATATGAGTTTTTCCAGATATGTCTGGATCTAACCAGAAATATCCGCTTCTGTGTGGCTAAATGAATATCAGCTTTTAAACAGCCTGTGTGTTTGTTAGTGTTTTCTGGAGAGTATCTATGAACTTTAGAGTTTTGAATGAATTTTAGCATGTTACATTTTGTTTTTTGGTTGGCAAATGCTAATTCGTTCCACATGGAGACACAACAAGTACACATAAGTGTTTTCTGAGTAGAATGCTACAGAAACTAGTTTAAAAATGCTATTTGGGACTGTAAACATGACATTGAATTCACATTCCCAAGAAAAAGTCTTTGCGTTTCTCCAAAACTATTTTGACTCTGCTTTTCTGGGTCCGTAGCACACGAATTCCACACGAGTTTGTCCGGATAGGTCTGGATCTAACCAGAAATATCCGGTTCTGTGTGGCAAAATGCATATCTGCTTTTAAACAGCCTGTGTGGTTGTTACTGTTTTCTGGATAGTATCTATGAACTTTAGAGTTTTGATTGAATTTGAGCATGTTACATTTTGTTTTTTGTTGGCAAACGCTAATTCGTTCCACATGGAGACACAACAAGTACACATAAGTGTTTTCTGAGTAGAATGCTACAAACTAGGTTAAAAATGATATTTCTGACTATAAACATGACATTGAAATCACATTTCCGAGAAAAAGACTTTGATTTTCCCGAAACCACTTTGACTTTGCTTTTCTGTGTCCTTTGCACACGAATTCCACACGAGTTTGTCCAGATAGGTCTGGATCTAACCAGATATGTCCGTTTCTGTGTGGTGAAATGAATATCAGCTTTTAAGCAGCCTGTGTGTTTGTTAGTGTATTCTGGATAGTATCTAGGAACTTTAGAGTTTTGAATGAATTTGAGCATGTTACATTTTGTTTTTTTGTTGGCAAACGCTAATTCGTTCCACATGGAGACACAACAAGTACACATAAGTGTTTTCTGAGTAGAATGCTACAGAAACTAGGTTAAAAATGATATTTGTGACTCTAAACAGGACATTGAATTCACATTCCCAAGAAAAAGACTTTGCTTTTCAGCAAAACCGGGTTGGCTCTGCTTTTCTGGGTCCTTTGCACATGAATTCCACATGAGTTTGTCCAGATATGTCTGGATCTAACCAGAAATATCCGGTTCTGTGTGGCTAAATGAATATCAGCTTTTAAACCGCCTGTGTGTTTGTTAGTGTTTTCTGGAGAATATCTATGAACTTTAGAGTTTTGAATGAATTTTAGCATGTTACATTTTGTTTTTTTGTTGGCAAACGCTACTTAGTTCCACATGGAGACACAACAAGTACACATAAGTGTTTTTGAGTAGAATGCTACAGAAACTAGGTTAAAAATGCTGTTTGCAACTGTAAACATGATATTGAATTCACATTCCCAAAAAAAGACTTTGCTTTTCTCCAAAACCAGTTTGACTCTGCTTTTCTGGGTCCTTTGCACACGAATTCCACATGAGTTTGTCCAGATAGGTCTGGATCTAACCAGAAATATCCAGTTCTGTGTGGCTAGATGAATATCAGCTTTTAAACAGCCTGTGTTTTTGTTAGTGTTTTCTGGAGAGTATCTGTGAACGTTAGAGTTTTAAATGAATTTTAGCTTGCTGCAATTTGTTTTTTTGTTGGCAAACTCTAATTATTTCCACATGTAGACACAACAAGTACACATAAGTGTTTTCTGAGTAGAATGCTACAGAAACTAGGTTAAAAATGCTATTTGTTCTGTAAACATGACATTGAATTCACATTCCCAAGAAAAAGACTTTGCTTTTCTCCAAAACCAGTTTGACTCTGCTTTTCTGGGTCCTTTGCACATGAATTCCACATGTGTTTGTCCATATAGGTCTGGATCTAACCAGAAATATCTGGTTCTGTGTGGCTAAATGAATATCAGCTTTTAAGAAGCCTGTGTGTTTGTTAGTGTATTCTGGAGAGTATCTAGGAACTTTAGAGTTTTGAATGAATTTTAGCATGTTACATTTGGTTTTTTTGTTGGCAAACGCTAATTACTTCCACATGGAGACACAATAAGTACACATAAGTGTTTTCTGAGTTGAATGCTACAGAAACTAGTTTAAAAATGCTATTTGCGACTGTAAACCTGACATTGAATTCACATTCCCAAGAAAAAGTCTTTGCATTTCTCCAAAACCATTTTGACTCTGCTTTTCTGGGTCCTTTGCACACGAATTCCACACGAGTTTGTCCGGATAGGTCTGGATCTAACCAGAAATATCCGGTTCTGTGTGGCAAAATGCATATCTGCTTTTAAACAGCCTTTCTGGTTGTTACTGTTTTCTGGATAGTATCTATGAACTTTAGAGTTTTGATTGAATTTGAGCATGTTACATTTTGTTTTTTTGTTGACAAACGCTAATTAATTCCACGTGGAGACACAACAAGTACACATAAGTGTTTTCTGAGTAGAATGCTACAAACTAGGTTAAAAATGATATTTCCAACTATAAACATGACATTGAAATCACATTACCGAGAAAAAGACTTTGCTTTTCCTGAAACCACTTTGACTTTGCTCTTCTGTGTCCTTTGCACACGAATTCCACAGGAGTTTGTCCAGATAGGTCTGGATCTAACCAGGTATGTCCGTTTCTGTGTTGCAAAATGAATATCAGCTTTTAAACAGCCTGTGTGTTTGTCAGTGTTTTCTGGATACTATCTAGGAACTTTAGAGTTTTGAATGAATTTGAGCATGTTACATTTTGTTTTTTTGTTGGCAAATGCTAATTCGTTCCACATGGAGACACAACAAGTACACATATGTGTTTTCGGAGTAGAATACTACAGAAACCAGGTGCAAAATGATATTTACAATTGTTAACATGACATTGAATCCACTTGCCCAATAAAACGACTTTGCTTTTCTTCAAAATCAGTTTCAACATCATTTCCGTGGTCCTTAACACACGAATTCCACAGGAGTTTGTCCAGAGAGGTCAGGATCTAACCAGAAATATCCAGTTCTGTGTGGCTAAATGAATATCAGCTTTTAAACAGCCTGTGTGTTTGTTAGTGTTTTCTGGATAGTATCTAGTAACTTTAGAGTTTTGAATGAATTTTAGCATGTTACATTTTGATTTGTTGTTGTCAAATGCTAATTCGTTCCACATGGAGACACAACAAGTACACATAAGTGTTTTCTGAGTATAATGCTACAGAAACTAGGTTAAAAATGATATTTGCAACTGTAAACATGACATTGAATTCACATTCCCATGAAAAAGACTTTGCTTTTCTCCAAAACCAGTTTCAACATCCTTTTCGGGGTCCTTTACACACGAATTCCACACGAGTTTGTCCAGATAGGTCTGGATCTAACCAGAAATATCCGGGTCTGTGTGGCTAAATGAATATCAGCTTTTAAACAGCCTGTGTGTTTGTTAGTGTTTTCTGGATAGTATCTATGAACTTTAGAGTTTTGAATGAATTTTAGCATGTTACATTTTGATTTTTTGTTGGCAAACGCTAATTCGTTCCACATGGAGACACAACAAGTACACATAAGTGTTTTCTGAGTAGAATGCTACAGAAACTAGGTGAAAAATGATATTTGTGACTGTAAACATGACATTGAATTCACATTCCCAAGAAAAAGACTTTGCTTTTCACCAAAACCGGGTTGGCTCTGCTTTTCTGGGTCCTTTGCACATGAATTCCACATGAGTTTGTCCAGATAGGTCTGGATCTAACCAGAAATATCCGGTTCTGTGTGGCTAAATGAATATCAGCTTTTAAACCACCTGTGTGTTTGTTAGTGTTTTCTGGAGAGTATCTACGAACTTTAGAGTTTTGAATGAATTTTAGCATGTTACATTTTGTTTTTTTGTTGGCAAACGCTACTTAGTTCCACATGGAGACACAACAAGTACACATAAGAGTTTTCTGAGTAGAATGCTACAGAAACTAGGTCAAAAATAATATTTGGGACTGTAAACATGACATTGAGTTCACATTCCCAAGAAAAAGTCTTTGCGTTTCCCAAAACCAGTTTGACTCTGCTTTTCGGGGTCCTTCGCACACGAATTCCACAGAGTTTGTCCGGATAGGTCTGGATCTAACCAGAAATATCCGGTTCTGTGTGGCTAAATGAATATCAGCTTTTAAACAGCCTGTGTGTTTGTTAGTGTTTTCTGGATAGTATCTATGAACTTTAGAGTTTTGAATGAATTTTAGCATGTTACACTTTGTTTTTTTGTTGGCAAAAGCTAATTCGTTCCACATGGAGACACAACAAGTACACATAAGTGTTTTCTGACTAGAATGCTACAGAAACTAGGTTAAAAATGCTATTTGCGACTGTAAACATGACATTGAATTCACATTCCCAAGAAAAAGACTTTGCTTTTCTCCAAAACCAGTTTGACTCTGCTTTTCTGGGTCCTTTGCACACGAATTCCACACGAGTTTGTCCAGATATGTTTGGATCTAAGCAGAAATATCCGGTTCTGTGTGGCTAAATGAATATCAGCTTTTAAACAGCCTGTGTGTTTGTTAGTGTTTTCTGGAGAGTATCTAGGAATGTTAGAGTTTTGAATGAATTTTAGCATGTTGCAAGTTTTTTTGTTGTTGGCAAACTCAAATTATTTCCACATGGAGAAACAGCAAGTACACATAAGTGTTTTCTGAGTAGAATGCAACAGAAACTAGGTTAAAAATGCTATTTGCGACTCTAAACATGACATTGAATTCACATTCCCAAGAAAAAAAGACTTTGCTTTTCTCCAAATCCAGTTTGATTCTGCTTTTCTGGGTCCTTTGCACATGAATTCCACATGTGTTTGTCCATATAGGTCTGGATATAACCAGAAATATCTGGTTCTTTGTGGCTAAATGAATATCAGCTTTTAAGCAGCCTGAGTGTTTGTTAGTGTATTCTGGAGAGTATCTAGGAACTTTAGAGTTTTGAATGAATTTTAGCATGTTACATTTTGGTTTTTTGTTGGCAAACGCTATTTAGTTCCACATGGAGACACAACATGTACACATAAGTGTTTTCTGAGTAGAATGCTACAGAAACTAGGTGAAAAATGCTATTTGCGACTCTAATCATGACATTGAATTCACATTCCCAAAAAAAAGAGTTTGCTTTACGACAAAATAATTTGACTCTGCTTTTTCTGGGTCCTTTGCACACGAATTCCACACGAGTTTGTCTAGATAGGTCTGGATCAAAGCAGAAATATCTGGTTCTGTGTGGCTAAATGAATATCAGCTTTTAAACAGCCTGTGTGTTTGTTAGTGTTTTCTGGAGAGTATCTATGATCTTTAGAGTTTTGAATGAATTTGAGCATGTTACATTTTGTTTTTTTTGTTGGCAAACGCTAATTCGTTCCTCATGGAGACACAACAAGTACACATAAGTGTTTTCTGAGTAGAATGCTACAGAAACTAGGTTAAAAATGCTATTTGCGACTGTAAACTTGACATTGAATTCACATTCCCAAGAAAAAGACTTTGCTTTTCTCCAAAACCAGTTTGACTCTGCTTTTCTGGGTCCTTTGCACATGAATTCCACATGTGTTTTTCCATATAGGTCTGGATCTAATCAGAAATATCTGGTTCTGTGTTGCTAAATGAATATCAGCTTTTAAGCAGCCTGTGTGTTTGTTAGAGTATTCTGGAGAGTATCTAGGAACTTTAGAGTTTTGAATGAATTTTAGCATGTTACATTTTGTTTTTTTGTTGGCAAACACTATTTAGTTCCACATGGAGACACAACAAGTACACATAAGTGTTTTCTGAGTAGAATGCTACAGAAATTAGCTTAAAAATGCTATTTGCGACTCTAAACATGACATTGAATTCACATTCCCAAGAAAAAGAATTTGCTTTACTGCAAAATAATTTGACTCTGCTTTTCTGTGGCCTTTGCACTCGAATTCCACACGAGTTCGTCCAGATAGGTCTGGATCTAACCAGATATGTCCGTTTCTGTGTGGCGAAATGAATATCAGCTTTTAAACAGCCTGTGTGTTAGTGTTTTCTGCATAGTATCTAGGAACTTTAGAGTTTTGAATGAATTTGAGCATGTTACATTTTGTTTTTTTGTTGGCAAACGCTAATTCGTTCCACATGGAGACACAACAAGTACACACAAGGGTTTTATGAGTAGAATACTACAGAAACCAGGTGCAAAATGATATTTACAATTGTAAACATGACATTGAATCCACTTGCCCAATAAAACGACTTTGCTTTTCTTCAAAATCAGTTTCAACATCATTTCCGTGGTCCTTAACACACGAATTCCACACGAGATTGTCCAGATAGGTCTGGATCTAACCAGAAATATCCAGTTCTGTGTGGCTAAATGAATATCAGCTTTTAAACAGCCTGTGTGTTTGTTAGTGTTTTCTGGAGAGTATCTATGAACTTTAGAGTTTTGAATGAATTTTAGCATGTTACATTTAGTTTTTTGGTTGGCAAACGCTAATTAGTTCCACATGGAGACACAACAAGCACACATAAGTGTTTTCTGAGTAGAATGTTACAAAAACTAGGTGAAAAATGATATTTGCGAGTGTAAACATGACATTGAATTCACATTCCCAAGAAAAATACTTTGCTTTTCTCCAAAACCAGTTTGACTCTGCTTTTCTGGGTCCTTTGCACATGAATTCCACATGTGTTTGTCCAGATAGGTCTGGATCTAACCAGAAATATCCGGTTCTGTGTGGCTAAATGAATATCAGCTTTTAAGCAGCCTGTGTGTTTGTTAGTGTATTCTGGAGAGTATCTAGGAACTTTCGAGTTTTGAATGAATTTTAGCATGTTACTTTTTGTTTTTTTGTTGGCAAACACTATTTACTTCCACATGGAGACACAACAAGTACACATAAGTGTTTTCTGAGTAGAATGCTACAGAAAATAGGTTGAAAATGCTATTTGGGACTGTAAACATGACATTGAATTCACATTCCCATGAGAAACACATTGCGTTTCTTCAAAACCAGGTTGACTCTGCTTTTCGGGGTCCTTTGCAGATGAATTCCACACGAGTCTGTCCAGATAGGTCTGGATCTAACCAGAAATACCCGGTTCTGTGTGGCTAAATGAATATCAGCTTTTAAACAGCCTGTGTGTTTGTTAGGGTTTTCTGGAGAGTATCTACGAACTTTAGAGTTTTGAATGAATTTTAGCATGTTACATTTTGTTTTTATGGTGGCAAACACTACTTAGTTCCACATGGAGACACAACAAGTACAAATAAGTGTTTTCTGAGTAGAATGCTACAGAAACTAGGTTAAAAATAATATTTGCTATGTAAACATGACATTGAGTTCGCATTCCCAAGAAAAAGTCTTTGCGTTTCCCAAAACCAGTTTGACTCTGCTTTTCGGGGTCCTTTGCACATGAATTCCACACGAGTTTGTCCGGATAGGTCTGGATCTAACCAGAAATATCCGGTTCTGTGTGGCTAAATGAATATCAGCTTTTAAACAGCCTGTGTGTTTGTCAGTGTTTTCTGGATACTATCTAGGAACTTTAGAGTTTTGAATGAATTTTAGCATGTTACATTTTGTTTTTTTGTTGGCAAACGCTATTTAGTTCCACATGGAGACACAACAAGTACACATAAGTGTTTTCTGAGCAGTATGTACAGAAACAAGGTTAAAAATGCTATTTGCGACTGTAAACATGACATTGAATTCACATTCCCAAGAAAAAGTCTTTGCTTTTCTCCAAAACCAGTTAAACTAAGCTTTTCGGGGTCCTTTGCACATGAATTCCACATGAGTTTGTCCCGATAGGTCTCGATCTAACCAGAAAAATCTGGTTCTGTGTGGCTAAATGAATATCAGCTTTTAAACAGCCTGTGTGTTTGTTAGTGTTTTCTGGAGAGTATCTATGAACTTTAGAGTTTTAAATGAATTTTAGCATGTTACACTTTTTTTTTTTTTGGCAAACGATACTTAGTTACGCATGGAGACAAAACAAGTACACATAAGGGTTTGCTGAGTAGAATACTAGAGAATCCAGGTTCAAAATAATATTTGCGACTATAAACATGACATTGAATCCACTTGCCCTCTAAAACGACTTTGCATTTCTCCAAAACCTGTTTCAACATCCTTTTCGGGGTCCTTAACACACGAATACCAAACGAGTTTGTCCAGTTAGGTCTGGATAACCAGAAATATTCGGTTCTGTGTGGCCAAATGAATATCAGCTTTTAAACAGCCTGTGTGTTTGTTAGTGTTTTCTGGATAATATCTAGGAACTTTAGAGTTTTGAATGAATTTTAGCATGTTACATTTTGTTTTGTTGTTGGCAAACGCTAATTAGTTCCACATGGAGACACAACAAGTACACATAAGTGTTTTCTGAGTAGAATACTACTGAAACCAGGTGCCATATGATAATTGCGACTGTAAACATGACATTGAATCCACTTGCCCAATAAAACGACTTTGCTTTTCTTCAAAATCAGTTTCAACATCATTTCCGTTGTCCTTAACACACGAATTCCACACGAGTTTGTCCAGATAGGTCTGGATCTAACCAGAAATATCCAGTTGTGTGTGGCTAAATGAATATCAGCTTTTAAACAGCCTGTGTGTTTGTTAGTGTTTTCTGGAGAGTATCTAGGAACTTTAGAGTTTTGAATGAATTTTAGCATGTTACATTTTGTTTTTTTGTTGGCAAACACTAATTAGTTCCACATGGAGACACAACAAGTACACATAAGTGTTTTCTGAGTAGAATGCTACAGAAACTAGGTTAAAAATGATATTTGCGACTGTAAACATGACATTGAATTCATATTGCCAAGAAATAGACTTTGCTTTTCCCAAAACCAGATTTACTCTGCTTTTCTGGGTCCTTTGCACACGAATTTCACACGAGTTTGTCCAGATATCTGGATCTAACCAGAAATGTCCGTTTCTGTGTGGCGAAATGAATATCAGCTTTTAAACAGCCTGTGTGTTTGTTAGTGTTTTCTGAAGAGTATCTATGAACTTTAGAGTTTTGAATGAATTGTAGCATGTTGCATTTTGTTTTTTTGTTGACAAACGCTACTTAGTTCCACATGGAGACACAACAAGTACACATAAGTGTTTTCTGAGTAGAATGCTACAGAAACTAGGTTAAAAATGATATTTGCAACTGTAAACATGACATTGAATTCACATTCCCAAGAAAAAGACTGCGTTTCTCCAAAACCATTTTGACTCTGCTTTTCTGGGTCCTTTGCACACGAATTCCACACGAGTTTGTCCAGATAGGTCTGGATCTAACCAGAAATATCTGTTTCTGTGTGGCTCAATGAATATCAGCTTTTAAACAGACTGTGTGTTTGTTAGTGTTTTCTGGATAGTATCAATGGACTTTAGTGTTTTGAATGAATTTTAGCATGTTACATTTTGTTTTTTTGTTGGCATACGCTACTTAGTTCCACATGGAGACACAACAAGTATACATAAGTGTTTTCTGAGTAGAATGCTACAGAAACTAGGTTAAAAATGATATTTGGGACTGTAAATTTGACATTGAATTCACATTCCCAAGAAAAAGACTTTGCGTTTCTCCAAAACCATTTTGACTCTGCTTTTCTGGATGCTTTGCACACGAATTCCACACGAGTTTGTCTGGATAGGTCTGGATCTAACCAGAAATGTCTGGTTCTGTGTGGCTAAATGAATATCAGCTTTTAAACAGCCTGTGTGATTGTTAGTGTTTTCTGGATAGTATCTATGAACTTTAGAGTTTTGAATGAATTTTAGCATGTTACATTTTGATTTTTTGTTGGCAAACGCTACTTAGTTCCACATGGAGACACAACAAGTACACATAAGTGTTTTCTGAGTAGAATGCTACAGAAACTAGGTTAAAAATGCTATTTGCGACTGTAAACATGACATTGAATTCATATTCCCAAGAAAAAGACTTTGCTTTTCCCAAAACCAGATTTACTCTGCTTTTCTGGGTCCTTTGTACACGAATTTCACACTAGTTTGTCCAGATATCTGGATCTAACCAGAAATGTCCGTTTCTGTGTGGCGATATGAATATCAGCTTTTAAACATCCTGTGTGTTTGTTAGTGATTTCTGGATAGTATCTCTTAACTTTAGAATTTTGAATGAATTGTAGCATGTTGCATTTTGTTTTTTTGTAGGCAAACGCTACTTAGTTCCACAAGGAGACACAACAAGTACACAGATGTGTTTTCTGAGTAGAATGCTACAGAAACTAGGCTAAAAATAATATTTGGGACTGTAAACATGACATTGAATTCACATTCCCTAGAGAAAGACTTTGCTTTTCTCCAAAACCAGTTTAAACATCCTTTTCGGGGTCCTTGGCACACGAATTCCACACGAGTTTGTCCAGATAGGTCTGGATCTAACCAGAAATATCCGGTTCTGTGTGGCGAAATGAATATCGGGTTTTAAACAGCCTGTGTGTTTGTTAGTGTTTTCTGGATATTATCTATGAACTTTAGAGTTTTGAATGAATTTCAGCATGTTACATTTTGTTTTTTTGTTGGCAAATGCTAATTAGTTCCACATGGAGACACAACAAGTACACATAAGTGTTTTCTGAGTAGAATGCTACAGAAACTAGGTTAAAAATGATATTTGTGACTGTAAACATACATTGAATACACATTCCCAAGAAAAAGACTTTGCTTTTCTCCAAAACAAGTTTGACTCTGCTTTTCTGGGTCCTTGGCAGACGAATTCCACACGAGTTTGTCCGGATGAGTCTGGATCTAACCAGAAATGTCCGGTTCTGTGTGGCTAAATGAATATCAGCTTTTAAACAGCCTGTGTGTTTGTTAGTGTTTTCTGGATAGTATCAATGAACTTTACAGTTTTGAATGAATTTTAGCATGTTACATTTTGTTTTTTTGTTGGCAAATGCTAATTAGTTCCGCTTGGAGACACAACAAGTACACATAAGTGTTTTCTGAGTAGAATGCTACAGAAACTAGGTTAAAAATGCTATTTGCGACTGTAAACATGACATTGAATTCACATTCCCAAGAAAAAGACTTTGCTTTTCTCCAAAACCAGATTGACTCTGCTTTTCTGGGTCCTTTGCACACGAATTTCACATGATTTTGTCCAGATAGGTCTGGATCTAACCAGAAATATCCGGTTCTGTGTGGCTAAATGAATACCAGCTTTTAAACAGCCTGTGTGTTTGTTAGTCTTTTCTGGATAGTATCTATGAACTTTAGAGTTTTGAATGAATTTTAGCATGTTACACTTAGTTTTTTTGTTTGCAAACGCTAATTCGTTCCACATGGAGACACAAGTACACATAAGTGTTTTCTGAGTAGAATACTAAGGAAGCAGGTGCAAAATGATATTTGCGACTGTAAACATGACATTGATTCCATTTGCCCAAGAAAAAGTCGTTGCTTTTCTTCAATATCAGTTTCAACATCATTTTCGTGGTCCATAACACACGAATTCCACAAGAGTTTGTCCAGATAGGTCTGGGTCTAAGCAGAAATATCCGGTTCTGTGTGGCTAAATGAATATCAGCTTTTAAACAGCCTGTGTGTTTGTTAGTGTTTTCTGGATATTATCTATGAACTTTAGAGTTTTGAATGAATTTTAGCATGTTACATTTTGTTTTGTTGTTGGCAAACGCTAATTAGTTCCACATGGAGACACAACAAGTACACATAAGTGTTTTCTGAGTAGAATACTACTGAAACCAGGTGCCATATGATAATTGCGACTGTAAACATGACATTGAATCCACTTGCCGAAGAAAACGACTTTGCTTTTCTTCAAAATCAGTTTCAACATCATTTCCGTGGTCCTTAACACACGAATTCCACACGAGTTTGTCCAGATAGGTCTGGATCTAACCAGAAATATCCAGTTGTGTGTGGCTAAATGAATATCAGCTTTTAAACAGCCTGTGTGTTTGTTAGTGTTTTCTGGAGAGTATCTAGGAACTTTAGAGTTTTGAATGAATTTTAGCATGTTACATTTTGTTTTTTTGTTGGCAAACACTAATTAGTTCCACATGGAGACACAACAAGTACACATAAGTGTTTTCTGAATAGAATGCTACAGAAACTAGGTAAAAAATGATATTTGCGACTGTAAACATGACATTGAATTCATATTGCCAAGAAATAGACTTTGCTTTTCCCAAAACCAGATTTACTCTGCTTTTCTGGGTCCTTTGCACACGAATTCCACACGAGTTTGTCCAGATAGGTCTGGATCTAACCAGGTATGTCCGTTTCTGTGTGGCGAAATGAATATCAGCTTTTAAACAGCCTGTGTGTTTGTCAGTGTTTTCTGGATACTATCTAGGATCTTTAGAGTTTTGAATGAATTTGAGCATGTTACATTTTGTTTTTTTGTTGGCAAATGCTAATTCGTTCCACATGGAGACACAACAAGTACACATAAGTGTTTTCGGAGTAGAATACTACAGAAACCAGGTGCAAAATGATATTTACAATTGTTAACATGACATTGAATCCACTTGCCCAATAAAACGACTTTGCTTTTCTTCAAAATCAGTTTCAACATCATTTCCGTGGTCCTTAACACACGAATTCCACAGGAGTTTGTCCAGAGAGGTCAGGATCTAACCAGAAATATCCAGTTCTGTGTGGCTAAATGAATATCAGCTTTTAAACAGCCTGTGTGTTTGTTAGTGTTTTCTGGATAGTATCTAGTAACTTTAGAGTTTTGAATGAATTTTAGCATGTTACATTTTGATTTTTTGTTGTCAAATGCTAATCCGTTCCACATGGAGACACAACAAGTACACATAAGTGTTTTCTGAGTAGAATGCTACAGAAACTAGGTTAAAAATGATATTTGCAACTGTAAACATGACATTGAATTCACATTCCCAAGAAAAAGACTTTGCTTTTCTCCAAAACCAGTTTCAACATCCTTTTCGGGGTCCTTTACACACGAATTCCACACGAGTTTGTCCAGATAGGTCTGGATCTAACCAGAAATATCCGGGTCTGTGTGGCTAAATGAATATCAGCTTTTAAACAGCCTGTGTGTTTGTTAGTGTTTTCTGGATAGTATCTATGAACTTTAGAGTTTTGAATGAATTTTAGCATGTTACATTTTGATTTTTTGTTGGCAAACGCTAATTCGTTCCACATGGAGACACAACAAGTACACATAAGTGTTTTCTGAGTAGAATGCTACAGAAACTAGGTGAAAAATGCTATTTGTGACTGTAAACATGACATTGAATTCACATTCCCAAGAAAAAGACTTTGCTTTTCACCAAAACCGGGTTGGCTCTGCTTTTCTGGGTCCTTTGCACATGAATTCCACATGAGTTTGTCCAGATAGGTCTGGATCTAACCAGAAATATCCGGTTCTGTGTGGCTAAATGAATATCAGCTTTTAAACAGCCTGTGTGTTTGTTAGTGTTTTCTGGAGAGTATCTACGAGATTTAGAGTTTTGAATGAATTTTAGCATGTTACATTTTGTTTTTTTGTTGGCAAACGCTACTTAGTTCCACATGGAGACACAACAAGTACACATAAGTGTTTTCTGAGTAGAATGCTACAGAAACTAGGTCAAAAATAATATTTGGGACTGTAAACATGACATTGAGTTCACATTCCCAAGAAAAAGTCTTTGCGTTTCCCAAAACCAGTTTGACTCTGCTTTTCGGGGTCCTTCGCACACGAATTCCACACGAGTTTGTCCGGATAGGTCTGGATCTAACCAGAAATATCCGGTTCTGTGTGGCTAAATGAATATCAGCTTTTAAACAGCCTGTGTGTTTGTTAGTGTTTTCTGGATAGTATCTATGAACTTTAGAGTTTTGAATGAATTTTAGCATGTTACACTTTGTTTTTTTGTTGGCAAAAGCTAATTCGTTCCACATGGAGACACAACAAGTACACATAAGTGTTTTCTGACTAGAATGCTACAGAAACTAGGTTAAAAATGCTATTTGCGACTGTAAACATGACATTGAATTCACATTCCCAAGAAAAAGACTTTGCTTTTCTCCAATACCAGTTTGACTCTGCTTTTCTGGGTCCTTTGCACACGAATTCCACACGAGTTTGTCCAGATAGGTTTGGATCTAAGCAGAAATATCCGGTTCTGTGTGGCTAAATGAATATCAGCTTTTAAACAGCCTGAGTGTTTGTTAGTGTTTTCTGGAGAGTATCTAGGAATGTTAGAGTTTTGAATGAATTTTAGCATGTTGCAAGTTTTTTTGTTGTTATCAAACTCAAATTATTTCCACATGGAGACACAGCAAGTACACATAAGTGTTTTCTGAGTAGAATGCTACAGAAACTAGGTTAAAAATGCTATTTGCGACTATAAACATGACATTGAATTCACATTCCCAAGAAAAAGACTTTGCTTTTCTCCAAATCCAGTTTGATTCTGCTTTTCTGGGTCCTTTGCACATGAATTCCACATGTGTTTGTCCATAAAGGTCTGGATATAACCAGAAATATCTGGTTCTGTGTGGCTAAATGAATATCAGCTTTTAAGCAGCCTGAGTGTTTGTTAGTGTATTCTGGAGAGTATCTAGGAACTTTAGAGTTTTGAATGAATTTTAGCATGTTACATTTTGGTTTTTTGTTGGCAAACGCTATTTAGTTCCACATGGAGACACAACATGTACACATAAGTTTTTTCTGAGTAGAATGCTACGGAAACTAGGTGAAAAATGCTATTTGCGACTCTAATCATGACATTGAATTCACATTCCCAAAAAAAAGACTTTGCTTTACGACAAAATAATTTGACTCTGCTTTTTCTGGGTCCTTTGCACACGAATTCCACACGAGTTTGTCTAGATAGGTCTGGATCAAACCAGAAATGTCTGGTTCTGTGTGGCTAAATGAATATCAGCTTTTAAACAGCCTGTGTGTTTGTTAGTGTTTTTGGAGAGTATCTATGATCTTTAGAGTTTTGAATGAATTTGAGCATGTTACATTTTGTTTTTTTTGTTGGCAAACGCTAATTCGTTCCTCATGGAGACACAACAAGTACACATAAGTGTTTTCTGAGTAGAATGCTACAGAAACTAGGTTAAAAATGCTATTTGCGACTGTAAACTTGACATTGAATTCACATTCCCAAGAAAAAGACTTTGCTTTTCTCCAAAACCAGTTTGACTCTGCTTTTCTGGGTCCTTTGCACATGAATTCCACATGTGTTTTTCCATATAGGTCTGGATCTAATCAGAAATATCTGGTTCTATGTTGCTAAATGAATATCAGCTTTTAAGAAGCCTGTGTGTTTGTTAGAGTATTCTGGAGAGTATCTAGGAACTTTAGAGTTTTGAATGAATTTTAGCATGTTACATTTTGTTTTTTTGTTGGCAAACACTATTTAGTTCCACATGGAGACACAACAAGTACACATAAGTGTTTTCTGAGTAGAATGCTACAGAAATTAGCTTAAAAATGCTATTTGCGACTCTAAACATGACATTGAATTCACATTCCCAAGAAAAAGAATTTGCTTTACTGCAAAATAATTTGACTCTGCTTTTCTGTGGCCTTTGCACTCGAATTCCACACAAGTTCGTCCAGATAGGTCTGGATCTAACCAGATATGTCCGTTTCTGTGTGGCGAAATGAATATCAGCTTTTAAACAGCCTGTGTGTTAGTGTTTTCTGCATAGTATCTAGGAACTTTAGAGTTTTGAATGAATTTGAGCATGTTACATTTTGTTTTTTTGTTGGCAAACGCTAATTCGTTCCACATGGAGACACAACAAGTACACACAAGGGTTTTATGAGTAGAATACTACAGAAACCAGGTGCAAAATGATATTTACAATTGTAAACATGACATTGAATCCACTTGCCCTAGAAAACGACTTTGCTTTTCTGCAAAATCAGTTTCAACATCATTTTCGTGCTCCTTAACACACGAATTCCACACGAGATTGTCCAGATAGGTCTGGATCTAACCAGAAATATCCAGTTCTGTGTGGCTAAATGAATATCAGCTTTTAAACAGCCTGTGTGTTTGTTAGTGTTTTCTGGAGAGTATCTATGAACTTTAGAGTTTTGAATGAATTTTAGCATGTTACATTTAGTTTTTTGGTTGGCAAACGCTAATTAGTTCCACATGGAGACACAACAAGTACACATAAGTGTTTTCTGAGTAGAATGTTACAAAAACTAGGTGAAAAATGATATTTGCGACTGTAAACATGACATTGAATTCACAATCCCAAGAAAAATACTTTGCTTTTCTCCAAAACCAGTTTGACTCTGCTTTTCTGGGTCCTTTGCACATGAATTCCACATGTGTTTGTCCAGATAGGTCTGGATCTAACCAGAAATATCCGGTTCTGTGTGGCTAAATGAATATCAGCTTTTAAGCAGCCTGTGTGTTTGTTAGTGTATTCTGGAGAGTATCTAGGAACTTTCGAGTTTTGAATGAATTTTAGCATGTTACTTTTTGTTTTTTTGTTGGCAAACACTATTTACTTCCACATGGAGACACAACAAGTACACATAAGTGTTTTCTGAGTAGAATGCTACAGAAAATAGGTTGAAAATGCTATTTGGGACTGTAAACATGACATTGAATTCACATTCCCATGAAAAACACATTGCGTTTCTTCAAAACCAGGTTGACTCTGCTTTTCGGGGTCCTTTGCAGATGAATTCCACACGAGTCTGTCCAGATAGGTCTGGATCTAACCAGAAATATCCGGTTCTGTGTGGCTAAATGAATATCAGCTTTTAAACAGCCTGTGTGTTTGTTAGGGTTTTCTGGAGAGTATCTAGGAACTTTAGAGTTTTGAATGAATTTTAGCATGTTACATTTTGTTTTTTTGGTGGCAAACACTACTTAGTTCCACATGGAGACACAACAAGTACAAATAAGTGTTTTCTGAGTAGAATGCTACAGAAACTAGGTTAAAAATAATATTTGCTATGTAAACATGACATTGAGTTCACATTCCCAAGAAAAAGTCTTTGCGTTTCCCAAAACCAGTTTGACTCTGCTTTTCGGGGTCCTTTGCACATGAATTCCACACGAGTTTGTCCGGATAGGTCTGGATCTAACCAGAAATATCCGGTTCTGTGTGGCTAAATGAATATCAGCTTTTAAACAGCCTGTGTGTTTGTTAGTGTTTTCTGGATAGTATCTAGGAACTTTAGAGTTTTGAATGAATTTTAGCATGTTACATTTTGTTTTTTTGTTGGCAAACGCTATTTAGTTCCACATGGAGACACAACAAGTACACATAAGTGTTTTCTGAGCAGTATGTACAGAAACAAGGTTAAAAATGCTATTTGCGACTGTAAACATGACATTGAATTCACATTCCCAAGAAAAAGTCTTTGCTTTTCTCCAAAACCAGTTAAACTAAGCTTTTCGGGGTCCTTTGCACATGAATTCCACATGAGTTTGTCCCGATAGGTCTCGATCTAACCAGAAAAATCTGGTTCTGTGTGGCTAAATGAATATCAGCTTTTAAACAGCCTGTGTGTTTGTTAGTGTTTTCTGGAGAGTATCTATGAACTTTAGAGTTTTAAATGAATTTTAGCATGTTACACTTTGTTTTTTTGTTGGCAAACGATACTTAGTTACGCATGGAGACAAAACAAGTACACATAAGGGTTTGCTGAGTAGAATACTAGAGAATCCAGGTTCAAAATAATATTTGCGACTATAAACATGACATTGAATCCACTTGCCCTCTAAAACGACTTTGCATTTCTCCAAAACCTGTTTCAACATCCTTTTCGGGGTCCTTAACACACGAATACCAAACGAGTTTGTCCAGTTAGGTCTTTATAACCAGAAATATTCGGTTCTGTGTGGCCAAATGAATATCAGCTTTTAAACAGCCTGTGTGTTTGTTAGTGTTTTCTGGATAATATCTAGGAACTTTAGATTTTTGAATGAATTTTAGCATGTTACATTTTGTTTTGTTGTTGGCAAACGCAAATTAGTCCCACATGGATACACAACAAGTACACATAAGTGTTTTCTGAGTAGAATACTACTGAAACCAGGTGCCATATGATAATTGCGACTGTAAACATGACATTGATCCACTTGCCGAAGAAAACGATTTTGCCTTTCTTCAAAATCAGTTTCAACATCATTTCCGTGGTCCTTAACACACGAATTCCACACGAGTTTGTCCAGATAGGTCTGGATCTAACCAGAAATATCCAGTTGTGTGTGGCTAAATGAATATCAGCTTTTAAACAGCCTGTGTGTTTGTTAGTGTTTTCTGGAGAGTATCTAGGAACTTTAGAGTTTTGAATGAATTTTAGCATGTTACATTTTGTTTTTTTGTTGGCAAACACTAATTAGTTCCACATGGAGACACAACAAGTACACATAAGTGTTTTCTGAGTAGAATGCTACAGAAACTAGGTTAAAAATGATATTTGCGACTGTAAACATGACATTGAATTCATATTGCCAAGAAATAGACTTTGCTTTTCCCAAAACCAGATTTACTCTGCTTTTCTGGGTCCTTTGCACACGAATTTCACACGAGTTTGTCCAGATATCTGGATATAACCAGAAATGTCCGTTTCTGTGTGGCGAAATGAATATCAGCTTTTAAACAGCCTGTGTGTTTGTTAGTGTTTTCTGAAGAGTATCTATGAACTTTAGAGTTTTGAATGAATTGTAGCATGTTGCATTTTGTTTTTTTGTTGACAAACGCTACTTAGTTCCACATGGAGACACAACAAGTACACATAAGTGTTTTCTGAGTAGAATGCTACAGAAACTAGGTTAAAAATCATATTTGCTATGTAAACATCACATGGAATCCACTTGCCTAAGAAAAAGACTTTGATTTTCTCCAAAACCATTTTGACTCTGCTTTTCTGGGTCCTTTGCACACGAATTCCACACGAGTTTGTCCAGATAGGTCTGGATCTAACCAGAAATATCTGTTTCTGTGTGGCTCAATGAATATCAGCTTTTAAACAGACTGTGTGTTTGTTAGTGTTTTCTGGATAGTATCAATGGACTTTAGTGTTTTGAATGAATTTTAGCATGTTACATTTTGTTTTTTTGTTGGCATACGCTACTTAGTTCCACATGGAGACACAACAAGTATACATAAGTGTTTTCTGAGTAGAATGCTACAGAAACTAGGTTAAAAATGATATTTGGGACTGTAAATTTGACATTGAATTCACATTCCCAAGAAAAAGACTTTGCGTTTCTCCAAAACCATTTTGACTCTGCTTTTCTGGGTGCTTTGCACATGAATTCCACACGAGTTTGTCCTGATAGGTCTGGATCTAACCAGAAATGTCTGGTTCTGTGTGGCTAAATGAATATCAGCTTTTAAACAGCCTGTGTGATTGTTAGTGTTTTCTGGATAGTATATATGAACTTTAGAGTTTTGAATGAATTTTAGCATGTTACATTTTGATTTTTTGTTGGCAAACGCTACTTAGTTCCACATGGAGACACAACAAGTACACATAAGTGTTTTCTGAGTAGAATGCTACAGAAACTAGGTTAAAAATGCTATTTGCGACTGTAAACATGACATTGAATTCATATTCCCAAGAAAAAGACTTTGCTTTTCCCAAAACCAGATTTACTCTGCTTTTCTGGGTCCTTTGCACACGAATTTCACACTAGTTTGTCCAGATATCTGGATCTAACCAGAAATGTCCGTTTCTGTGTGGCGATATGAATATCAGCTTTTAAACATCCTGTGTGTTTGTTAGTGATTTCTGGATAGTATCTATTAACTTTAGAATTTTGAATGAATTGTAGCATGTTGCATTTTGTTTTTTTGTTGGCAAACTCTAATTAGTTCCACATGGAGACACAACAAGTACACATAAGTGTTTTCTGAGTAGAATACTACAGAAACTAGGTTAAAAATGATATTTGCTATGTAAACATGACATGGAATCCACTTGCCCAAGAAAAAGACTTTGCTTTTCTCCAAAACCAGTTTCAACATCCTTTTCGGGGTCCTAGGCACACGAATTCCACATGAGTATGTCCAGATAGGTCTGGATCTAACTAGAAATATCCGGTTCTGTGTGGCTAAATGAATATCAGATTTTAAACAACCCGTGTGTTTGTTACTGTTTCCTGCATAGTATCTACGAACTTTAGAGTTTTGAATGAATTGTAGCATGTTACATTTTGTTTTTTGTTGGCAAACGCTAATTAGTTCCACATGGAGACACAACAAGTACACATAAGTGTTTTCTGAGTAGAATGCTACAGAAACTAGGTTAAAAATGATATTTGTAATGTAAACATGACATGGAATCCACTTGACCAAGAAAAAGACTTTGCTTTTCTCCAAAACCAGTTTCAACATGCTTTTCGGGGTCCTTTGCACATGAATTCCACACGAGTTTGTCCAGATAGGTCTGGATCTTACCAGAAATATCTGGTTCTGTTTGGCTAAATGAATATCAGATTTTAAACAGCCTGTGTGTTTGTTAGTGTTTTCTGGATAGTATCTAGGAACTTTAGAGTTTTGAATGAATTTCAGAATGTTACACTCAGTTTTTTGGTTGGCAAATGCTAATTAGTTCCACATGGAGACACAACAAGTACACATAAGTGTTTTCTGAGTAGAACGCTACAGAAACTAGGTTAAAAATTATATTTGCATCTGTAAACATGACATTGAATTCACATTCCCAAGAAAAAGACTTTGCTTTTCTCCAAAACCAGTTTGACTCTGCTTTTCGAGGTCCTCGGCAGACGAATTCCACACGAGTTTGTCCAGATAGGTCTGGATCTAATGAGAAATATCCAATTCTGTGTGGCTAAATGAATATCAGCTTTTAAACAGCCTGTGTGTTTGTTAGTGTTTTCTGGATAGTATCTATGAACTTTAGAGTTTTGAATGAATTTTAGCATGTTACATTTTGTTTTTTTGTTGGCAAAACCTAATTAGTTCCACATGGAGACACAACAAGTACACATAAGTGTTTTCTGAGTAGAATGTTATAGAAACTAGGTTAAAAATGATATTTGCGACTGGAATCATGACATTGAATTCACATTCCAAAGGAAAAGACTTTGCTTTTCTCCAAAACCAGTTTGACTCTGCTTTTCTGGGTCCTTGGCAGACGAATTCCACACGAGTTTGTCCAGGTAGGTCTGGATATAATGAGAAATTTCCTGTTTTGTGTGGCTAAATGAATATCAGCTTTTAAACAGCCTGTGTGCTTCTGTTTTCTGGATATTATCTATGAACTTTAGAGTTTTGAATGAATTTTAGCATGTTACATTTTGTTTTTTTGTTGACAAATGCTAATTAGTTCCACATGGAGACACAACAAGTACACATACGTGTTTTCTGAGTAGAATGCTACAGAAACTAAGTTAAAAATGATATTTGCGACTCTAAACATGACATTGAATTCACATTCCAAAGAAATACACATTGCTTTTCTCCAAAACCAGTTTGACTCTGCTTTTCTGGGACCTTGGCACACGAATTCCACACGAGTTTGTCCAGGTTGGTCTGGATCTAACGAGAAATTTCCTGTTCTGTGTGGTTAAATGAATATCAGCTTTTAAACAGCCTGTGTGTTTCTGTTTTCTGGATAGTATCTATGAACTTTAGAGTTTTGAATGAATTTTAGCATGTTACATTTTGTTTTTTTGTTGGCAAACGCTACTTAGTTCCACATGGAGACACAAAAAGTACACATAAGTGTTTTCTGAGTAGAATGCTACAGAATCAAGGTTAAAAATGATATTTGTGACTGTAAACAAGACATTGAATTCACATTTCCAAGAAAAAGACTTTGCTTTTCTCCAAAACCAGTTTGACTCTGCTTTTCTGGGTCCTTGGCAGACGAATTCCACACGAGTTTGTCCAGGTAGGTCTGGATATAATGAGAAATTTCCTGTTTTGTGTGGCTAAATGAATATGAGCTTTTAAACAGCCTGTGTGCTTCTGTTTTCTGGATATTATCTATGAACTTTAGAGTTTTGAATGAATTTTAGCATGTTACATTTTGTTTTTTTGTTGGCAAACGCTAATTAGTTTCACATGGAGACACAACAAGAACACATAAGTGTTTTCTGAGTAGAATGCTACAGAAACTAGGTTAAAAATGATATTTGTAATGTAAACATGACATGGAATCCACTTGACCAAGAAAAAGACTTTGCTTTTCTCCAAAACCAGTTTCAACATGCTTTTCGGGGTCCTTTGCACATGAATTCCACACGAGTTTGTCCAGATAGGTCTGGATCTTACCAGAAATATCTGGTTCTGTTTGGCTAAATGAATATCAGATTTTAAACAGCCTGTGTGTTTGTTAGTGTTTTCTGGATAGTATCTAGGAACTTTAGAGTTTTGAATGAATTTCAGAATGTTACACTCAGTTTTTTGGTTGGCAAATGCTAATTAGTTCCACATGGAGACACAACAAGTACACATAAGTGTTTTCTGAGTAGAACGCTACAGAAACTAGGTTAAAAATTATATTTGCATCTGTAAACATGACATTGAATTCACATTCCCAAGAAAAAGACTTTGCTTTTCTCCAAAACCAGTTTGACTCTGCTTTTCGAGGTCCTCGGCAGACGAATTCCACACGAGTTTGTCCAGATAGGTCTGGATCTAATGAGAAATATCCAATTCTGTGTGGCTAAATGAATATCAGCTTTTAAACAGCCTGTGTGTTTGTTAGTGTTTTCTGGATAGTATCTATGAACTTTAGTGTTTTGAATGAATTTTAGCATGTTACATTTTGTTTTTTTGTTGGCATACGCTACTTAGTTCCACATGGAGACACAACAAGTATACATAAGTGTTTTCTGAGTAGAATGCTACAGAAACTAGGTTAAAAATGATATTTGGGACTGTAAATTTGACATTGAATTCACATTCCCAAGAAAAAGACTTTGCGTTTCTCCAAAACCATTTTGACTCTGCTTTTCTGGGTGCTTTGCACATGAATTCCACACGAGTTTGTCCTGATAGGTCTGGATCTAACCAGAAATGTCTGGTTCTGTGTGGCTAAATGAATATCAGCTTTTAAACAGCCTGTGTGATTGTTAGTGTTTTCTGGATAGTATATATGAACTTTAGAGTTTTGAATGAATTTTAGCATGTTACATTTTGATTTTTTGTTGGCAAACGCTACTTAGTTCCACATGGAGACACAACAAGTACACATAAGTGTTTTCTGAGTAGAATGCTACAGAAACTAGGTTAAAAATGCTATTTGCGACTGTAAACATGACATTGAATTCATATTCCCAAGAAAAAGACTTTGCTTTTCCCAAAACCAGATTTACTCTGCTTTTCTGGGTCCTTTGCACACGAATTTCACACTAGTTTGTCCAGATATCTGGATCTAACCAGAAATGTCCGTTTCTGTGTGGCGATATGAATATCAGCTTTTAAACATCCTGTGTGTTTGTTAGTGATTTCTGGATAGTATCTATTAACTTTAGAATTTTGAATGAATTGTAGCATGTTGCATTTTGTTTTTTTGTTGGCAAACTCTAATTAGTTCCACATGGAGACACAACAAGTACACATAAGTGTTTTCTGAGTAGAATACTACAGAAACTAGGTTAAAAATGATATTTGCTATGTAAACATGACATGGAATCCACTTGCCCAAGAAAAAGACTTTGCTTTTCTCCAAAACCAGTTTCAACATCCTTTTCGGGGTCCTAGGCACACGAATTCCACATGAGTATGTCCAGATAGGTCTGGATCTAACTAGAAATATCCGGTTCTGTGTGGCTAAATGAATATCAGATTTTAAACAACCCGTGTGTTTGTTACTGTTTCCTGCATAGTATCTACGAACTTTAGAGTTTTGAATGAATTGTAGCATGTTACATTTTGTTTTTTGTTGGCAAACGCTAATTAGTTCCACATGGAGACACAACAAGTACACATAAGTGTTTTCTGAGTAGAATGCTACAGAAACTAGGTTAAAAATGATATTTGTAATGTAAACATGACATGGAATCCACTTGACCAAGAAAAAGACTTTGCTTTTCTCCAAAACCAGTTTCAACATGCTTTTCGGGGTCCTTTGCACATGAATTCCACACGAGTTTGTCCAGATAGGTCTGGATCTTACCAGAAATATCTGGTTCTGTTTGGCTAAATGAATATCAGATTTTAAACAGCCTGTGTGTTTGTTAGTGTTTTCTGGATAGTATCTAGGAACTTTAGAGTTTTGAATGAATTTCAGAATGTTACACTCAGTTTTTTGGTTGGCAAATGCTAATTAGTTCCACATGGAGACACAACAAGTACACATAAGTGTTTTCTGAGTAGAACGCTACAGAAACTAGGTTAAAAATTATATTTGCATCTGTAAACATGACATTGAATTCACATTCCCAAGAAAAAGACTTTGCTTTTCTCCAAAACCAGTTTGACTCTGCTTTTCGAGGTCCTCGGCAGACGAATTCCACACGAGTTTGTCCAGATAGGTCTGGATCTAATGAGAAATATCCAATTCTGTGTGGCTAAATGAATATCAGCTTTTAAACAGCCTGTGTGTTTGTTAGTGTTTTCTGGATAGTATCTATGAACTTTAGAGTTTTGAATGAATTTTAGCATGTTACATTTTGTTTTTTTGTTGGCAAAACCTAATTAGTTCCACATGGAGACACAACAAGTACACATAAGTGTTTTCTGAGTAGAATGTTATAGAAACTAGGTTAAAAATGATATTTGCGACTGGAATCATGACATTGAATTCACATTCCAAAGGAAAAGACTTTGCTTTTCTCCAAAACCAGTTTGACTCTGCTTTTCTGGGTCCTTGGCAGACGAATTCCACACGAGTTTGTCCAGGTAGGTCTGGATATAATGAGAAATTTCCTGTTTTGTGTGGCTAAATGAATATCAGCTTTTAAACAGCCTGTGTGCTTCTGTTTTCTGGATATTATCTATGAACTTTAGAGTTTTGAATGAATTTTAGCATGTTACATTTTGTTTTTTTGTTGACAAATGCTAATTAGTTCCACATGGAGACACAACAAGTACACATACGTGTTTTCTGAGTAGAATGCTACAGAAACTAAGTTAAAAATGATATTTGCGACTCTAAACATGACATTGAATTCACATTCCAAAGAAATACACATTGCTTTTCTCCAAAACCAGTTTGACTCTGCTTTTCTGGGACCTTGGCACACGAATTCCACACGAGTTTGTCCAGGTTGGTCTGGATCTAACGAGAAATTTCCTGTTCTGTGTGGTTAAATGAATATCAGCTTTTAAACAGCCTGTGTGTTTCTGTTTTCTGGATAGTATCTATGAACTTTAGAGTTTTGAATGAATTTTAGCATGTTACATTTTGTTTTTTTGTTGGCAAACGCTACTTAGTTCCACATGGAGACACAAAAAGTACACATAAGTGTTTTCTGAGTAGAATGCTACAGAATCAAGGTTAAAAATGATATTTGTGACTGTAAACAAGACATTGAATTCACATTTCCAAGAAAAAGACTTTGCTTTTCTCCAAAACCAGTTTGACTCTGCTTTTCTGGGTCCTTGGCAGACGAATTCCACACGAGTTTGTCCAGGTAGGTCTGGATATAATGAGAAATTTCCTGTTTTGTGTGGCTAAATGAATATGAGCTTTTAAACAGCCTGTGTGCTTCTGTTTTCTGGATATTATCTATGAACTTTAGAGTTTTGAATGAATTTTAGCATGTTACATTTTGTTTTTTTGTTGGCAAACGCTAATTAGTTTCACATGGAGACACAACAAGAACACATAAGTGTTTTCTGAGTAGAATGCTACAGAAACTAGGTTAAAAATGATATTTGTAATGTAAACATGACATGGAATCCACTTGACCAAGAAAAAGACTTTGCTTTTCTCCAAAACCAGTTTCAACATGCTTTTCGGGGTCCTTTGCACATGAATTCCACACGAGTTTGTCCAGATAGGTCTGGATCTTACCAGAAATATCTGGTTCTGTTTGGCTAAATGAATATCAGATTTTAAACAGCCTGTGTGTTTGTTAGTGTTTTCTGGATAGTATCTAGGAACTTTAGAGTTTTGAATGAATTTCAGAATGTTACACTCAGTTTTTTGGTTGGCAAATGCTAATTAGTTCCACATGGAGACACAACAAGTACACATAAGTGTTTTCTGAGTAGAACGCTACAGAAACTAGGTTAAAAATTATATTTGCATCTGTAAACATGACATTGAATTCACATTCCCAAGAAAAAGACTTTGCTTTTCTCCAAAACCAGTTTGACTCTGCTTTTCGAGGTCCTCGGCAGACGAATTCCACACGAGTTTGTCCAGATAGGTCTGGATCTAATGAGAAATATCCAATTCTGTGTGGCTAAATGAATATCAGCTTTTAAACAGCCTGTGTGTTTGTTAGTGTTTTCTGGATAGTATCTATGAACTTTAGAGTTTTGAATGAATTTTAGCATGTTACATTTTGTTTTTTTGTTGGCAAAACCTAATTAGTTCCACATGGAGACACAACAAGTACACATAAGTGTTTTCTGAGTAGAATGTTATAGAAACTAGGTTAAAAATGATATTTGCGACTGGAATCATGACATTGAATTCACATTCCAAAGGAAAAGACTTTGCTTTTCTCCAAAACCAGTTTGACTCTGCTTTTCTGGGTCCTTGGCAGACGAATTCCACACGAGTTTGTCCAGGTAGGTCTGGATATAATGAGAAATTTCCTGTTTTGTGTGGCTAAATGAATATCAGCTTTTAAACAGCCTGTGTGCTTCTGTTTTCTGGATACTATCTATGAACTTTAGAGTTTTGAATGAATTTTAGCATGTTACATTTTGTTTTTTTGTTGACAAATGCTAATTAGTTCCACATGGAGACACAACAAGTACACATACGTGTTTTCTGAGTAGAATGCTACAGAAACTAAGTTAAAAATGATATTTGCGACTCTAAACATGACATTGAATTCACATTCCAAAGAAATACACATTGCTTTTCTCCAAAACCAGTTTGACTCTGCTTTTCTGGGACCTTGGCACACGAATTCCACACGAGTTTGTCCAGGTTGGTCTGGATCTAACGAGAAATTTCCTGTTCTGTGTGGCTAAATGAATATCAGCTTTTAAACAGCCTGTGTGTTTCTGTTTTCTGGATAGTATCTATGAACTTTAGAGTTTTGAATGAATTGTAGCATGTTACATTTTGTTTTGTTGTTGGCAAACGCTAATTAGTTCCACATGGAGACACAAAAAGTACACATAAGTGTTTTCTGAGTAGAATGCTACAGAATCAAGGTTAAAAATGATATTTGTGACTGTAAACAAGACATTGAATTCACATTTCCAAGAAAAAGACTTTGCTTTTCTCCAAAACCAGTTTGACTCTGCTTTTCTGGGTCCTTGGCAGACGAATTCCACACAAGTTTGTCCAGGTAGGTCTGGATATAATGAGAAATTTCCTGTTTTGTGTGGCTAAATGAATATGAGCTTTTAAACAGCCTGTGTGCTTCTGTTTTCTGGATATTATCTATGAACTTTAGAGTTTTGAATGAATTTTAGCATGTTACATTTTGTTTTTTTGTTGGCAAACGCTAATTAGATTCACATGGAGACACAACAAGAACACATAAGTGTTTTCTGAGTAGAATGTTATAGAAACTAGGTTAAAAATGATATTTGCTATGTAAACATGACATTGAATTCACATTCCCAAGAAAAAGACTTTGCTTTTCTCCAAAACCAGTTTCAACATCCTTTTCGGGGTCTTTGGTACACGAATTCCTCACGAGTTTGTCCAGATAGGTCTGGATCTAACCTGAAATATCCGGTTCTGTGTGGCTAAATGAATATCAGCTTTTAAACAGCCTGTGTGTTTGTTAGTGTTTTCTGGATAGTATCTATGAACTTTAGAGTTTTGAATGAATTTTAGCATGTTACATTTTGTTTTTTTGTTGTCAAACGCTACTTAGTTCCACATGGAGACACCACAAGTACACATAAGTGTTTTCTGAGTAGAATGCTACAGAAACTAGGTTAAAAATGATATTTGCCACTCTAAACATGACATTGAATTCACATTCCCAAGAAAAAGACTTTGCTTTTCTCCAAAACCAGTTTGACTCTGCTTTTCGGGGTCCTTAGCACACGAATTCCAGATGATTTTGTCCAGATAAGTCTGGATCGAACCAGAAATATCCGGTTCTGTGTGGCTAAATGAATATCAGCTTTTAAACAGCCTGTGTGTTTGTTAGTGTTTTCTGGATAGTATCTAGGAACTTTAGAGTTTTGAATGAATTTTAGCATGTTACACTCAGTTATTTGGTTGGCAAACGCTACTTAGTTCCACATGGAGACACAACAAGTACACATAAGTGTTTTCTGAGTAGAATGCTACAGAAACTAGGTTAAAAATTATATTTGCGTCTGTATACATGACATTAGATTCACATTCCCAAGAAAAAGACTTTGCTTTTCTCCAAAACCAGTTTCAACATCCTTTTCGGTGTCCTTTGCACATGAATTCCACATGAGTTTGTCCAGATAGGTCTGGATCGAACCAGTAATTTCCGGTTGTGTGGGGCTAAATGAATATCAGCTTTTAAACAGCCTGTGTTTTTTTAGTGTTTTCTGGATAGTGTCTATGAACTTCAGAGTTTTGAATGAATTTTAGCATGTTACATTTAGTTTTTTGGTAGGCAAACGCTAATTAGTTCCACATGGAGACACAACAAGTACACATAAGTGTTTTCTGAGTAGAATGCTACAGAAACTAGGTTAAAAATGATATTTGCTATGGAAACATGACATGGAATCCACTTGCCAAAGAAAAAGACTTTGCTTTTCTCCAAAACCAGTTTCAACATCATTTTTGGGGTCCTTGGCACACGAATTCCACACGAGTTTGTCCAGATAGTTCTGAATCGAACCAGAAATATCCGGTTCTGTGTGGCTAAATGAATATTATCAGCTTTTAAACAGCCTGTGTGTTTGTAAGTGTTTTCTGGATAGTATCTATGAACTTCAGAGTTTTGAATGAATTTTAGCATGTTACATTTAGTTTTTTTGTTGGCAAACGCTAATTAGTTCCACATGGAGACACAGCAAGTACACATAAGTATTTTCTGAGTAGAATGCTACAGAAACTAGGTTAAAAATGGTATTTGCGACTGTAAACATGACATTGAATTCACATTCCCAAGAAAAAGACATTGCTTTTCTCCAAAACCAGTTTGACTCTGCTTTTCGGGGTCCTCGGCAGACGAATTCCACACGAGTTTGTCCAGATAGGTCTGGATCTAATGAGAAATATCCAGTTCTGTGTGGCTAAATGAATATCAGCTTTTAAACAGCCTGTGTGTTTGTTAGTGTTTTCTGGATAGTATCTATGAACTTTAGAGTTTTAAATGAATTTTAGCATGTTACACTTTGTTTTTTTGTTGGCAAACGCTAATTAGTTCCACATGGAGACACAACAAGTACACATAAGTGTTTTCTGAGTAGAATGCTACAGAAACTAGGTTAAAAATGATATTTGCGACTGGAATCATGACATTGAATTCACATTCCAAAGGAAAAGACTTTGCTTTTCTCCAAAACCAGTTTGACTCTGCTTTTCTGGGTCCTTTGCACACGAATTCCACACGAGTTTGTCCAGATAGTTCTGGATCTAACCAGAAATATCCGGTTCTGTGTGGCTAAATGAATATCAGCTTTTAAACAGCCTGTGTGTTTGTTAGTGTTTTCTGGATAGTATCTAGGATCTTTAGAGTTTTGAATGAATTGTAACATGTTACATTTTGTTTTTTTGTTGGCAAACGCTAATTAGTTCCACATGGAGACACAACAAGTACACATAAGTGTTTTCTGAGTAGAATACTACAGAAACTAGGTTAAAAATGATATTTGCAACTGTAAACATGACATTGAATTCACATTCCCAATAAAAAGACTTTGCTTTTCTCCAAAACCAGTTTCAACATCCTTTTCGGGGTCCTTTGCACATGAATTCCACACGAGTTTGTCCAGATAGGTCTGGATCTAACCAAAAATATCCGGTTCTGTGTGGCTAAATGAATATCAGCTTTTAAACAGCCTGTGTGTTTGTTAGTGTTTTCTGGATAGTATCTAGGAACTTTAGAGTTTTGAATGAATTTTAGCATGTTACACTCAGTTATTTGGTTGGCAAACGCTAATTAGTTCCACATGGAGACACAACAAGTACACATAAGTGTTTTCTGAGTAGAATGCTACAGAAACTAGGTTAAAAATTATATTTGCGTCTGTATACATGACATTAGATTCACATTCCCAAGAAAAAGACTTTGCTTTTCTCCAAAACCAGTTTCAACATCCTTTTCGGTGTCCTTTGCACATGAATTCCACATGAGTTTGTCCAGATAGGTCTGGATCGAACCAGTAATTTCCGGTTGTGTGGGGCTAAATGAATATCAGCTTTTAAACAGCCTGTGTTTTTTTAGTGTTTTCTGGATAGTATCTATGAACTTCAGAGTTTTGAATGAATTTTAGCATGTTACATTTAGTTTTTTGGTAGGCAAACGCTAATTAGTTCCACATGGAGACACAACAAGTACACATAAGTGTTTTCTGAGTAGAATGCTACAGAAACTAGGTTAAAAATGATATTTGCTATGGAAACATGACATGGAATCCACTTGCCAAAGAAAAAGACTTTGCTTTTCTCCAAAACCAGTTTCAACATCATTTTTGGGGTCCTTGGCACACGAATTCCACACGAGTTTGTCCAGATAGTTCTGAATCGAACCAGAAATATCCGGTTCTGTGTGGCTAAATGAATATTATCAGCTTTTAAACAGCCTGTGTGTTTGTAAGTGTTTTCTGGATAGTATCTATGAACTTCAGAGTTTTGAATGAATTTTAGCATGTTACATTTAGTTTTTTTGTTGGCAAACGCTAATTAGTTCCACATGGAGACACAGCAAGTACACATAAGTATTTTCTGAGTAGAATGCTACAGAAACTAGGTTAAAAATGGTATTTGCGACTGTAAACATGACATTGAATTCACATTCCCAAGAAAAAGACATTGCTTTTCTCCAAAACCAGTTTGACTCTGCTTTTCGGGGTCCTCGGCAGACGAATTCCACACGAGTTTGTCCAGATAGGTCTGGATCTAATGAGAAATATCCAGTTCTGTGTGGCTAAATGAATATCAGCTTTTAAACAGCCTGTGTGTTTGTTAGTGTTTTCTGGATAGTATCTATGAACTTTAGAGTTTTAAATGAATTTTAGCATGTTACACTTTGTTTTTTTGTTGGCAAACGCTAATTAGTTCCACATGGAGACACAACAAGTACACATAAGTGTTTTCTGAGTAGAATGCTACAGAAACTAGGTTAAAAATGATATTTGCGACTGGAATCATGACATTGAATTCACATTCCAAAGGAAAAGACTTTGCTTTTCTCCAAAACCAGTTTGACTCTGCTTTTCTGGGTCCTTTGCACACGAATTCCACACGAGTTTGTCCAGATAGTTCTGGATCTAACCAGAAATATCCGGTTCTGTGTGGCTAAATGAATATCAGCTTTTAAACAGCCTGTGTGTTTGTTAGTGTTTTCTGGATAGTATCTAGGATCTTTAGAGTTTTGAATGAATTGTAACATGTTACATTTTGTTTTTTTGTTGGCAAACGCTAATTAGTTCCACATGGAGACACAACAAGTACACATAAGTGTTTTCTGAGTAGAATACTACAGAAACTAGGTTAAAAATGATATTTGCAACTGTAAACATGACATTGAATTCACATTCCCAATAAAAAGACTTTGCTTTTCTCCAAAACCAGTTTCAACATCCTTTTCGGGGTCCTTTGCACATGAATTCCACACGAGTTTGTCCAGATAGGTCTGGATCTAACCAAAAATATCCGGTTCTGTGTGGCTAAATGAATATCAGATTTTAAACAGCCTGTGTGTTTGTTAGTGTTTTCTGGATAGTATCTAGGAACTTTAGAGTTTTGAATGAATTTCAGCATGTTACATTTAGTTTTTTGGTTGGCAAACGCTAATTAGTTCCACATGGAGACGGAACAAGTACACATAAGTGTTTTCTGAGTAGAATGCTACAGAAACTAGGTTAAAAATGATATTTGCGACTCTAAACATGACATTGAATTCACATTCCCAAGAAAAAGACTTTGCTTTTCTCCAAAACCAGTTTGACTCTGCTTTTCTGGGTCCTTGGCACACGAATTCCACACGAGTTTGTCCAGGTAGGTCTGGATATAATGAGAAATTTCCTGTTTTGTGTGGCTAAATGAATATGAGCTTTTAAACAGCCTGTGTGCTTCTGTTTTCTGGATAGTATCTATGAACTTTAGAGTTTTGAATGAATTTTAGCATGTTACATTTTGTTTTTTTGTTGACAAATGCTAATTAGTTCCACATGGAGACACAACAAGTACACATAAGTGTTTTCTGAGTAGAATGCTACAGAAACTAGGTTAAAAATTATATTTGCGACTCTAAACATGACATTGAATTCACATTCCAAAGAAAAAGACATTGCTTTTCTCCAAAACCAGTTTGACTCTGCTTTTCGGGGTCCTCGGCAGACGAATTCCACACGAGTTTGTCCAGATAGGTCTGGATCTAATGAGAAATATCCAGTTCTGTGTGGCTAAATGAATATCAGCTTTTAAACAGCCTGTGTGTTTGTTAGTGTTTTCTGGATAGTATCTATGAACTTTAGAGTTTTGAATGAATTTTAGTTGTTACATTTTGTTTTTTTGTTGGCAAAACCTAATTAGTTCCACATGGAGACACAACAAGTACACATAAGTGTTTTCTGAGTAGAATGTTATAGAAACTAGGTTAAAAATGATATTTGCAACTGTAAACATGACATTGAATTCACATTCCAAAGTAAAAGACTTTGCTTTTCTACAAAACCAGTTTGACTCTGCTTTTCTGGGTCCTTGGCAGACGAATTCCACACGAGTTTGTCCAGGTAGGTCTGGATATAATGAGAAATTTCCTGTTTTGTGTGGCTAAATCAATATCAGCTTTTAAACAGCCTATGTGCTTCTGTTTTCTGGATATTATCTATGAACTTTAGAGTTTTGAATGAATTTTAGCATGTTACATTTTGTTTTTTTGTTGAGAAATGCTAATTAGTTCCACATGGAGACACAACAAGTACACATAAGTGTTTTCTGAGTAGAATGCTACAGAATCAAGGTTAAAAATGATATTTGTGACTGTAAACAAGACACTGAATTCACATTTCCAAGAAAAAGACTTTGCTTTTCTCCAAAACCAGTTTGACTCTGCTTTTTGGGGTCCTTGGCACACGAATTAAACACGAGTTTGTCCAGATAGGTCTGGATCAAACCAGAAATATCCGGTTCTGTGTGGCTAAATGAATATCAGCTTTTAAACAGCCTGTGTGTTTGTTAGTGTTTTCTGGATAGTATCTAGAAACTTTAGAGTTTTGAATGAATTTTAGCATGTTATATTTTTTTATGTTGGCAAACGCTAATTAGTTTCACATGGAGACACAACAAGAACACATAAGTGTTTTCTGAGTAGAATGTTATAGAAACTAGGTTAAAAATGATATTTGCTATGTAAACATGACATTGAATTCACATTTCCAAGAAAAAGACTTTGCTTTTCTCCAAAACCAGTTTCTACATCCTTTTCGGGGTCTTTGGTACACGAATTCCTCACGAGTTTGTCCAGATAGGTCTGGATCTAACCTGAAATATCCGGTTCTGTGTGGCTAAATGAATATCAGCTTTTAAACAGCCTGTGTGTTTGTGAGTGTTTTCTGGATAGTATCTATGAACTTTAGAGTTTTGAATGAATTTTAGCATGTTACATTTTGTTTTTTTGTTGGCAAACGCTACTTAGTTCCACATGGAGACACCACAAGTACACATAAGTGTTTTCTGAGTAGAATGCTACAGAAACTAGGTTAAAAATGATATTTGCCACTCTAAACATGACATTGAATTCACATTCCCAAGAAAAAGACTTTGCTTTTCTCCAAAACCAGTTTGACTCTGCTTTTCGGGGTCCTTAGCACACGAATTCCAGATGATTTTGTCCAGATAAGTCTGGATCGAACCAGAAATATCCGGTTCTGTGTGGCTAAATGAATATCAGCTTTTAAACAGCCTGTGTGTTTGTTAGTGTTTTCTGGATAGTATCTAGGAACTTTAGAGTTTTGAATGAATTTTAGCATGTTACACTCAGTTATTTGGTTGGCAAACGCTAATTAGTTCCACATGGAGACACAACAAGTACACATAAGTGTTTTCTGAGTAGAATGCTACAGAAACTAGGTTAAAAATGATATTTGCTATGGAAACATGACATGGAATCCACTTGCCAAAGAAAAAGACTTTGCTTTTCTCCAAAACCAGTTTCAACATCATTTTTGGGGTCCTTGGCACACGAATTCCACACGAGTTTGTCCAGATAGTTCTGAATCGAACCAGAAATATCCGGTTCTGTGTGGCTAAATGAATATTATCAGCTTTTAAACAGCCTGTGTGTTTGTAAGTGTTTTCTGGATAGTATCTATGAACTTCAGAGTTTTGAATGAATTTTAGCATGTTACATTTAGTTTTTTTGTTGGCAAACACTAATTAGTTCCACATGGAGACACAACAAGTACACATAAGTATTTTCTGAGTAGAATGCTACAGAAACTAGGTTAAAAATGGTATTTGCGACTGTAAACATGACATTGAATTCACATTCCCAAGAAAAAGACATTGCTTTTCTCCAAAACCAGTTTGACTCTGCTTTTCGGGGTCCTCGGCAGACGAATTCCACACGAGTTTGTCCAGATAGGTCTGGATCTAATGAGAAATATCCAGTTCTGTGTGGCTAAATGAATATCAGCTTTTAAACAGCCTGTGTGTTTGTTAGTGTTTTCTGGATAGTATCTAGGATCTTTAGAGTTTAGAATGAATTGTAACATGTTACATTTTGTTTTTTTGTTGGCAAACGCTAATTAGTTCCACATGGAGACACAACAAGTACACATAAGTGTTTTCTGAGTAGAATACTACAGAAACTAGGTTAAAAATGATATTTGCAACTGTAAACATGACATTGAATTCACATTCCCAATAAAAAGACTTTGCTTTTCTCCAAAACCAGTTTCAACATCCTTTTCGGGGTCCTTTGCACATGAATTCCACACGAGTTTGTCCAGATAGGTCTGGATCTAACCAGAAATATCCGGTTCTGTGTGGCTAAATGAATATCAGATTTTAAACAGCCTGTGTGTTTGTTAGTGTTTTCTGGATAGTATCTAGGAACTTTAGAGTTTTGAATGAATTTCAGCATGTTACATTTAGTTTTTTGGTTGGCAAACGCTAATTAGTTCCACATGGAGACGGAACAAGTACACATAAGTGTTTTCTGAGTAGAATGCTACAGAAACTAGGTTAAAAATGATATTTGCGACTCTAAACATGACATTGAATTCACATTCCCAAGAAAAAGACTTTGCTTTTCTCCAAAACCAGTTTGACTCTGCTTTTCTGGGTCCTTGGCACACGAATTCCACACGAGTTTGTCCAGGTAGGTCTGGATATAATGAGAAATTTCCTGTTTTGTGTGGCTAAATGAATATGAGCTTTTAAACAGCCTGTGTGCTTCTGTTTTCTGGATAGTATCTATGAACTTTAGAGTTTTGAATGAATTTTAGCATGTTACATTTTGTTTTTTTGTTGACAAATGCTAATTAGTTCCACATGGAGACACAACAAGTACACATAAGTGTTTTCTGAGTAGAATGCTACAGAAACTAGGTTAAAAATTATATTTGCGACTCTAAACATGACATTGAATTCACATTCCAAAGAAAAAGACATTGCTTTTCTCCAAAACCAGTTTGACTCTGCTTTTCGAGGTCCTCGGCAGACGAATTCCACACGAGTTTGTCCAGATAGGTCTGGATATAATGAGAAATTTCCTGTTTTGTGTGGCTAAATGAATATGAGCTTTTAAACAGCCTGTGTGCTTATGTTTTCTGGATATTATCTATGAACTTTAGAGTTTTGAATGAATTTTAGCATGTTACATTTTGTTTTTTTGTTGGCAAACGCTACTTAGTTCCACATGGAGACACCACAAGTACACATAAGTGTTTTCTGAGTAGAATGCTACAGAAACTAGGTTAAAAATGATATTTGCCACTCTAAACATGACATTGAATTCACATTCCCATGAAAAAGACTTTGCTTTTCTCCAAAACCAGTTTGACTCTGCTTTTCGGGGTCCTTAGCACACGAATTCCAGATGATTTTGTCCAGATAAGTCTGGATCGAACCAGAAATATCCGGTTCTGTGTGGCTAAATGAATATCAGCTTTTAAACAGCCTGTGTGTTTGTTAGTGTTTTCTGGATAGTATCTAGGAACTTTAGAGTTTTGAATGAATTTTAGCATGTTACACTCAGTTATTTGGTTGGCAAACGCTACTTAGTTCCACATGGAGACACAACAAGTACACATAAGTGTTTTCTGAGTAGAATGCTACAGAAACTAGGTTAAAAATTATATTTGCGTCTGTATACATGACATTAGATTCACATTCCCAAGAAAAAGACTTTGCTTTTCTCCAAAACCAGTTTCAACATCCTTTTCGGTGTCCTTTGCACATGAATTCCACATGAGTTTGTCCAGATAGGTCTGGATCGAACCAGTAATATCCGGTTGTGTGGGGCTAAATGAATATCAGCTTTTAAACAGCCTGTGTTTTTTTAGTGTTTTCTGGATAGTATCTATGAACTTCAGAGTTTTGAATGAATTTTAGCATGTTACATTTAGTTTTTTGGTAGGCAAACGCTAATTAGTTCCACATGGAGACACAACAAGTACACATAAGTGTTTTCTGAGTAGAATGCTACAGAAACTAGGTTAAAAATGATATTTGCTATGGAAACATGACATGGAATCCACTTGCCAAAGAAAAAGACTTTGCTTTTCTCCAAAACCAGTTTCAACATCATTTTTGGGGTCCTTGGCACACGAATTCCACACGAGTTTGTCCAGATAGTTCTGAATCGAACCAGAAATATCCGGTTCTGTGTGGCTAAATGAATATTATCAGCTTTTAAACAGCCTGTGTGTTTGTAAGTGTTTTCTGGATAGTATCTATGAACTTCAGAGTTTTGAATGAATTTTAGCATGTTACATTTAGTTTTTTTGTTGGCAAACGCTAATTAGTTCCACATGGAGACACAACAAGTACACATAAGTATTTTCTGAGTAGAATGCTACAGAAACTAGGTTAAAAATGGTATTTGCGACTGTAAACATGACATTGAATTCACATTCCCAAGAAAAAGACATTGCTTTTCTCCAAAACCAGTTTTACTCTGCTTTTCGGGGTCCTCGGCAGACGAATTCCACACGAGTTTGTCCAGATAGGTCTGGATCTAATGAGAAATATCCAGTTCTGTGTGGCTAAATGAATATCAGCTTTTAAACAGCCTGTGTGTTTGTTAGTGTTTTCTGGATAGTATCTATGAACTTTAGAGTTTTAAATGAATTTTAGCATGTTACACTTTGTTTTTTTGTTGGCAAACGCTAATTAGTTCCACATGGAGACACAACAAGTACACATAAGTGTTTTCTGAGTAGAATGCTACAGAAACTAGGTTAAAAATGATATTTGCGACTGGAATCATGACATTAGAATCATATTCCCAAGGAAAAGACTTTGCTCTTCTCCAAAACCAGTTTGACTCTGCTTTTCTGTGTCCTTTGCACACGAATTCCACACGAGTTTGTCCAGATAGTTCTGGATCTAACCAGAAATATCCGGTTCTGTGTGGCTAAATGAATATCAGCTTTTAAACAGCCTGTGTGTTTGTTAGTGTTTTCTGGATAGTATCTAGGATCTTTAGAGTTTTGAATGAATTGTAACATGTTACATTTTGTTTTTTTGTTGGCAAACGCTAATTAGTTCCACATGGAGACACAACAAGTACACATAAGTGTTTTCTGAGTAGAATACTACAGAAACTAGGTTAAAAATGATATTTGCAACTGTAAACATGACATTGAATTCACATTCCCAATAAAAAGACTTTGCTTTTCTCCAAAACCAGTTTCAACATCCTTTTCGGGGTCCTTTGCACATGAATTCCACACGAGTTTGTCCAGATAGGTCTGGATCTAACCAGAAATATCCGGTTCTGTGTGGCTAAATGAATATCAGATTTTAAACAGCCTGTGTGTTTGTTAGTGTTTTCTGGATAGTATCTAGGAACTTTAGAGTTTTGAATGAATTTCAGCATGTTACATTTAGTTTTTTGGTTGGCAAACGCTAATTAGTTCCACATGGAGACGGAACAAGTACACATAAGTGTTTTCTGAGTAGAATGCTACAGAAACTAGGTTAAAAATGATATTTGCGACTCTAAACATGACATTGAATTCACATTCCCAAGAAAAAGACTTTGCTTTTCTCCAAAACCAGTTTGACTCTGCTTTTCTGGGTCCTTGGCACACGAATTCCACACGAGTTTGTCCAGGTAGGTCTGGATATAATGAGAAATTTCCTGTTTTGTGTGGCTAAATGAATATGAGCTTTTAAACAGCCTGTGTGCTTCTGTTTTCTGGATAGTATCTATGAACTTTAGAGTTTTGAATGAATTTTAACATGTTACATTTTTTTTTTTTGTTGACAAATGCTAATTAGTTCCACATGGAGACACAACAAGTACACATAAGTGTTTTCTGAGTAGAATGCTACAGAAACTAGGTTAAAAATTATATTTGCGACTCTAAACATGACATTGAATTCACATTCCAAAGAAAAAGACATTGCTTTTCTCCAAAACCAGTTTGACTCTGCTTTTCGAGGTCCTCGGCAGACGAATTCCACACGAGTTTGTCCAGATAGGTCTGGATATAATGAGAAATTTCCTGTTTTGTGTGGCTAAATGAATATGAGCTTTTAAACAGCCTGTGTGCTTCTGTTTTCTGGATATTATCTATGAACTTTAGAGTTTTGAATGAATTTTAGCATGTTACATTTTGTTTTTTTTGTTGGCAAACGCTAATTAGTTTCACATGGAGACACAACAAGAACACATAAGTGTTTTCTGAGTAGAATTTTATAGAAACTAGGTTAAAAATGATATTTGCTATGTAAACATGACATTGAATTCACATTCCCAAGAAAAAGACTTTGCTTTTCTCCAAAACCAGTTTCAACATCCTTTTCGGGGTCTTTGGTACACGAATTCCTCACGAGTTTGTCCAGATAGGTCTGGATCTAACCTGAAATATCCGGTTCTGTGTGGCTAAATGAATATCAGCTTTTAAACAGCCTGTGTGTTTGTTAGTGTTTTCTGGATAGTATCTATGAACTTTAGAGTTTTGAATGAATTTTAGCATGTTACATTTTGTTTTTTTGTTGTCAAACGCTACTTAGTTCCACATGGAGACACCACAAGTACACATAAGTGTTTTCTGAGTAGAATGCTACAGAAACTAGGTTAAAAATGATATTTGCCACTCTAAACATGACATTGAATTCACATTCCCAAAAAAAGACTTTGCTTTTCTCCAAAACCAGTGTGACTCTGCTTTTCGGGGTCCTTAGCACACGAATTCCAGATGATTTTGTCCAGATAAGTCTGGATCGAACCAGAAATATCCGGTTCTGTGTGGCTAAATGAATATCAGCTTTTAAACAGCCTGTGTGTTTGTTAGTGTTTTCTGGATAGTATCTAGGAACTTTAGAGTTTTGAATGAATTTTAGCATGTTACACTCAGTTATTTGGTTGGCAAACGCTAATTAGTTCCACATGGAGACACAACAAGTACACATAAGTGTTTTCTGAGTAGAATGCTACAGAAACTAGGTTAAAAATTATATTTGCGTCTGTATACATGACATTAGATTCACATTCCCAAGAAAAAGACTTTGCTTTTCTCCAAAACCAGTTTCAACATCCTTTTCGGTGTCCTTTGCACATGAATTCCACATGAGTTTGTCCAGATAGGTCTGGATCGAACCAGTAATATCCGGTTGTGTGGGGCTAAATGAATATCAGCTTTTAAACAGCCTGTGTTTTTTTAGTGTTTTCTGGGTAGTATCTATGAACTTCAGAGTTTTGAATGAATTTTAGCATGTTACATTTAGTTTTTTGGTAGGCAAACGCTAATTAGTTCCACATGGAGACACAACAAGTACACATAAGTGTTTTCTGAGTAGAATGCTACAGAAACTAGGTTAAAAATGATATTTGCTATGGAAACATGACATGGAATCCACTTGCCAAAGAAAAAGACTTTGCTTTTCTCCAAAACCAGTTTCAACATCATTTTTGGGGTCCTTGGCACACGAATTCCACACGAGTTTGTCCAGATAGTTCTGAATCGAACCAGAAATATCCGGTTCTGTGTGGCTAAATGAATATTATCAGCTTTTAAACAGCCTGTGTGTTTGTAAGTGTTTTCTGGATAGTATCTATGAACTTTAGAGTTTTAAATGAATTTTAGCATGTTACATTTTGTTTTTTTGTTGACAAATGCTAATTAGTTCCACATGGAGACACAACAAGTACACATAAGAGTTTTCTGAGTAGAATGCTACAGAAACTAGGTTAAAAATTATATTTGCGACTCTAAACATGACATTGAATTCACATTCCAAAGAAAAAGACATTGCTTTTCTCCAAAACCAGTTTGACTCTGCTTTTCGAGGTCCTCGGCAGACGAATTCCACACGAGTTTGTCCAGATAGGTCTGGATATAATGAGAAATTTCCTGTTTTGTGTGGCTAAATGAATATGAGCTTTTAAACAGCCTGTGTGCTTCTGTTTTCTGGATATTATCTATGAACTTTAGAGTTTTGAATGAATTTTAGCATGTTACATTTTGTTTTTTTGTTGGCAAACGCTAATTAGTTTCACATGGAGGCACAACAAGAACACATAAGTGTTTTCTGAGTAGAATGTTATAGAAACTAGGTTAAAAATGATATTTGCTATGTAAACATGACATTGAATTCACATTCCCAAGAAAAAGACTTTGCTTTTCTCCAAAACCAGTTTCAACATCCTTTTCGGGGTCTTTGGTACACGAATTCCTCACGAGTTTGTCCAGATAGGTCTGGATCTAACCTGAAATATCCGGTTCTGTGTGGCTAAATGAATATCAGCTTTTAAACAGCCTGTGTGTTTGTTAGTGTTTTCTGGATAGTATCTATGAACTTTAGAGTTTTGAATGAATTTTAGCATGTTACATTTTGTTTTTTTGTTGTCAAACGCTACTTAGTTCCACATGGAGACACCACAAGTACACATAAGTGTTTTCTGAGTAGAATGCTACAGAAACTAGGTTAAAAATGATATTTGCCACTCTAAACATGACATTGAATTCACATTCCCAAAAAAAGACTTTGCTTTTCTCCAAAACCAGTGTGACTCTGCTTTTCGGGGTCCTTAGCACACGAATTCCAGATGATTTTGTCCAGATAAGTCTGGATCGAACCAGAAATATCCGGTTCTGTGTGGCTAAATGAATATCAGCTTTTAAACAGCCTGTGTGTTTGTTAGTGTTTTCTGGATAGTATCTAGGAACTTTAGAGTTTTGAATGAATTTTAGCATGTTACACTCAGTTATTTGGTTGGCAAACGCTAATTAGTTCCACATGGAGACACAACAAGTACACATAAGTGTTTTCTGAGTAGAATGCTACAGAAACTAGGTTAAAAATTATATTTGCGTCTGTATACATGACATTAGATTCACATTCCCAAGAAAAAGACTTTGCTTTTCTCCAAAACCAGTTTCAACATCCTTTTCGGTGTCCTTTGCACATGAATTCCACATGAGTTTGTCCAGATAGGTCTGGATCGAACCAGTAATATCCGGTTGTGTGGGGCTAAATGAATATCAGCTTTTAAACAGCCTGTGTTTTTTTAGTGTTTTCTGGGTAGTATCTATGAACTTCAGAGTTTTGAATGAATTTTAGCATGTTACATTTAGTTTTTTGGTAGGCAAACGCTAATTAGTTCCACATGGAGACACAACAAGTACACATAAGTGTTTTCTGAGTAGAATGCTACAGAAACTAGGTTAAAAATGATATTTGCTATGGAAACATGACATGGAATCCACTTGCCAAAGAAAAAGACTTTGCTTTTCTCCAAAACCAGTTTCAACATCATTTTTGGGGTCCTTGGCACACGAATTCCACACGAGTTTGTCCAGATAGTTCTGAATCGAACCAGAAATATCCGGTTCTGTGTGGCTAAATGAATATTATCAGCTTTTAAACAGCCTGTGTGTTTGTAAGTGTTTTCTGGATAGTATCTATGAACTTTAGAGTTTTAAATGAATTTTAGCATGTTACATTTTGTTTTTTTGTTGACAAATGCTAATTAGTTCCACATGGAGACACAACAAGTACACATAAGAGTTTTCTGAGTAGAATGCTACAGAAACTAGGTTAAAAATTATATTTGCGACTCTAAACATGACATTGAATTCACATTCCAAAGAAAAAGACATTGCTTTTCTCCAAAACCAGTTTGACTCTGCTTTTCGAGGTCCTCGGCAGACGAATTCCACACGAGTTTGTCCAGATAGGTCTGGATATAATGAGAAATTTCCTGTTTTGTGTGGCTAAATGAATATGAGCTTTTAAACAGCCTGTGTGCTTCTGTTTTCTGGATATTATCTATGAACTTTAGAGTTTTGAATGAATTTTAGCATGTTACATTTTGTTTTTTTGTTGGCAAACGCTAATTAGTTTCACATGGAGGCACAACAAGAACACATAAGTGTTTTCTGAGTAGAATGTTATAGAAACTAGGTTAAAAATGATATTTGCTATGTAAACATGACATTGAATTCACATTCCCAAGAAAAAGACTTTGCTTTTCTCCAAAACCAGTTTCAACATCCTTTTCGGGGTCTTTGGTACACGAATTCCTCACGAGTTTGTCCAGATAGGTCTGGATCTAACCTGAAATATCCGGTTCTGTGTGGCTAAATGAATATCAGCTTTTAAACAGCCTGTGTGTTTGTTAGTGTTTTCTGGATAGTATCTATGAACTTTAGAGTTTTGAATGAATTTTAGCATGTTACATTTTGTTTTTTTGTTGTCAAACGCTACTTAGTTCCACATGGAGACACCACAAGTACACATAAGTGTTTTCTGAGTAGAATGCTACAGAAACTAGGTTAAAAATGATATTTGCCACTCTAAACATGACATTGAATTCACATTCCCAAGAAAAAGACTTTGCTTTTCTCCAAAACCAGTGTGACTCTGCTTTTCGGGGTCCTTAGCACACGAATTCCAGATGATTTTGTCCAGATAAGTCTGGATCGAACCAGAAATATCCGGTTCTGTGTGGCTAAATGAATATCAGCTTTTAAACAGCCTGTGTGTTTGTTAGTGTTTTCTGGATAGTATCTAGGAACTTTAGAGTTTTGAATGAATTTTAGCATGTTACACTCAGTTATTTGGTTGGCAAACGCTAATTAGTTCCACATGGAGACACAACAAGTACACATAAGTGTTTTCTGAGTAGAATGCTACAGAAACTAGGTTAAAAATTATATTTGCGTCTGTATACATGACATTAGATTCACATTCCCAAGAAAAAGACTTTGCTTTTCTCCAAAACCAGTTTGACTCTGCTTTTCTGGGTCCTTGGCACACGAATTCCACACGAGTTTGTCCAGGTAGGTCTGGATATAATGAGAAATTTCCTGTTTTGTGTGGCTAAATGAATATGAGCTTTTAAACAGCCTGTGTGCTTCTGTTTTCTGGATAGTATCTATGAACTTTAGAGTTTTGAATGAATTTTAACATGTTACATTTTTTTTTTGTTGACAAATGCTAATTAGTTCCACATGGAGACACAACAAGTACACATAAGTGTTTTCTGAGTAGAATGCTACAGAAACTAGGTTAAAAATTATATTTGCGACTCTAAACATGACATTGAATTCACATTCCAAAGAAAAAGACATTGCTTTTCTCCAAAACCAGTTTGACTCTGCTTTTCGAGGTCCTCGGCAGACGAATTCCACACGAGTTTGTCCAGATAGGTCTGGATATAATGAGAAATTTCCTGTTTTGTGTGGCTAAATGAATATGAGCTTTTAAACAGCCTGTGTGCTTCTGTTTTCTGGATATTATCTATGAACTTTAGAGTTTTGAATGAATTTTAGCATGTTACATTTTGTTTTTTTGTTGGCAAACGCTAATTAGTTTCACATGGAGACACAACAAGAACACATAAGTGTTTTCTGAGTAGAATTTTATAGAAACTAGGTTAAAAATGATATTTGCTATGTAAACATGACATTGAATTCACATTCCCAAGAAAAAGACTTTGCTTTTCTCCAAAACCAGTTTCAACATCCTTTTCGGGGTCTTTGGTACACGAATTCCTCACGAGTTTGTCCAGATAGGTCTGGATCTAACCTGAAATATCCGGTTCTGTGTGGCTAAATGAATATCAGCTTTTAAACAGCCTGTGTGTTTGTTAGTGTTTTCTGGATAGTATCTATGAACTTTAGAGTTTTGAATGAATTTTAGCATGTTACATTTTGTTTTTTTGTTGTCAAACGCTACTTAGTTCCACATGGAGACACCACAAGTACACATAAGTGTTTTCTGAGTAGAATGCTACAGAAACTAGGTTAAAAATGATATTTGCCACTCTAAACATGACATTGAATTCACATTCCCAAGAAAAAGACTTTGCTTTTCTCCAAAACCAGTGTGACTCTGCTTTTCGGGGTCCTTAGCACACGAATTCCAGATGATTTTGTCCAGATAAGTCTGGATCGAACCAGAAATATCCGGTTCTGTGTGGCTAAATGAATATCAGCTTTTAAACAGCCTGTGTGTTTGTTAGTGTTTTCTGGATAGTATCTAGGAACTTTAGAGTTTTGAATGAATTTTAGCATGTTACACTCAGTTATTTGGTTGGCAAACGCTAATTAGTTCCACATGGAGACACAACAAGTACACATAAGTGTTTTCTGAGTAGAATGCTACAGAAACTAGGTTAAAAATTATATTTGCGTCTGTATACATGACATTAGATTCACATTCCCAAGAAAAAGACTTTGCTTTTCTCCAAAACCAGTTTCAACATCCTTTTCGGTGTCCTTTGCACATGAATTCCACATGAGTTTGTCCAGATAGGTCTGGATCGAACCAGTAATATCCGGTTGTGTGGGGCTAAATGAATATCAGCTTTTAAACAGCCTGTGTTTTTTTAGTGTTTTCTGGGTAGTATCTATGAACTTCAGAGTTTTGAATGAATTTTAGCATGTTACATTTAGTTTTTTGGTAGGCAAACGCTAATTAGTTCCACATGGAGACACAACAAGCACACATAAGTGTTTTCTGAGTAGAATGCTACAGAAACTAGGTTAAAAATGATATTTGCTATGGAAACATGACATGGAATCCACTTGCCAAAGAAAAAGACTTTGCTTTTCTCCAAAACCAGTTTCAACATCATTTTTGGGGTCCTTGGCACACGAATTCCACACGAGTTTGTCCAGATAGTTCTGAATCGAACCAGAAATATCCGGTTCTGTGTGGCTAAATGAATATTATCAGCTTTTAAACAGCCTGTGTGTTTGTAAGTGTTTTCTGGATAGTATCTATGAACTTTAGAGTTTTAAATGAATTTTAGCATGTTACATTTTGTTTTTTTGTTGACAAATGCTAATTAGTTCCACATGGAGACACAACAAGTACACATAAGAGTTTTCTGAGTAGAATGCTACAGAAACTAGGTTAAAAATTATATTTGCGACTCTAAACATGACATTGAATTCACATTCCAAAGAAAAAGACATTGCTTTTCTCCAAAACCAGTTTGACTCTGCTTTTCGAGGTCCTCGGCAGACGAATTCCACACGAGTTTGTCCAGATAGGTCTGGATATAATGAGAAATTTCCTGTTTTGTGTGGCTAAATGAATATGAGCTTTTAAACAGCCTGTGTGCTTCTGTTTTCTGGATATTATCTATGAACTTTAGAGTTTTGAATGAATTTTAGCATGTTACATTTTGTTTTTTTGTTGGCAAACGCTAATTAGTTTCACATGGAGACACAACAAGAACACATAAGTGTTTTCTGAGTAGAATGTTATAGAAACTAGGTTAAAAATGATATTTGCTATGTAAACATGACATTGAATTCACATTCCCAAGAAAAAGACTTTGCTTTTCTCCAAAACCAGTTTCAACATCCTTTTCGGGGTCTTTGGTACACGAATTCCTCACGAGTTTGTCCAGATAGGTCTGGATCTAACCTGAAATATCCGGTTCTGTGTGGCTAAATGAATATCAGCTTTTAAACAGCCTGTGTGTTTGTTAGTGTTTTCTGGATAGTATCTATGAACTTTAGAGTTTTGAATGAATTTTAGCATGTTACATTTTGTTTTTTTGTTGTCAAACGCTACTTAGTTCCACATGGAGACACCACAAGTACACATAAGTGTTTTCTGAGTAGAATGCTACAGAAACTAGGTTAAAAATGATATTTGCCACTCTAAACATGACATTGAATTCACATTCCCAAGAAAAAGACTTTGCTTTTCTCCAAAACCAGTGTGACTCTGCTTTTCGGGGTCCTTAGCACACGAATTCCAGATGATTTTGTCCAGATAAGTCTGGATCGAACCAGAAATATCCGGTTCTGTGTGGCTAAATGAATATCAGCTTTTAAACAGCCTGTGTGTTTGTTAGTGTTTTCTGGATAGTATCTAGGAACTTTAGAGTTTTGAATGAATTTTAGCATGTTACACTCAGTTATTTGGTTGGCAAACGCTAATTAGTTCCACATGGAGACACAACAAGTACACATAAGTGTTTTCTGAGTAGAATGCTACAGAAACTAGGTTAAAAATTATATTTGCGTCTGTATACATGACATTAGATTCACATTCCCAAGAAAAAGACTTTGCTTTTCTCCAAAACCAGTTTCAACATCCTTTTCGGTGTCCTTTGCACATGAATTCCACATGAGTTTGTCCAGATAGGTCTGGATCGAACCAGTAATATCCGGTTGTGTGGGGCTAAATGAATATCAGCTTTTAAACAGCCTGTGTTTTTTTAGTGTTTTCTGGGTAGTATCTATGAACTTCACAGTTTTGAATGAATTTTAGCATGTTACATTTAGTTTTTTGGTAGGCAAACGCTAATTAGTTCCACATGGAGACACAACAAGTACACATAAGTGTTTTCTGAGTAGAATGCTACAGAAACTAGGTTAAAAATGATATTTGCTATGGAAACATGACATGGAATCCACTTGCCAAAGAAAAAGACTTTGCTTTTCTCCAAAACCAGTTTCAACATCATTTTTGGGGTCCTTGGCACACGAATTCCACACGAGTTTGTCCAGATAGTTCTGAATCGAACCAGAAATATCCGGTTCTGTGTGGCTAAATGAATATTATCAGCTTTTAAACAGCCTGTGTGTTTGTAAGTGTTTTCTGGATAGTATCTATGAACTTTAGAGTTTTAAATGAATTTTAGCATGTTACATTTAGTTTTTTTGTTGGCAAACGCTAATTAGTTCCACATGGAGACACAACAAGTACACATAAGTATTTTCTGAGTAGAATGCTACAGAAACTAGGTTAAAAATGGTATTTGCGACTGTAAACATGACATTGAATTCACATTCCCAAGAAAAAGACATTGCTTTTCTCCAAAACCAGTTTGACTCTGCTTTTCGGGGTCCTCGGCAGACGAATTCCACACGAGTTTGTCCAGATAGGTCTGGATCTAATGAGAAATATCCAGTTCTGTGTGGCTAAATGAATATCAGCTTTTAAACAGCCTGTGTGTTTGTTAGTGTTTTCTGGATAGTATCTATGAACTTTAGAGTTTTAAATGAATTTTAGCATGTTACACTTTGTTTTTTTGTTGGCAAACGCTAATTAGTTCCACATGGAGACACAACAAGTACACATAAGTGTTTTCTGAGTAGAATGCTACAGAAACTAGGTTAAAAATGATATTTGCGACTGGAATCATGACATTAGATTCACATTCCCAAGGAAAAGACTTTGCTTTTCTCCAAAACCAGTTTGACTCTGCTTTTCTGGGTCCTTTGCACACGAATTCCACACGAGTTTGTCCAGATAGGTCTGGATCTAACCTGAAATATCCGGTTCTGTGTGGCTAAATGAATATCAGCTTTTAAACAGCCTGTGTGTTTGTGAGTGTTTTCTGGATAGTATCTATCAACTTTAGAGTTTTGAATGAATTTTAGCATGTTGCATTTTGTTTTTTTGTTGGCAAACGCTACTTAGTTCCACATGGAGACACAACAAGTACACATAAGTATTTTCTGAGTAGAATGCAACAGAAACTAGGTTAAAAATGGTATTTGCGACTGTAAACATGACATTGAATTCACATTCCCAAGAAAAAGACATTGCTTTTCTCCAAACCAGTTTGACTCTGCTTTTCGGGGTCCTCGGCAGACGAATTCCACACGAGTTTTTCCAGATAGGTCTGGATCTAATGAGAAATATCCAGTTCTGTGTGGCTAAATGAATATCAGCTTTTAAACAGCTTGTGTGTTTGTTAGTGTTTTCTGGATAGTATCTATGAACTTTAGAGTTTTGAATGAATTTTAACATGTTACACTTTGTTTTTTTGTTGGCAAACGCTAATTAGTTCCACATGGAGACACAACAAGTACACATAAGTGTTTTCTGAGTAGAATGCTACAGAAACTAGGTTAAAAATGATATTTGCGACTGGAATCATGACATTGAATTCACATTCCAAAGGAAAAGACTTTGCTTTTCTCCAAAACCAGTTTGACTCTGCTTTTCTGGGTCCTTTGCACACGAATTCCACACGAGTTTGTCCAGATAGGTCTGGATCTAACCTGAAATATCCGGTTCTGTGTGGCTAAATGAATATCAGCTTTTAAACAGCCTGTGTGTTTGTGAGTGTTTTCTGGATAGTATCTATCAACTTTAGAGTTTTGAATGAATTTTAGCATGTTACATTTTGTTTTTTTGTTGGCAAACGCTACTTAGTTCCACATGGAGACACCACAAGTACACATAAGTGTTTTCTGAGTAGAATGCTACAGAAACTAGGCTAAAAATGATATTTGGGACTCTCAACATGACATTGAATTCACATTCCCAAGAGAAAGACTTTGCTTTTCTCCAAAACCAGTTTGACTCTGCTTTTCGGGGTCCTTAGCACACGAATTCCAGATGATTTTGTCCAGATAAGTCTGGATCGAACCAGAAATATCCGGTTCTGTGTGGCTAAATGAATATCAGCTTTTAAACAGCCTGTGTGTTTGTAAGTGTTTTCTGGATAGTATCTAGGAACTTTAGAGTTTTGAATGAATTTTAGCATGTTACACTCAGTTATTTGGTTGGCAAATGCTAATTAGTTCCACATGGAGACACAACAAGTACACATAAGTGTTTTCTGAGTAGAATGCTACAGAAACTAGGTTAAAAATTATATTTGCGTCTGTATACATGACATTAGATTCACATTCCCAAGAGAAAGACTTTGCTTTTCTCCAAAACCAGTTTCAACATCCTTTTCGGTGTCCTTTGCACATGAATTCCACATGAGTTTGTCCAGATAGGTCTGGATCGAACCAGTAATATCCGGTTCTGTGTGGCTAAATGAATATCAGCTTTTAAACAGCCTGTGTTTTTTTAGTGTTTTCTGGATAGTATCTATGAACTTCAGAGTTTTGAATGAATTTTAGCATGTTACATTTAGTTTTTTGGTAGGCAAACACTAATTAGTTCCACATGGAGACACAACAAGTACACATAAGTGTTTTCTGAGTAGAATGCTACAGAAACTAGGTTAAAAATGATATTTGCTATGGAAACATGACATGGAATCCACTTGCCAAAGAACAAGACTTTGCTTTTCTCCAAAACCAGTTTCAACATCATTTTTGGGGTCCTTGGCACACGAATTCCACACGAGTTTGTCCAGATAGGTCTGGATCGAACCAGAAATATCCTGTTCTGTGTGGCTAAATGAATAATATCAGCTTTTAAACAGCCTGTGTGTTTGTAAGTGTTTTCTGGATAGTATCTATGAACTTCATAGTTTTGAATGAATTTTAGCATGTTACATTTAGTTTTTTTGTTGGCAAACTCTAATTAGTTCCACATGGAGACACAACAAGTACACATAAGTGTTTTCTGAGTAGAATGCTACAGAAACTAGGTTAACAATGATATTTGCGACTGGAATCATGACATTGAATTCACATTCCAAAGGAAAAGACTTTGCTTTTCTCCAAAACCAGTTTGACTCTGCTTTTCTGGGTCCTTTGCACACGAATTCCACACGAGTTTGTCCAGATAGTTCTGGATCTAACCAGAAATATCCGGTTTTGTGTGGCTAAATGAATATCAGCTTTTAAACAGCCTGTGTGTTTGTGAGTGTTTTCTGGATAGTATCTATGAACTTTAGAGTTTTGAATGAATTTTAGCATGTTACATTTTGTTTTTTTGTTGGCAAACGCTACTTAGTTCCACATGGAGACACCACATGTACACATAAGTGTTTTCTGAGTAGAATGCTACAGAAACTAGGCTAAAAATGATATTTGGGACTCTCAACATGACATTGAATTCACATTCCCAAGAGAAAGACTTTGCTTTTCTCCAAAACCAGTTTGACTCTGCTTTTCGCGGTCCTTAGCACACGAATTCCAGATGATTTTGTCCAGATAAGTCTGGATCGAACCAGAAATATCCGGTTCTGTGTGGCTAAATGAATATCAGCTTTTAAACAGCCTGTGTGTTTGTAAGTGTTTTCTGGATAGTATCTAGGAACTTTAGAGTTTTGAATGAATTTTAGCATGTTACACTCAGTTATTTGGTTGGCAAATGCTAATTAGTTCCACATGGAGACACAACAAGTACACATAAGTGTTTTCTGAGTAGAATGCTACAGAAACTAGGTTAAAAATTATATTTGCGTCTGTATACATGACATTAGATTCACATTCCCAAGAGAAAGACTTTGCTTTTCTCCAAAACCAGTTTCAACATCCTTTTCGGTGTCCTTTGCACATGAATTCCACATGAGTTTGTCCAGATAGGTCTGGATCGAACCAGTAATATCCGGTTCTGTGTGGCTAAATGAATATCAGCTTTTAAACAGCCTGTGTTTTTTTAGTGTTTTCTGGATAGTATCTATGAACTTCAGAGTTTTGAATGAATTTTAGCATGTTACATTTAGTTTTTTGGTAGGCAAACACTAATTAGTTCCACATGGAGACACAACAAGTACACATAAGTGTTTTCTGAGTAGAATGCTACAGAAACTAGGTTAAAAATGATATTTGCTATGGAAACATGACATGGAATCCACTTGCCAAAGAACAAGACTTTGCTTTTCTCCAAAACCAGTTTCAACATCATTTTTGGGGTCCTTGGCACACGAATTCCACACGAGTTTGTCCAGATAGGTCTGGATCGAACCAGAAATATCCTGTTCTGTGTGGCTAAATGAATAATATCAGCTTTTAAACAGCCTGTGTGTTTGTAAGTGTTTTCTGGATAGTATCTATGAACTTCATAGTTTTGAATGAATTTTAGCATGTTACATTTAGTTTTTTTGTTGGCAAACGCTAATTAGTTCCACATGGAGACACAACAAGTACACATAAGTGTTTTCTGAGTAGAATGCTACAGAAACTAGGTTAAAAATGATATTTGCGACTGGAATCATGACATGGAATTCACATTCCAAAGGAAAAGACTTTGCTTTTCTCCAAAACCAGTTTGACTCTGCTTTTCTGGGTCCTTTGCACACGAATTCCACACGAGTTTGTCCAGATAGTTCTGGATCTAACCAGAAATATCCGGTTTTGTGTGGCTAAATGAATATCAGCTTTTAAACAGCCTGTGTGTTTGTGAGTGTTTTCTGGATAGTATCTATGAACTTTAGAGTTTTGAATGAATTTTAGCATGTTACATTTTGTTTTTTTGTTGGCAAACGCTACTTAGTTCCACATGGAGACACCACATGTACACATAAGAGTTTTCTGAGTAGAATGCTACAGAAACTAGGCTAAAAATGATATTTGGGACTCTCAACATGACATTGAATTCACATTCCCAAGAGAAAGACTTTGCTTTTCTCCAAAACCAGTTTGACTCTGCTTTTCGGGGTCCTTAGCACACGAATTCCAGATGATTTTGTCCAGATAAGTCTGGATCGAACCAGAAATATCCGGTTCTCTGTGGCTAAATGAATATCAGCTTTTAAACAGCCTGTGTGTTTGTAAGTGTTTTCTGGATAGTATCTAGGAACTTTAGAGTTTTGAATGAATTTTAGCATGTTACACTCAGTAATTTGGTTGGCAAATGCTAATTAGTTCCACATGGAGACACAACAAGTACACATAAGTGTTTTCTGAGTAGAATGCTACAGAAACTAGGTTAAAAATGATATTTGCTATGGAAACATGACATGGAATCCACTTGCCAAAGAACAAGACTTTGCTTTTCTCCAAAACCAGTTTCAACATCATTTTTGGGGTCCTTGGCACACGAATTCCACACGAGTTTGTCCAGATAGGTCTGGATCGAACCAGAAATATCCTGTTCTGTGTGGCTAAATGAATAATATCAGCTTTTAAACAGCCTGTGTGTTTGTAAGTGTTTTCTGGATAGTATCTATGAACTTCATAGTTTTGAATGAATTTTAGCATGTTACATTTAGTTTTTTTGTTGGCAAATGCTAATTAGTTCCACATGGAGACACAACAAGTACACATAAGTGTTTTCTGAGTAGAATGCTACAGAAACTAGGTTAAAAATTATATTTGCGTCTGTATACATGACATTAGATTCACATTCCCAAGAAAAAGACTTTGCTTTTCTCCAAAACCAGTTTCAACATCCTTTTCGGTGTCCTTTGCACATGAATTCCACATGAGTTTGTCCAGATAGGTCTGGATCGAACCAGTAATATCCGGTTGTGTGGGGCTAAATGAATATCAGCTTTTAAACAGCCTGTGTTTTTTTAGTGTTTTCTGGATAGTATCTATGAACTTCAGAGTTTTGAATGAATTTTAGCATGTTACATTTAGTTTTTTGGTAGGCAAACGCTAATTAGTTCCACATGGAGACACAACAAGTACACATAAGTGTTTTCTGAGTAGAATGCTACAGAAACTAGGTTAAAAATGATATTTGCTATGGAAACATGACATGGAATCCACTTGCCAAAGAACAAGACTTTGCTTTTCTCCAAAACCAGTTTCAACATCATTTTTGGGGTCCTTGGCACACGAATTCCACACGAGTTTGTCCAGATAGGTCTGGATCGAACCAGAAATATCCTGTTCTGTGTGGCTAAATGAATAATATCAGCTTTTAAACAGCCTGTGTGTTTGTAAGTGTTTTCTGGATAGTATCTATGAACTTCATAGTTTTGAATGAATTTTAGCATGTTACATTTAGTTTTTTTGTTGGCAAACGCTAATTAGTTCCACATGGAGGCACAACAAGTACACATAAGTATTTTCTGAGTAGAATGCAACAGAAACTATGTTAAAAATGGTATTTGCGACTGTAAACATGACATTGAATTCACATTCCCAAGAAAAAGACATTGCTTTTCTCCAAAACCAGTTTGACTCTGCTTTTCGGGGTCCTCGGCAGACGAATTCCACACGAGTTTTTCCAGATAGGTCTGGATCTAATGAGAAATATCCAGTTCTGTGTGGCTAAATGAATATCAGCTTTTAAACGGCCTGTGTGTTTGTTAGTGTTTTCTGGATAGTATCTATGAACTTTAGAGTTTTGAATGAATTTTAGCATGTTACACTTTGTTTTTTTGTTGGCAAACGCTAATTAGTTCCACATGGAGACACAGCAAGTACACATAAGTGTTTTCTGAGTAGAATGCTACAGAAACTAGGTTAAAAATGATATTTGCGACTGGAATCATGACATTGAATTCACATTCCAAAGGAAAAGACTTTGCTTTTCTCCAAAACCAGTTTGACTCTGCTTTTCTGGGTCCTTTGCACATGAATTCCACACGAGTTTGTCCAGATAGTTCTGGATCTAACCAGAAATATCCGGTTCTGTGTGGCTAAATGAATATCAGCTTTTAAACAGCCTGTGTGTTTGTTAGTGTTTTCTGGATAGTATCTAGGATCTTTAGAGTTTTGAATGAATTGTAACATGTTACATTTAGTTTTTTTGTTGGCAAATGCTAATTAGTTCCACATGGAGACACAACAAGTACACATAAGTGTTTTCTGAGTAGAATGCTACAGAAACTAGGTTAAAAATTATATTTGCGTCTGTATACATGACATTAGATTCACATTCCCAAGAAAAAGACTTTGCTTTTCTCCAAAACCAGTTTCAACATCCTTTTCGGTGTCCTTTGCACATGAATTCCACATGAGTTTGTCCAGATAGGTCTGGATCGAACCAGTAATATCCGGTTGTGTGGGGCTAAATGAATATCAGCTTTTAAACAGCCTGTGTTTTTTTAGTGTTTTCTGGATAGTATCTATGAACTTCAGAGTTTTGAATGAATTTTAGCATGTTACATTTAGTTTTTTGGTAGGCAAACGCTAATTAGTTCCACATGGAGACACAACAAGTACACATAAGTGTTTTCTGAGTAGAATGCTACAGAAACTAGGTTAAAAATGATATTTGCTATGGAAACATGACATGGAATCCACTTGCCAAAGAACAAGACTTTGCTTTTCTCCAAAACCAGTTTCAACATCATTTTTGGGGTCCTTGGCACACGAATTCCACACGAGTTTGTCCAGATAGGTCTGGATCGAACCAGAAATATCCTGTTCTGTGTGGCTAAATGAATAATATCAGCTTTTAAACAGCCTGTGTGTTTGTAAGTGTTTTCTGGATAGTATCTATGAACTTCATAGTTTTGAATGAATTTTAGCATGTTACATTTAGTTTTTTTGTTGGCAAACGCTAATTAGTTCCACATGGAGGCACAACAAGTACACATAAGTATTTTCTGAGTAGAATGCAACAGAAACTAGGTTAAAAATGGTATTTGCGACTGTAAACATGACATTGAATTCACATTCCCAAGAAAAAGACATTGCTTTTCTCCAAAACCAGTTTGACTCTGCTTTTCGGGGTCCTCGGCAGACGAATTCCACACGAGTTTTTCCAGATAGGTCTGGATCTAATGAGAAATATCCAGTTCTGTGTGGCTAAATGAATATCAGCTTTTAAACGGCCTGTGTGTTTGTTAGTGTTTTCTGGATAGTATCTATGAACTTTAGAGTTTTGAATGAATTTTAGCATGTTACACTTTGTTTTTTTGTTGGCAAACGCTAATTAGTTCCACATGGAGACACAGCAAGTACACATAAGTGTTTTCTGAGTAGAATGCTACAGAAACTAGGTTAAAAATGATATTTGCGACTGGAATCATGACATTGAATTCACATTCCAAAGGAAAAGACTTTGCTTTTCTCCAAAACCAGTTTGACTCTGCTTTTCTGGGTCCTTTGCACATGAATTCCACACGAGTTTGTCCAGATAGTTCTGGATCTAACCAGAAATATCCGGTTCTGTGTGGCTAAATGAATATCAGCTTTTAAACAGCCTGTGTGTTTGTTAGTGTTTTCTGGATAGTATCTAGGATCTTTAGAGTTTTGAATGAATTGTAACATGTTACATTTTGTTTTTTTGTTGGCAAACGCTAATTAGTTCCACATGGAGACACAACAAGTACACATAAGTGTTTTCTGAGTAGAATGCTACAGAAACTAGGTGAAAAATGATATTTGCTGTGTAAACATGACATGGAATTATCTTGACCAAGAAAAAGACTTTGCTTTTCTCCAAAACCAGTTTCAACATCCTTTTCGGGGTCCTTTGCACATGAATTCCACACGAGTTTGTCCAGATAGGTCTGGATCTAACCAGAAATATCCGGTTCTGTGTGGCTAAATGAATATCAGCTTTTAAACAGCCTGTGTGTTTGTTAGTGTTTTCTGGATAGTATCTAGGAACTTTAGAGTTTTGAATGAATTTCAGCATGTTACATTTTGTTTTTTGGTTGGGTAACGCTAATTAGTTCCACATGGAGACAGAACAAGTACACATAAGTGTTTTCTGAGTAGAATGCTACAGAAACTAGGTTAAAAATGATATTCGCGACTCTAAACATAACATTGAATTCACATTCCCAAGAAAAAGACTGTGCTGTTCTCCAAAACCAGTTTCGATATGCTTTTCTGGGTCCTCGGCACACGAATTCCAGATGATTTTGTCCAGATAGGTCTGGATCTAACCAGAAATATCCGGTTCTGTGTGGCTAAATGAATATCAGCTTTTAAACAGCCTGTGTGTTTGTTAGTGTTTTCTGGATAGTATCTATCAACTTTAGAGTTTTGAATGAATTTTAGCATGTTACATTTTGTTTTTTTGTTGGCAAATGCTAATTAGTTCCACATGGAGACACAACAAGTACACATAAGTGTTTTCTGAGTAGAATGCTACAGAAACTAGGTTAAAAATGATATTTGCGTCTGTAAACATGAGATTGAATTCACATTCCCAAGAAAAAGACTTTGCTTTTCTCCAAAGAGTTTCGATATGTTTTTCTGGGTCCTTTGCACACGAATTTCACACGAGTTTGTCCAGATAGGTCTGGATCTAACCAGAAATATCCGGTTCTGTGTGGCTAAATGAATATCAGCTTTTAAACAGCCTGTGTGTTTGTTAGTGTTTCCTGGATAGTTTCTATGAACTTTAGAGTTTTGAATGAATTGTAGCATGTTACATTTTGTTTTTTTTTTGTTGGCAAACGCTAATTAGTTCCACATGGAGACACAACAAGTACACATAAGTGTTTTCTGAGTAGAATGCTACAGAAACTAGGTTAAAAATGATATTTGCTATTTAAACATGACAAGGAATCCACTTGCCCAAGAAAAAGACTTTGCTTTTCTCCAAAACCAGTTTCAACATCCTTGTCGGGGTCCTTTGCACACGAATTTCACATGAGTTTGTCCAGATAGGTCTGGATCTAACCAGAAATATCCGGTTCTGTGTGGCCAAATGAATATCAGCTTTTAAACACCTGTGTGTTTCTTAGTGTTTTCTAGTTAGTATCTATGAACTTCAGAGTTTTTAATGAAATTTAGCATGTTACATTTTGTGTTTTTGTTGGCAAACGCTAATTAGTTCCACATGGAGACACAACAAGTACACATAAGTGTTTTCTGAGTAGAATGCTACAGAAACTAGGTTAAAAATGATATTTGCGTCTGTAAACATGAGATTGAATTCACATTCCCAAGAAAAAGACTTTGCTTTTCTCCAAAAAGAGTTTTGATATGCTTTTCTGGGTCCTTTGCACACGAATTTCACATGAGTTTGTCCAGATAGGTCTGGATCTAACCAGAAATATCCGGTTCTGTGTGGCTAAATGAATATCAGCTTTTAAACAGCCTGTGTGTTTGTTAGTGTTTTCTGGATAGTATCTATGAACTTCAGAGTTTTGAATGAATTTTAGCATGTTACATTTTGTTTTTTTTGTTGGCAAACACTAATTAGTTCCACATGGAGACTAAAAAAGTACACATAAGTGTTTTCTGAGAACAATGCAACAGAAACTAGGTTAAAAATGATATTTGCGGCTGTAAACATGACATGGAATTCACATTCCCAAGAAAAAGACTTTGCTTTTCTCCAAAACCGGTTTGACTCTACTTTTCTGGGTCCTTTGCACACGAATTCCACACGAGTTTGTCCAGATAGGTCTGGATCTAACCAGAAATATCCGGTTCTGTGTGGCTAAATGAATATCAGCTTTTAAACAACCTGTGTGTCTGTGTTTTCTGGACAGTATCTAGGAACTTAAGAGTTTTAAATGAATTTTAGCATGTTACATTTTGTTTTTTTGTTGGCAAACGCTAATTAGTTCCACATGGAGACACAAAAAGTACACATAAGTGTTTTCTGAGTAGAATGCTACAGAAACTAGGTTAAAAATGATATTTGCGACTCTAAACATGACATTGAATTCACATTCCCAAGAAAAAGACTGTGCTGTTCTCCAAAACCAGTTTCGATATGCTTTTCTGGGTCCTCGGCACACGAATTCCAGATGATTTTGTCCAGATAGGTCTGGATCTAACCAGAAATATCCGGTTCTGTGTGGCTAAATGAATATCAGCTTTTAAACAGCCTGTGTGTTTGTTAGTGTTTTCTGGATAGTATCTATGAACTTTAGAGTTTTGAATGAATTTTAGCATGTTACATTTTGTTTTTTTGTTGGCAAACGCTAATTAGTTCCACATGGAGACACAACAAGTACACATAAGTGTTTTCTGAGTAGAATGCTACAGAAACTAGGTTAAAAATGATATTTGCGTCTGTAAACATGAGATTGAATTCACATTCCCAAGAAAAAGACTTTGCTTTTCTCCAAAAAGAGTTTCGATATGCTTTTCTGGGTCCTTTGCACACGAATTTCACACGAGTTTGTCCAGATAGGTCTGGATCTAACCAGAAATATCCGGTTCTGTGTGGCTAAATGAATATCAGCTTTTAAACAGCCTGTGTGTTTTTAGTGTTTCCTGGATAGTTTCTATGAACTTTAGAGTTTTGAATGAATTGTAGCATGTTACATTTTGTTTTTTTTTTTGTTGGCAAACGCTAATTAGTTCCACATGGAGACACAACAAGTACACATAAGTTTTCTGAGTAGAATGCTACAGAAACTAGGTTAAAAATGATATTTGCTATGTAAACATGACTTGGAATCCACTTGCCCAAGAAAAAGATTTGCTTTTCGCCGAAACCAGTTTCAACATCCTTTTCGGGGTCCTTTGCACACGAATTCCAGGAGTTTGTCCAGATAGGTCTGGATCTAACCAGAAATATCCGGTTCTGTGTGGCTAAATGAATATCAGCTTTTAAACAGCCTGTGTGTTTGTTAGTGTTTTCTGGATAGTATCTATGAACTTTAGAGTTTTGAATGAATTTTAGCATGTTACATTTTGTTTTTTTGTTGGCAAACGCTAATTAGTTCCACATGGAGACACAACAAGTACACATAAGTGTTTACTGAGTAGAATGCTACAGAAACTAGGTTAAAAATGATATTTGCGTCTGTAAACATGACATTGAATTCACATTCCCAAGAGAAAGACTTTGCTCTCTCCAAAACCAGTTTGACTCTCCTTTTTGGGGTCCTCGGCAGACGAATGCCACATGATTTTGTCCAGATAGGTCTGGATCTAACCAGAAATATCCGGTTCTGTGTGGCTAAATGAATATCAGCTTTTAAACAGCCTGTGTGTTTGTTAGTGTTTTCTGGATAGTATCTATGAACTTCAGAGTTTTGAATGAATTTTAGCATGTTACATTTTGTTTTTTTTGTTGGCAAACGCTAATTAGTTCCACATGGAGACACAACAAGTACACATAAGTGTTTTCTGAGTACAATGCTACAGAAACTAGGTTAAAAATAATATTTGCGGCTGTAAACATGACATTGAATTCACATTCCCAAGAAAAAGACTTTGCTTTTCTCCAAAACCAGTTTGACTCTACTTTTCTGGGTCCTTTGCACACGATATCTACACGAGTTTGTCCAGGTTGGTCTGGATCTAACGAGAAATTTCCTGTTCTGTGTGGCTAAATGAATATCAGCTTTTAAACAGCCTGAGTGTTTCTGTTTTCTGGATAGTATCTATGAACTTTAGAGTTTTGAATGAATTGTAGCATGTTACATTTTGTTTTTTTGTTGGCAAACGCTAATTAGTTCCACATGGAGACACAACAAGTACACATAAGTGTTTTCTGAGTAGAATGCTACAGAAACTAGGTTAAAAATGATATTTGCATCTGTAAACATGAGATTGAATTCACATTCCCAAGAAAAAGACTTTGCTTTTCTCCAAAAAGAGTTTTGATATGCTTTTCTGGGTCCTTTGCACACGAATTTCACACAAGTTTGTCCAGATAGGTCTGGATCTAACCAGAAATATCCGGTTCTGTGTGGCTAAATGAATATCAGCTTTTAAACAGCCTGTGTGTTTGTTAGTGTTTCCTGGATAGTTTCTATGAACTTTAGAGTTTTGAATGAATTGTAGCATGTTACATTTTGTTTTTTTTTTGTTGGCAAACGCTAATTAGTTCCACATGGAGACACAACAAGTACACATAAGTGTTTTCTGAGTAGAATGCTACAGAAACTAGGTTAAAAATGATATTTGCTATGTAAACATGACTTGGAATCCACTTGCCCAAGAAAAAGATTTGCTTTTCTCCGAAACAAGTTTCAACATCCTTTTCGGGGTCCTTTGCACACGAATTCCAGGAGTTTGTCCAGATAGGTCTGGATCTAACCAGAAATATCCGGTTCTGTGTGGCTAAATGAATATCAGCTTTTAAACAGCCTGTGTGTTTGTTAGTGTTTTCTGGATAGTATCTATGAACTTTAGAGTTTTGAATGAATTTTAGCATGTTACATTTTGTTTTTTTGTTGGCAAACGCTAATTAGTTCCACATGGAGACACAACAAGTACACATAAGAGTTTACTGAGTAGAATGCTACAGAAACTAGGTTAAAAATGATATTTGCGTCTGTAAACATGACATTGAATTCACATTCCCAAGAGAAAGACTTTGCTCTCTCCAAAACCAGTTTGACTCTCCTTTTTGGGGTCCTCGGCAGACGAATGCCACACGAGTTTGTCCAGATAGGTCTGGATCTAACCAGAAATATCAGGTTCTGTGTGGCTAAATGAATATCAGCTTTTAAACAGCCTGTGTGTTTGTTAGTGTTTTCTGGATAGTATCTATGAACTTCAGAGTTTTGAATGAATTTTAGCATGTTACATTTTGTTTTTTTGTTGGCAAACGCTAATTAGTTCCACATGGAGACACAACAAGTACACATAAGTGTTTTCTGAGTACAATGCTACAGAAACTAGGTTAAAAATAATATTTGCGGCTGTAAACATGACATTGAATTCACATTCCCAAGAAAAAGACTTTGCTTTTCTCCAAAACCAGTTTGACTCTACTTTTCTGGGTCCTTTGCACACGATATCCACACGAGTTTGTCCAGATAGGTCTGGATCTAACCAGAAATATCCGGTTCTGTGTGGCTAAATGAATATCAGCTTTTAAACAGCCTGTGTGTCTGTGTTTTCTGGGCAGTATCTAGGTACTTAAGAGTTTTGAATGAATTTTAGCATGTTACATTTTGTTTTTTTGTTGGCAAACGCTAATTAGTTCCACATGGAGACACAACAAGTACACATAAGTGTTTTCTGAGTAGAATGCTACAGAAACTAGGTTAAAAATGATATTTGCGACTCTAAACATGACATTGAATTCAATTCCCAAGAAAAAGACTGTGCTGTTCTCCAAAACCAGTTTCGATATGCTTTTCTGGGTCCTCGGCACACGAATTCCACATGATTTTGGCCAGATAGGTCTGGATCTAACCAGAAATATCCGGTTCTGTGTGGCTAAATGAATATCAGCTTTTAAACAGCCTGTGTGTTTGTTAGTGTTTTCTGGATAGTATCTATCAACTTTAGAGTTTTGAATGAATTTTAGCATGTTACATTTTGTTTTTTTTGTTGGCAAACGCTAATTAATTCCACATGGAGACACAACAAGTACACATAAGTGTTTTCTGAGTAGAATGCTACAGAAACTAGGTTAAAAATGATATTTGCGTCTGTAAACATGACATTGTATTCACATTCCCAAGAAAAAGACTTTGCTTTTCTCCAAAAAGAGTTTCGATATGCTTTTCTGGGTCCTTTGCACACGAATTTCACACGAGTTTGTCCAGATAGGTCTGGATCTAACCAGAAATATCCGGTTCTGTGTGGCTAAATGAATATCAGCTTTTAAACAGCCTGTGTGTTTGTTAGTGTTTCCTGGATAGTTTCTATGAACTTTAGAGTTTTGAATGAATTGTAGCATGTTACATTTTGTTTTTTTTTTGTTGGCAAATGCTAATTAGTTCCACATGGAGACACAACAAGTACACATAAGTGTTTTCTGAGTAGAATGCTACAGAAACTAGGTTAAAAATGATATTTGTGACTGTAAACATGACATTGAATTCACATTCCCAAGAAAAAGACTTTGCTGTTCTCCAAAACCAGTTACGATATGCTTTTCTGGGTCCTCGGCACACGAATTCCAGATGATTTTGTCCAGATAGGTCTGGATCTAACCAGAAATATCCGGTTCTGTGTGGCTAAATGAATATCAGCTTTTAAAAAGCCTGTGTGTATGTTAGTGTTTTCTGGATAGTATCTATGAACTTCAGAGTTTTGAATGAATTTTAGCATGTTACATTTTGTTTTTTTGTTGGCAAACGCTAATTAGTTCCACATGGAGACACAACAAGTACACATAAGTGTTTTCTGAGTAGAATGCTACAGAAACTAGGTTAAAAATGATATTTGCGACTCTAAACATGACATTGAATTCACATTCCCAAGAAAAAGACTTTGCTTTTCTCCAAAACCAGTTTCGATAATTTTTCTGGGTCCTTGGCACATGAATTTCACATGAGTTTGTCCAGATAGGTCTGGATCTAACCAGAAATATCCGGTTCTGTGTGGCTAAATGAATATCAGCTTTGAAACAGCCTGTGTGTTTGTTAGTTTTTACTGGATAGTATCTAGGAACTTTAGAGTTTTGAATGAATTTTAGCATGTTGCATTTTGTTTTTTTGTTAGCAAATGCTAATTAATTCCACATGGAGACACAACAAGTACACATAAGTGTTTTCTGATTAGAATGTTACCGAAAATAGGTTTAAAATGATATTTGCTATGGAAACATGACATGGAATCCACTTGCCCAAGAAAAAGACTTAGCTTTTCTCCAAAACCAGTTTCAACATCCTTTTCGGGGTCCTTAACACAAGAATTCCACACGAGTTTGTCCAGATAGGTCTGGATCTAACCAGAAATATCCAGTTCTGTGTGGCTAAATGAATAATATCAGCTTTTAAACAGCCTGTGTGTCTGGGATTTCTGAACAGTATCTAGGAACTTTAGAGTTTTGAATGAATTTTAGCATGTTGCATTTTGTTTTTTTGTTGGCAAACGCTACTTTGTTCCACATGGAGACACAACAAGTACACATAAGTGTTTTCTGACTAGAATTCTACAGAAACTAGGTTAAAAATGATATTTGCGACTGTAAACATGACATGGAATTCACATTCCCAAGAAAAAGACCTGCGTTTCTCCAAAACCAGTTTCGATATGCTTTTCTGTATCCTTTACACACGAATTCCACACTAGTTTGTCCAGATAGGTCTGGATCTAACCAGAAATATCCGGTTCTGTGTGGCTAAATGAATATCAGCTTTTAAACAGCCTGTGTGTTTGTTAGTGTTTTCTGGAGAGTATCTATGAACTTTAGAGTTTTGAATGAATTTTAGCATGTTACATTTGGTTTTGGTTGGGTAACGCTAATTAGTTCCACATGGAGACACAACAAGTACACATAAGTGTTTTCTGAGTAGAATGCTACAGAAACTAGGTTAAAAATGATATTTGCTATGTAAACATGACATGGAATCCACTTGCCCAAGATAAAGACTGCTTTTCTCCAAAACCAGTTTCAACATCCTTTTCGGGGTCCTTTGCACACGAATTCTGCACGAGTTTGTCCAGATAGGTCTGGATCTAACCAGAAATATCCGGTTCTGTGTGGCTAAATGAATATCAGCTTTTAAACAGCCTGTGTGTTTGTTAGTGTTTTCTGGATAATATCTATGAACTTCAGAGTTTTGAATGAATTTTAGCATGTTACATTTTGTTTTTTTGTTGGCAAACGCTAATTAGTTCCACATGGAGACACAACAAGTACACATAAGTGTTTTCTGAGTAGAATGCTACAGAGACTAGGTTAAAAATGCTATTTGCGTCTGTAAACATGACATTGAATTCACATTCCCAAGAAAAAGACTTTGCTGTTCTCCAAAACCAGTTTCGATATGCTTTTCTGGGTCCTCGGCACACGAATTCCAGATGATTTTGTCCAGATAGGTCTGGATCTAACCAGAAATATCCGGTTCTGTGTGGCTAAATGAATATAAACTTTTAAACAGCCTGTGTGTATGTTAGTGTTTTCTGGATAATATCTCGGAACTTTAGAGTTTTGAATGAATTTTAGCATGTTGCATTTTGTTGGCAAATGCTAATTATTTCCACATGGAGACACAAGTACACATAAGTGTTTTCTGAGTAGAATGTTACAGAAACTAGGTTAGAAATGATATTTGCTATGGAAACATGACATGGAATCCACTTGCCCAAGAAAAAGACTTTTCTTTTCTCCAAAACCAGTTTCAACATCCTTTTCGGGGTCCATTGCACACGAATTCCACACGAGTTTGTCCAGATAGGTGTGGATCTAACCAGAAATATGCAGTTCTGTGTGGCTAAATGAATATCAGCTTTTAAACAGCCTGTGTGTTTGTTAGTGTTTTCTGGATAGTATCTACGAACTTTAGAGTTTTGAATGAATTTTAGTATGTTACATTTTGTTTTTTTTGTTGGCAAACACTAATTAGTTCCACATGGAGACACAACAAGTACACATAAGTGTTTTCTGAGTAGAATGCTACGGAAACTAGGTTAAAAATCATATTTGCTATGTAAACATGACTTGGAATCCACTTGCCCAAGAAAAAGATTTGCTTTTCTCCGAAACCAGTTTCAACATCCTTTTCGGGGTCCTTTGCACACGAATTCCAGGAGTTTGTCCAGATAGGTCTGGATCTAACCAGAAATATCCGGTTCTGTGTGGCTAAATGAATATCAGCTTTTAAACAGCCTGTGTGTTTGTTAGTGTTTTCTGGATAGTATCTATGAACTTTAGAGTTTTGAATGAATTTTAGCATGTTACATTTTGTTTTTTTGTTGGCAAACGCTAATTAGTTCCACATGGAGACACAACAAGTACACATAAGAGTTTACTGAGTAGAATGCTACAGAAACTAGGTTAAAAATGATATTTGCGTCTGTAAACATGACATTGAATTCACATTCCCAAGAGAAGACTTTGCTCTCTCCAAAACCAGTTTGACTCTCCTTTTTGGGGTCCTCGGCAGACGAATGCCACATGATTTTGTCCAGATAGGTCTGGATCTAACCAGAAATATCAGGTTCTGTGTGGCTAAATGAATATCAGCTTTTAAACAGCCTGTGTGTTTGTTAGTGTTTTCTGGATAGTATCTATGAACTTCAGAGTTTTGAATGAATTTTAGCATGTTACATTTTGTTTTTTTGTTGGCAAACGCTAATTAGTTCCACATGGAGACACAACAAGTACACATAAGTGTTTTCTGAGTACAATGCTACAGAAACTAGGTTAAAAATAATATTTGCGGCTGTAAACATGACATTGAATTCACATTCCCAAGAAAAAGACTTTGCTTTTCTCCAAAACCAGTTTGACTCTACTTTTCTGGGTCCTTTGCACACGATATCCACACGAGTTTGTCCAGATAGGTCTGGATCTAACCAGAAATATCCGGTTCTGTGTGGCTAAATGAATATCAGCTTTTAAACAGCCTGTGTGTCTGTGTTTTCTGGACAGTATCTAGGTACTTAAGAGTTTTGAATGAATTTTAGCATGTTACATTTTGTTTTTTTGTTGGCAAACGCTAATTAGTTCCACATGGAGACACAACAAGTACACATAAGTGTTTTCTGAGTAGAATGCTACAGAAACTAGGTTAAAAATGATATTTGCGACTCTAAACATGACATTGAATTCAATTCCCAAGAAAGAGACTGTGCTGTTCTCCAAAACCAGTTTCGATATGCTTTTCTGGGTCCTCGGCACACGAATTCCAGATGCTTTTGGCCAGATAGGTATGGATCTAACCAGAAATATCCGGTTCTGTGTGGCTAAATGAATATCAGCTTTTAAACAGCCTGTGTGTTTGTTAGTGTTTTCTGGATAGTATCTATCAACTTTAGAGTTTTGAATGAATTTTAGCATGTTACATTTTGTTTTTTTTGTTGGCAAACGCTAATTAATTCCACATGGAGACACAACAAGTACACATAAGTGTTTTCTGAGTAGAATGCTACAGAAACTAGGTTAAAAATGATATTTGCGTCTGTAAACATGACATTGTATTCACATTCCCAAGAAAAAGACTTTGCTTTTCTTCAAAAAGAGTTTCGATATGCTTTTCTGGGTCCTTTGCACACGAATTTCACACGAGTTTGTCCAGATAGGTCTGGATCTAACCAGAAATATCCGGTTCTGTGTGGCTAAATGAATATCAGCTTTTAAACAGCCTGTGTGTTTGTTAGTGTTTCCTGGATAGTTTCTATGAACTTTAGAGTTTTGAATGAATTGTAGCATGTTACATTTTGTTTTTTTTTTGTTGGCAAATGCTAATTAGTTCCACATGGAGACACAACAAGTACACATAAGTGTTTTCTGAGTAGAATGCTACAGAAACTAGGTTAAAAATGATATTTGTGACTGTAAACATGACATTGAATTCACATTCCCAAGAAAAAGACTTTGCTGTTCTCCAAAACCAGTTACGATATGCTTTTCTGGGTCCTCGGCACACGAATTCCAGATGATTTTGTCCAGATAGGTCTGGATCTAACCAGAAATATCCGGTTCTGTGTGGCTAAATGAATATCAGCTTTTAAAAAGCCTGTGTGTATGTTAGTGTTTTCTGGATAGTATCTATGAACTTTAGAGTTTTGAATGAATTTTAGCATGTTACATTTTTTTTTTTTGTTGGCAAACGCTAATTAGTTCCACATGGAGACACAACAAGTACACATAAGTGTTTTCTGAGTAGAATGCTACAGAAACTAGGTTAAAAATGATATTTGCGACTCTAAACATGACATTGAATTCACATTCCCAAGAAAAAGACTTTGCTTTTCTCCAAAACCAGTTTCGATAATTTTTCTGGGTCCTTGGCACATGAATTTCACATGAGTTTGTCCAGATAGGTCTGGATCTAACCAGAAATATCCGGTTCTGTGTGGCTAAATGAATATCAGCTTTGAAACAGCCTGTGTGTTTGTTAGTTTTTCCTGGATAGTATCTAGGAACTTTAGAGTTTTGAATGAATTTTAGCATGTTGCATTTTGTTTTTTTGTTAGCAAATGCTAATTAATTCCACATGGAGACACAACAAGTACACATAAGTGTTTTCTGATTAGAATGTTACCGAAAATAGGTTTAAAATGATATTTGCTATGGAAACATGACATGGAATCCACTTGCCCAAGAAAAAGACTTAGCTTTTCTCCAAAACCAGTTTCAACATCCTTTTCGGGGTCCTTAACACAAGAATTCCACACGAGTTTGTCCAGATAGGTCTGGATCTAACCAGAAATATCCAGTTCTGTGTGGCTAAATGAATAATATCAGCTTTTAAACAGCCTGTGTGTCTGGGATTTCTGAACAGTATCTAGGAACTTTAGAGTTTTGAATGAATTTTAGCATGTTGCATTTTGTTTTTTTGTTGGCAAACGCTACTTTGTTCCACATGGAGACACAACAAGTACACATAAGTGTTTTCTGACTAGAATTCTACAGAAACTAGGTTAAAAATGATATTTGCGACTGTAAACATGACATGGAATTCACATTCCCAAGAAAAAGACCTGCGTTTCTCCAAAACCAGTTTCGATATGCTTTTCTGTATCCTTTACACACGAATTCCACACTAGTTTGTCCAGATAGGTCTGGATCTAACCAGAAATATCCGGTTCTGTGTGGCTAAATGAACATCAGCTTTTAAACAGCCTGTGTGTTTGTTAGTGTTTTCTGGAGAGTATCTATGAACTTTAGAGTTTTGAATGAATTTTAGCATGTTACATTTGGTTTTGGTTGGGTAACGCTAATTAGTTCCACATGGAGACACAACAAGTACACATAAGTGTTTTCTGAGTAGAATGCTACAGAAACTAGGTTAAAAATGATATTTGCTATGTAAACATGACATGGAATCCACTTGCCCAAGATAAAGACTGCTTTTCTCCAAAACCAGTTTCAACATCCTTTTCGGGGTCCTTTGCACACGAATTCTGCACGAGTTTGTCCAGATAGGTCTGGATCTAACCAGAAATATCCGGTTCTGTGTGGCTAAATGAATATCAGCTTTTAAACAGCCTGTGTGTTTGTTAGTGTTTTCTGGATAATATCTATGAACTTCAGAGTTTTGAATGAATTTTAGCATGTTACATTTTGTTTTTTTGTTGGCAAACGCTAATTAGTTCCACATGGAGACACAACAAGTACACATAAGTGTTTTCTGAGTAGAATGCTACAGAGACTAGGTTAAAAATGCTATTTGCGTCTGTAAACATGACATTGAATTCACATTCCCAAGAAAAAGACTTTGCTGTTCTCCAAAACCAGTTTCGATATGCTTTTCTGGGTCCTCGGCACACGAATTCCAGATGCTTTTGTCCAGATAGGTCTGGATCTAACCAGAAATATCCGGTTCTGTGTGGCTAAATGAATATAAACTTTTAAACAGCCTGTGTGTATGTTAGTGTTTTCTGGATAATATCTCGGAACTTTAGAGTTTTGAATGAATTTTAGCATGTTGCATTTTGTTGGCAAATGCTAATTATTTCCACATGGAGACACAACAAGTACACATAAGTGTTTTCTGAGTAGAATGTTACAGAAACTAGGTTAGAAATGATATTTGCTATGGAAACATGACATGGAATCCACTTGCCCAAGAAAAAGACTTTTCTTTTCTCCAAAACCAGTTTCAACATCCTTTTCGGGGTCCATTGCACACGAATTCCACACGAGTTTTTCCAGATAGGTGTGGATCTAACCAGAAATATCCAGTTCTGTGTGGCTAAATGAATATCAGCTTTTAAACAGCCTGTGTGTTTGTTAGTGTTTTCTGGATAGTATCTACGAACTTTAGAGTTTTGAATGAATTTTAGTATGTTACATTTTGTTTTTTTTGTTGGCAAACACTAATTAGTTCCACATGGAGACACAACAAGTACACATAAGTGTTTTCTGAGTAGAATGCTACGGAAACTAGGTTAAAAATCATATTTGCTATGTAAACATGACATGGAATTCACATTCCCAAGAAAAAGACTTTGCTTTTCTCCAAAACCAGCTTGACTCTGCTTTTCGGGGTCCTCGGCACACGAATTCCACAAGATTTTGTCCCGATAGGTCTGGATCTAACCAGAAATATCCGGTTCTGTGTGGCTAAATGAATATCATCTTTTAAACATTCTACTCATTCTGAGTAGAATGCTACAGAAACTAGGTGAAAAATGATATTTGCTATGTAAACATGACATTGAATTCACATTCCCAAGAAAACGTCTTTGCTTTTCTCCAAAACCAGCTTGACTCTGCTTTTCGGGGTCCTCGGCACACGAATTCCACAAGATTTTGTCCAGATAGTTCTGGATCTAACAAGAAATATCCGGTTCTGTGTGGCTAAATGAATATCAGCTTTTAAACAGCCTGTGTGTTTGTTAGTGTTTTCTGGATAGTATCTATGAACTTTAGAGTTTTGAATGAATTTTAGCATGTTACATTTTGTTTTTTTGTTGGCAAATGCTAATTAGTTCCACATGGAGACACAACAAGTACACATAAGTGTTTTCTGAGTAGAATGTTACAGAAACTAGGTTAAAAATGATATTTGCTATGTAAACATGACATGGAATTCACATTCCCAAGAAAAAGACTTTGCTTTTCTCCAAAACCAGTTTCAACATCCTTTTCGGGGTCCTTAACACACGAATTCCACACGAGTTTGTCCAGATAGGTCTGGATCTAACCAGAAATATCCAGTTCTGTGTGGCTAAATGAATAATATCAGCTTTTAAACAGCCTGTGTGTTTGTTAGTGTTTTCTGGATAATATCTATGAACTTTAGAGGTTTGAATGAATTTTAGCATGTTGCATTTTGTTTTTTTGTTGGCAAACGCTATTTATTTCCACATGGAGACACAACAAGTACACATAAGTGTTTTCTGAGTAGAATGCTACAGAAACTAGGTTAAAAATGATATTTGTGACTGTAAACATGACATTGAATTCACATTCCCAAGCAAAAGACTTTGCTGTTCTCCAAAACCAGTTTCCATATGCTTTTCTGGGTCCTCGGCACACGAATTCCAGATGATTTTGTCCAGATAGGTCTGGATCTAACCAGAAATATCCGGTTCTGTGTGGCTAAATGAATATCAGCTTTTAAACAGAATGTGTGTTTGTTAGTGTTTCCTGGATAGTTTCTATGAACTTTAGAGTTTTGAATGAATTTTAGCATGTTACATTTGGTTTTTTGTTGGCAAACGCTAATTAGTTCCACATGGAGACACAACAAGTATACATAAGTGTTTTCTGAGTAGAATGCTACAGAAACTAGGTTAAAAATGATATTTGCTATGTAAACATGACATGGAATTCACTTGCCCAAGATAAAGACTTTGCTTTTCTCCAAAACCAGTTTGTCTCTACTTTTCTGGGTCCTTTGCACACGATATCCACACGAGTTTGTCCAGATAGGTCTGGATATAACCAGAAATATCCGGTTCTGTGTGGCGAAATGAATATCAGCTTTTAAACAGCCTGTGTGTCTGTGTTTTCTGGACAGTATCTAGGAACTTTAGAGTTTTGAATGAATTTTAGCATGTTGCATTTTTTTTTTGTTGGCAAACACTAATTAGTTCCACATGGAGACACAACAAGTACACATAAGTGTTTTCTGAGTAGAATGCTACAGAAACTATGTTAAAAATTCTATTTGCATCTGTAAACATGACATTGAATTCACATTCCCAAGAAAACGTCTTTGCTTTTCTCCAAAACCAGTTTGACTCTGCTTTTCTGGGTCCTCTGCACACGAATTCCAGATGATTTTGTCCAGATAGGTCTGGATCTAACCAGAAATATCCGGTTCTGTGTGGCTAAATGAATATCAGCTTTTAAACAGCCTGTGTGTTTGTTAGTGTTTTCTGGATAGTATCTGTGGTGGAATGAGAAGGCCATGTCAAGGTGGCCACTGGCAAGCGAGCGTCAGTTACTCAGCAATGGCTTTGAAACCCACCTGGCAATGGAGCCTGCCTGGTAAAAGGCTGTGATTGGATGGCTTTGGAAACTGCCTGGCAACAGGCTGTGATTGGATGTATTTGAAACTGCCTGGCAACAGGCTATGATTGGATGGCTTTGGAAACTGCTTGGCAACAGGCTATGATTGGATGGATTTTAAAACTGCCTGGTAAAAGGCTGTGATTGGATGGCTTTGGAAACTGCCTGACAATAGGCTGTGATTGGTTGGGGCATAGACCGCCCCTTGACCAGATTGGCTGGTCTTGGCTATATAAGAAGTTGTACCAACTGTAATAAATGAGTCTGCGGGCTGCTCGCCTCGAGCCTGCTTTCACCCGACTCCCGGGGTCTGTGTGTTGACTCCGCGCCTCTTGCCCCCACCACACTGCTCCTCTCAGAAACGAATCCACTGCAACATTGTTGAGAAACTCAACTGCAACGTCTGGCGCCCAACGTGGGGCCCAGGAAAGAAATCAACTGATACATCTGGCGCGCCAACGTGACTGAGAAAGAGACAGCGTGTCGGACTCGGCGAGGTCCCCCCAGGATTTCGGCAAGTAGGCCCCTCGGTGTTTTGTGTGCTGTTCGGTTCTGTGAGGGTGAGCACAGAACCCCCTCCTACGCCCCTTTCCTTGTCCTTGTCCTCGGTCTAAGTGACCCCAGGTTAGCACACACCGCCCAGAAGCGTACGTCGCTTCTCGGCTCCTCCTTTCACTTTCGGTTCACCTGGCGAATTCACATAAGGGACTGATCATCCCAGAATTCGGAACCAAGTCATCTTCCCTCACTCGAGAGAGGTGACGCTCCGGAGACACCGTGTGGGCATACGGCCTTGACCTAACAAATCAAGGAAGTCCCCCACTAAGCACAGGACATACTACGATCTGATACACCACTATCTGTTTGTCTAACATAGGGAAACCTCCTGCAAAATGCCATCAACAGCTGAGGTGCTAGGAATTTGCTTTGTTATGGCAGCAGTGCTATGTGTATCTTTCCTTTGGCCAGAGTTGGCATGCCGTACCACTCTTAAGCACTCAGACATAGGAAAGATACGCCCCTCTCAGAATCCTGCGCAGATTATCAAAGATAGTGAATTTGTGAGTGATAAGAGCCTGACACTCCAGGCCCCTGTCTCACAGACAATAGTTGGTGATTTAGGGAGAGAGAGCTCGGACAGTGAAAATAACAATGTAGCATACAAGGTAGCAAACGATGTAGTAAACAAGGTAGCAATGCCTAGTCAGCCACCCTCCACATACCTGTGGGATGAACTTAGAGGACCTCCCGACAATAACTCATTCGAGGTCATCCCATCCACACCCAGTGATGATCCCCACATTTGTGGCAGTACTCGGGCACCACAAGCTCTCAGGGCAGCCACTAAACCCTATGCCATCAGCATGTTTGCTGTTAATGTCGAAGTGTATGCAAAATTCAGGCCCTGGATTCTAACGCCTGTAAAAAGGCTTCTATTAACCAAAGGTCGAGGATATGCTTGTGTCTTTCCAGAGAATGCAGAACAGCCCATTTGGGTACCAGCCCGAAACATCAAGCCTGCAACGGACAGCCAACCAGGACCAGCTGAACAAGACCGAGACACCGCCTTGTTAGCAGATGCACCTGCCCTATCATCCTACCCTGAGAAACTGCCCATAGCCACATCTGTTACTGTTTTGTACCCCACTAGCTCTGGTCAGCTACTCAAATGGCTCACAGCCTGTGTGCGGTCATGCCGTTCCTGATAACCATTATTCCTCATTCCTACCCCTATCTGAGCAAGGACTCCTGTGGTCTCTTGGTTTGAGCGCTGGTTAGTCAACGACGGGTAAGATCCCCTGGGGGACAACCTAAGACAGGCACAGCTGCGTGCGGAGACCACATGGAAACGGGGTCAACAATGGTATGGCCAAGAATCATGCCTCCCGTTGCTCAAAAATAAATGAAAAGGGGGAAATGTGGTAGAATGAGAAGACCATGCCAAGGTGGCCACTGGCAAGCGAGCGTCAGTTACTCAGCAATGGCTTTGAAACCCACCTGGCAATGGAGCCTGCCTGGTAAAAGGCTGTGATTGGATGGCTTTGGAAACTGCCTGGCAACAGGCTGTGATTGGATGTATTTGAAACTGCCTGGCAACAGGCTATGATTGGATGGCTTTGGAAACTGCTTGGCAACAGGCTATGATTGGATGGATTTGAAACTGCCTGGTAAAAGGCTGTGATTGGATGGCTTTGGAAACTGCCTGACAATAGGCTGTGATTGGTTGGGGCATAGACCGCCCCTTGACCAGATTGGCTGGTCTTGGCTATATAAGAAGTTGTACCAACTGTAATAAACGAGTCTGCGGGCTGCTCGCCTCGAGCCTGCTTTCACCCGACTCCCGGGGTCTGTGTGTTGACTCCGCGCCTCTTGCCCCCACCACGCTGCTCCTCTCAGAAACGAATCCACTGAAACATTGTTGAGAAAATAATTGGCAACAAGTATCTATGAACTTTAGAGTTTTGAATGAATTTTAGCATGTTACATTTTGTTTTTTTTTGTTGGCAAACGCTAATTAGTTCCACATGGAGACACAAAAAGTACACATAAGTGTTTTCTGAGTAGAATGCTACAGAAACTAGGTTAAAAATGATATTTGCGTCTGGAAACATGAGATTGAATTCACATTCCCAAGAAAAAGACTTTGCTTTTCTCCAAAGAGTTTTGATATGCTTTTCTGGGTCCTTTGCACACGAATTTCACACGAATTTGTCCAGATAGGTCTGGATCTAACCAGAAATATCCGGTTCTGTGTGGCTAAATGAATATCAGCTTTTAAACAGCCTGTGTGTTTGTTAGTGTTTCCTGGATAGTTTCTATGAACTTTAGAGTTTTGAATGAATTGTAGCATGTTACATTTTGTTTTTTTTTTTGTTGGCAAACGCTAATTAGTTCCACATGGAGACACAACAAGTACACATAAGTGTTTTCTGAGTAGAATGCTACAGAAACTAGGTTAAAAATGATATTTGCTATTTAAACATGACATGGAATCCACTTGCCCAAGAAAAAGACTTTGCTTTTCTCCAAAACCAGTTTCAACATCCTTTTCGGGGTCCTTTGCACACGAATTTCACACGAGTTTGTCCAGATAGGTCTGGATCTAACCAGAAATATCCGGTTCTGTGTGGCCAAATGAATATCAGCTTTTAAACACCTGTGTGTTTCTTAGTGTTTTCTAGTTAGTATCTATGAACTTCAGAGTTTTTAATGAAATTTAGCATGTTACATTTTGTGTTTTTGTTGGCAAACGCTAATTAGTTCCACATGGAGACACAACAAGTACACATAAGTGTTTTCTGAGTAGAATGCTACAGAAACTAGGTTAAAAATGATATTTGCGTCTGTAAACATGACATTGAATTCACATTCCCAAGAAAAAGACTTTGCTTTTCTCCAAAAAGAGTTTTGATATGCTTTTCTGGGTCCTTTGCACACGAATTTCACATGAGTTTGTCCAGATAGGTCTGGATCTAACCAGAAATATCCGGTTCTGTGTGGCTAAATGAATATCAGCTTTTAAACAGCCTGTGTGTTTGTTAGTGTTTTCTGGATAGTATCTAGGAACTTCAGAGTTTTGAATGAATTTTAGCATGTTACATTTTGTTTTTTTTGTTGGCAAACACTAATTAGTTCCACATGGAGACTAAACAAGTACACATAAGTGTTTTCTGAGTACAATGCAACAGAAACTAGGTTAAAAATGATATTTGCGGCTGTAAACATGACATGGAATTCACATTCCCAAGAAAAAGACTTTGCTTTTCTCCAAAACCGGTTTGACTCTACTTTTCTGGGTCCTTTGCACACGAATTCCACACGAGTTTGTCCAGATAGGTCTGGATCTAACCAGAAATATCCGGTTCTGTGTGGCTAAATGAATATCAGCTTTTAAACAACCTGTGTGTCTGTGTTTTCTGGACAGTATCTAGGAACTTAAGAGTTTTAAATGAATTTTAGCATGTTACATTTTGTTTTTTTGTTGGCAAACGCTAATTAGTTCCACATGGAGACACAACAAGTACACATAAGTGTTTTCTGAGTAGAATGCTACAGAAACTAGGTTAAAAATGATATTTGCGACTCTAAACATGACATTGAATTCACATTCCCAAGAAAAAGACTGTGCTGTTCTCCAAAACCAGTTTCGATATGCTTTTCTGGGTCCTCGGCACACGAATTCCAGATGATTTTGTCCAGATAGGTCTGGATCTAACCAGAAATATCCGGTTCTGTGTGGCTAAATGAATATCAGCTTTTAAACAGCCTGTGTGTTTGTTAGTGTTTTCTGGATAGTATCTATGAACTTTAGAGTTTTGAATGAATTTTAGCATGTTACATTTTGTTTTTTTGTTGGCAAACGCTAATTAGTTCCACATGGAGACACAACAAGTACACATAAGTGTTTTCTGAGTAGAATGCTACAGAAACTAGGTTAAAAATGATATTTGCGTCTGTAAACATGAGATTGAATTCACATTCCCAAGAAAAAGACTCTGCTTTTCTCCAAAAAGAGTTTCGATATGCTTTTCTGGGTCCTTTGCACACGAATTTCACATGAGTTTGTCCAGATAGGTCTGGATCTAACCAGAAATATCCGGTTCTGTGTGGCTAAATGAATATCAGCTTTTAAACAGCCTGTGTGTTTTTAGTGTTTCCTGGATAGTTTCTATGAACTTTAGAGTTTTGAATGAATTGTAGCATGTTACATTTTGTTTTTTTTTTGTTGGCAAACGCTAATTAGTTCCACATGGAGACACAACAAGTACACATAAGTTTTCTGAGTAGAATGCTACAGAAACTAGGTTAAAAATGATATTTGCTATGTAAACATGACTTGGAATCCACTTGCCCAAGAAAAAGATTTGCTTTTCTCCGAAACCAGTTTCAACATCCTTTTCGGGGTCCTTTGCACACGAATTCCAGGAGTTTGTCCAGATAGGTCTGGATCTAACCAGAAATATCCGGTTCTGTGTGGCTAAATGAATATCAGCTTTTAAACAGCCTGTGTGTTTGTTAGTGTTTTCTGGATAGTATCTATCAACTTTAGAGTTTTGAATGAATTTTAGCATGTTACATTTTGTTTTTTTGTTGGCAAACGCTAATTAGTTCCACATGGAGACACAACAAGTACACATAAGTGTTTACTGAGTAGAATGCTACAGAAACTAGGTTAAAAATGATATTTGCGTCTGTAAACATGACATTGAATTCACATTCCCAAGAGAAAGACTTTGCTCTCTCCAAAACCAGTTTGACTCTCCTTTTTGGGGTCCTCGGCAGACGAATGCCACATGATTTTGTCCAGATAGGTCTGGATCTAACCAGAAATATCCGGTTCTGTGTGGCTAAATGAATATCAGCTTTTAAACAGCCTGTGTGTTTGTTAGTGTTTTCTGGATAGTATCTATGAACTTCAGAGTTTTGAATGAATTTTAGCATGTTACATTTTGTTTTTTTTGTTGGCAAACGCTAATTAGTTCCACATGGAGACACAACAAGTACACATAAGTGTTTTCTGAGTACAATGCTACAGAAACTAGGTTAAAAATAATATTTGCGGCTGTAAACATGACATTGAATTCACATTCCCAAGAAAAAGACTTTGCTTTTCTCCAAAACCAGTTTGACTCTACTTTTCTGGGTCCTTTGCACACGATATCTACACGAGTTTGTCCAGGTTGGTCTGGATCTAACGAGAAATTTCCTGTTCTGTGTGGCTAAATGAATATCAGCTTTTAAACAGCCTGTGTGTTTCTGTTTTCTGGATAGTATCTATGAACTTTAGAGTTTTGAATGAATTGTAGCATGTTACATTTTGTTTTTTTGTTGGCAAACGCTAATTAGTTCCACATGGAGACACAACAAGTACACATAAGTGTTTTCTGAGTAGAATGCTACAGAAACTAGGTTAAAAATGATATTTGCATCTGTAAACATGAGATTGAATTCACATTCCCAAGAAAAAGACTTTGCTTTTCTCCAAAACCAGTTTGACTCTACTTTTCTGGGTCCTTTGCACACGATATCCACACGAGTTTGTCCAGGTTGGTCTGGATCTAACGAGAAATTTCCTGTTCTGTGTGGCTAAATGAATATCAGCTTTTAAACAGCCTGTGTGTTTCTGTTTTCTGGATAGTATCTATGAACTTTAGAGTTTTGAATGAATTGTAGCATGTTACATTTTGTTTTTTTTTTGTCGGCAAACGATAATTAGTTCCACATGGAGACACAACAAGTACACATAAGTGTTTTCTGAGTAGAATGCTACAGAAACTAGGTTAAAAATGATATTTGCTATGTAAACATGACTTGGAATCCACTTGCCCAAGAAAAAGATTTGCTTTTCTCCGAAACCAGTTTCAACATCCTTTTCGGGGTCCTTTGCACACGAATTCCAGGAGTTTGTCCAGATAGGTCTGGATCTAACCAGAAATATCCGGTTCTGTGTGGCTAAATGAATATCAGCTTTTAAACAGCCTGTGTGTTTGTTAGTGTTTTCTGGATAGTATCTATGAACTTTAGAGTTCTGAATGAATTTTAGCATGTTACATTTTGTTTTTTTGTTGGCAAACGCTAATTAGTTCCCCATGGAGACACAACAAGTACACATAAGTGTTTACTGAGTAGAATGCTACAGAAACTAGGTTAAAAATGATATTTGCGTCTGTAAACATGACATTGAATAAACATTCCCAAGAAAAAGACTTTGCTTTTCTCCAAAACCAGTTTGACTCTCCTTTTTGGGGTCCTCGGCAGACGAATGCCACATGATTTTGTCCAGATAGGTCTGGATCTAACCAGAAATATCCGGTTCTGTGTGGCTAAATGAATATCAGCTTTTAAACAGCCTGTGTGTTTGTTAGTGTTTTCTGGATAGTATCTATGAACTTCAGAGTTTTGAATGAATTTTAGCATGTTACATTTTGTTTTTTTGTTGGCAAACGCTAATTAGTTCCACATGGAGACACAACAAGTACACATAAGTGTTTTCTGAGTACAATGCTACAGAAACTAGGTTAAAAATAATATTTGCGGCTGTAAACATGACATTGAATTCACATTCCCAAGAAAAAGACTTTGCTTTTCTCCAAAACCAGTTTGACTCTACTTTTCTGGGTCCTTTGCACACGATATCCACACGAGTTTGTCCAGATAGGTCTGGATCTAACCAGAAATATCCGGTTCTGTGTGGCTAAATGAATATCAGCTTTTAAACAGCCTGTGTGTCTGTGTTTTCTGGACAGTATCTAGGTACTTAAGAGTTTTGAATGAATTTTAGCATGTTACATTTTGTTTTTTTGTTGGCAAACGCTAATTAGTTCCACATGGAGACACAACAAGTACACATAAGTGTTTTCTGAGTAGAATGCTACAGAAACTAGGTTAAAAATGATATTTGCGACTCTAAACATGACATTGAATTCAATTCCCAAGAAAAAGACTGTGCTGTTCTCCAAAACCAGTTTCGATATGCTTTTCTGGGTCCTCGGCACACGAATTCCAGATGCTTTTGGCCAGATAGGTCTGGATCTAACCAGAAATATCCGGTTCTGTGTGGCTAAATGAATATCAGCTTTTAAACAGCCTGTGTGTTTGTTAGTGTTTTCTGGATAGTATCTATCAACTTTAGAGTTTTGAATGAATTTTAGCATGTTACATTTTGTTTTCTTGTTGGCAAACGCTAATTAATTCCACATGGAGACACAACAAGTACACATAAGTGTTTTCTGAGTAGAATGCTACAGAAACTAGGTTAAAAATGATATTTGCGTCTGTAAACAGGACATTGTATTCACATTCCCAAGAAAAAGACTTTGCTTTTCTCCAAAAAGAGTTTCGATATGCTTTTCTGGGTCCTTTGCACACGAATTTCACACGAGTTTGTCCAGATAGGTCTGGATCTAACCAGAAATATCCGGTTCTGTGTGGCTAAATGAATATCAGCTTTTAAACAGCCTGTGTGTTTGTTAGTGTTTCCTGGATAGTTTCTATGAACTTTAGAGTTTTGAATGAAATGTAGCATGTTACATTTTGTTTTTTTTTTGTTGGCAAATGCTAATTAGTTCCACATGGAGACACAACAAGTACACATAAGTGTTTTCTGAGTAGAATGCTACAGAAACTAGGTTAAAAATGATATTTGCTAAGTAAACATGACTTGGAATCCACTTGCCCAAGAAAAAGATTTGCTTTTCTCCGAAACCAGTTTCAACATCCTTTTCGGGGTCCTTTGCACACGAATTCCAGGAGTTTGTCCAGATAGGTCTGGATCTAACCAGAAATATCCGGTTCTGTGTGGCTAAATGAATATCAGCTTTTAAACAGCCTGTGTGTTTGTTAGTGTTTTCTGGATAGTATCTATGAACTTTAGAGTTTTGAATGAATTTTAGCATGTTACATTTTGTTTTTTTGTTGGCAAACGCTAATTAGTTCCACATGGAGACACAACAAGTACACATAAGTGTTTACTGAGTAGAATGCTACAGATACTAGGTTAAAAATGATATTTGCGTCTGTAAACATGACATTGAATTCACATTCCCAAGAAAAAGACTTTGCTTTTCTCCAAAACCAGTTTGACTCTCCTTTTTGGGGTCCTCGGCAGACGAATGCCACATGATTTTGTCCAGATAGGTCTGGATCTAACCAGAAATATCCGGTTCTGTGTGGCTAAATGAATATCAGCTTTTAAACAGCCTGTGTGTTTGTTAGTGTTTTCTGGATAGTATCTATCAACTTTAGAGTTTTGAATGAATTTTAGCATGTTACATTTTGTTTTTTTGTTGGCAAACGCTAATTAGTTCCACATGGAGACACAACAAGTACACATAAGTGTTTTCTGAGTAGAATACTACAGAAACTAGGTTAAAAATGATATTTGCTATGTAAACATGACTTGGAATCCACTTGCCCAAGAAAAAGATTTGCTTTATCCGAAACAAGTTTCAACATCCTTTTCGGGGTCCTTTGCACACGAATGCCACATGATTTTGTCCAGATACGTCTGGATCTAACCAGAAATATCCGGTTCTGTGTGGCTAAATGAATATCAGCTTTTAAACAGCCTGTGTGTTTGTTAGTGTTTTCTGGATAGTATCTATGAACTTTAGAGTTTTGAATGAATTGTAGCATGTTACATTTTGTTTTTTTTTTGTCGGCAAACGCTAATTAGTTCCACATGGAGACACAACAAGTACACATAAGTGTTTTCTGAGTAGAATGCTACAGAAACTAGGTTAAAAATGATATTTGCTATGTAAACATGACTTGGAATCCACTTGCCCAAGAAAAAGATTTGCTTTTCTCTGAAACCAGTTTCAACATCCTTTTCGGGGTCCTTTGCACATGAATTCCACACGAGTTTGTCCAGATAGGTCTGGATCTAACCAGAAATATCCGGTTCTGTGTGGCTAAATGAATATCAGCTTTTAAACAGCCTGTGTGTTTGTTAGTGTTTTCTGGATAGTATCTATGAACTTTAGAGTTTTGAATGAATTTTAGCATGTTACATTTTGTTTTTTTGTTGGCAAACGCTAATTAGTTCCACATGGAGACACAACAAGTACACATAAGTGTTTTCTGACTAGAATGCTACAGAAACAAGGTAAAAATGATATTTGCGTCTGTAAACATGACATTGAATTCACATTCCCAAGAAAAAGACTTTGCTTTTCTCCAAAACCAGTTTGACTCTCCTTTTTGGGGTCCTCGGCAGACGAATGCCACATGATTTTGTCCAGATAGGTCTGGATCTAACCAGAAATATCCGGTTCTGTGTGGCTAAATGAATATCAGCTTTTAAACAGCCTGTGTGTTTGTTAGTGTTTCCTGGATAGTTTCTATGAACTTTAGAGTTTTGAATGAATTGTAGCATGTTACATTTTGTTTTTTTTTGTTGGCAAATGCTAATTAGTTCCACATGGAGACACAACAAGTACACATAAGTGTTTTCTGAGTAGAATGCTACAGAAACTAGGTTAAAAATGATATTTGCTAAGTAAACATGACTTGGAATCCACTTGCCCAAGAAAAAGATTTGCTTTTCTCCGAAACCAGTTTCAACATCCTTTTCGGGGTCCTTTGCACACGAATTCCAGGAGTTTGTCCAGATAGGTCTGGATCTAACCAGAAATATCCGGTTCTGTGTGGCTAAATGAATATCAGCTTTTAAACAGCCTGTGTGTTTGTTAGTGTTTTCTGGATAGTATCTATGAACTTTAGAGTTTTGAATGAATTTTAGCATGTTACATTTTGTTTTTTTGTTGGCAAACGCTAATTAGTTCCACATGGAGACACAACAAGTACACATAAGTGTTTACTGAGTAGAATGCTACAGATACTAGGTTAAAAATGATATTTGCGTCTGTAAACATGACATTGAATTCACATTCCCAAGAAAAAGACTTTGCTTTTCTCCAAAACCAGTTTGACTCTCCTTTTTGGGGTTCTCGGCAGACGAATGCCACATGATTTTGTCCAGATAGGTCTGGATCTAACCAGAAATATCCGGTTCTGTGTGGCTAAATGAATATCAGCTTTTAAACAGCCTGTGTGTTTGTTAGTGTTTTCTGGATAGTATCTATCAACTTTAGAGTTTTGAATGAATTTTAGCATGTTACATTTTGTTTTTTTGTTGGCAAACGCTAATTAGTTCCACATGGAGACACAACAAGTACACATAAGTGTTTTCTGAGTAGAATGCTACAGAAACTAGGTTAAAAATGATATTTGCGTCTGTAAACATGACATTGAATTCACATTCCCAAGAAAAAGACTTTGCTTTTCTCCAAAAAGAGTTTCGATATGCTTTTCTGGGTCCTTTGCACACGAATTCCACACGAGTTTGTCCAGATAGGTGTGGATCTAACCAGAAATATCCGGTTCTGTGTGGCTCAATGAATATCAGCTTTTAAACAGCCTGTGTGTTTGTTAGTGTTTCCTGGATAGTTTCTATGAACTTTAGAGTTTTGAATGAATTGTAGCATGTTACATTTTGTTTTTTTTTTGTTGGCAAACGCTAATTAGTTCCACATGGAGACACAACAAGTACACATAAGTGTTTTCTGAGTAGAATGCTACAGAAACTAGGTTAAAAATGATATTTGCTATGTAAACATGACTTGGAATCCACTTGCCCAAGAAAAAGATTTGCTTTATCCGAAACCAGTTTCAACATCCTTTTCGGGGTCCTTTGCACACGAATTCCACACGAGTTTGTCCAGATAGATCTGGATCTAACCAGAAATATCCGGTTCTGTGTGGCTAAATGAATATCAGCTTTTAAACAGCCTGTGTGTTTGTTAGTGTTTTCTGGATAGTATCTATGAACTTTAGAGTTTTGAATGAATTGTAGCATGTTACATTTTGTTTTTTTTTTGTCGGCAAACGCTAATTAGTTCCACATGGAGACACAACAAGTACACATAAGTGTTTTCTGAGTAGAATGCTACAGAAACTAGGTTAAAAATGATATTTGCTATGTAAACATGACTTGGAATCCACTTGCCCAAGAAAAAGATTTGCTTTTCTCCGAAACCAGTTTCAACATCCTTTTCGGGGTCCTTTGCACACGAATTCCAGGAGTTTGTCCAGATAGGTCTGGATCTAACCAGAAATATCCGGTTCTGTGTGGCTAAATGAATATCAGCTTTTAAACAGCCTGTGTGTTTGTTAGTGTTTTCTGGATAGTATCTATGAACTTTAGAGTTTTGAATGAATTTTAGCATGTTACATTTTGTTTTTTTGTTGGCAAACGCTAATTAGTTCCACATGGAGACACAACAAGTACACATAAGTGTTTTCTGACTAGAATGCTACAGAAACAAGGTTAAAAATGATATTTGCGTCTGTAAACATGACATTGAATTCACATTCCCAAGAAAAAGACTTTGCTTTTCTCCAAAACCAGTTTGACTCTCCTTTTTGGGGTCCTCGGCAGACGAATGCCACATGATTTTGTCCAGATAGGTCTGGATCTAACCAGAAATATCCGGTTCTGTGTGGCTAAATGAATATCAGCTTTTAAACAGCCTGTGTGTTTGTTAGTGTTTTCTGGATAGTATCTATGAACTTTAGAGTTTTGAATGAATTTTAGCATGTTACATTTTGTTTTTTTGTTGGCAAACGCTAATTAGTTCCACATGGAGACACAACAAGTACACATAAGTGTTTACTGAGTAGAATGCTACAGAAACTAGGTTAAAAATGATATTTGCGTCTGTAAACATGACATTGAATTCACATTCCCAAGAAAAAGACTTTGCTTTTCTCCAAAACCAGTTTGACTCTCCTTTTTGGGGTCCTCGGCAGACGAATGCCACATGATTTTGTCCAGATAGGTCTGGATCTAACCAGAAATATCCGGTTCTGTGTGGCTAAATGAATATCAGCTTTTAAACAGCCTGTGTGTTTGTTAGTGTTTTCTGGATAGTATCTATGAACTTCAGAGTTTTGAATGAATTTTAGCATGTTACATTTTGTTTTTTTGTTGGCAAACGCTAATTAGTTCCACATGGAGACACAACAAGTACACATAAGTGTTTTCTGATTACAATGCTACAGAAACTAGGTTAAAAATAATATTTGCGGCTGTAAACATGACATTGAATTCACATTCCCAAGAAAAAGACTTTGCTTTTCTCCAAAACCAGTTTGACTCTACTTTTCTGGGTCCTTTGCACACGATATCCACACGAGTTTGTCCAGATAGGTCTGGATCTAACCAGAAATATCCGGTTCTGTGTGGCTAAATGAATATCAGCTTTTAAACAGCCTGTGTGTCTGTGTTTTCTGGACAGTATCTAGGTACTTAAGAGTTTTGAATGAATTTTAGCATGTTACATTTTGTTTTTTTGTTGGCAAACGCTAATTAGTTCCACATGGAGACACAACAAGTACACATAAGTGTTTTCTGAGTAGAATGCTACAGAAACTAGGTTAAAAATGATATTTGCGACTCTAAACATGACATTGAATTCAATTCCCAAGAAAAAGACTGTGCTGTTCTCCAAAACCAGTTTCGATATGCTTTTCTGGGTCCTCGGCACACGAATTCCAGATGCTTTTGGCCAGATAGGTCTGGATCTAACCAGAAATATCCGGTTCTGTGTGGCTAAATGAATATCAGCTTTTAAACAGCCTGTGTGTTTGTTAGTGTTTTCTGGATAGTATCTATCAACTTTAGAGTTTTGAATGAATTTTAGCATGTTACATTTTGTTTTTTTGTTGGCAAACGCTAATTAATTCCACATGGAGACACAACAAGTACACATAAGTGTTTTCTGAGTAGAATGCTACAGAAACTAGGTTAAAAATGATATTTGCGTCTGTAAACATGACATTGTATTCACATTCCCAAGAAAAAGACTTTGCTTTTCTCCAAAAAGAGTTTCGATATGCTTTTCTGGGTCCTTTGCACACGAATTTCACACGAGCTTGTCCAGATAGGTCTGGATCTAACCAGAAATATCCGGTTCTGTGTGGCTAAATGAATATCAGCTTTTAAACAGCCTGTGTGTTTGTTAGTGTTTCCTGGATAGTTTCTATGAACTTTAGAGTTTTGAATGAATTGTAGCATGTTACATTTTGTTTTTTTTTTGTTGGCAAATGCTAATTAGTTCCACATGGAGACACAACAAGTACACATAATTGTTTTCTGTGTAGAATGCTACAGAAACTAGGTTAAAAATGATATTTGCTAAGTAAACATGACTTGGAATCCACTTGCCCAAGAAAAAGATTTGCTTTTCTCCGAAACCAGTTTCAACATCCTTTTCGGGGTCCTTTGCACACGAATTCCAGGAGTTTGTCCAGATAGGTCTGGATCTAACCAGAAATATCCGGTTCTGTGTGGCTAAATGAATATCAGCTTTTAAACAGCCTGTGTGTTTGTTAGTGTTTTCTGGATAGTATCTATGAACTTTAGAGTTTTGAATGAATTTTAGCATGTTACATTTTGTTTTTTTGTTGGCAAACGCTAATTAGTTCCACATGGAGACACAACAAGTACACATAAGTGTTTACTGAGTAGAATGCTACAGAAACTAGGTTAAAAATTTTATTTGCGTCTGTAAACATGACATTGAATTCACATTCCCAAGAAAAAGACTTTGCTTTTCTCCAAAACCAGTTTGACTCTCCTTTTTGGGGTCCTCGGCAGACGAATGCCACATGTTTTTGTCCAGATAGGTCTGGATCTAACCAGAAATATCCGGTTTTGTGTGGCTAAATGAATATCAGCTTTTAAACAGCCTGTGTGTTTGTTAGTGTTTTCTGGATAGTATCTATCAACTTTAGAGTTTTGAATGAATTTTAGCATGTTACATTTTGTTTTTTTGTTGGCAAACGCTAATTAGTTCCACATGGAGACACAACAAGTACACATAAGTGTTTTCTGAGTAGAATGCTACAGAAACTAGGTTAAAAATGATATTTGCGTCTGTAAACATGACATTGAATTCACATTCCCAAGAAAAAGACTTTGCTTTTCTCCAAAAAGAGTTTCGATATGCTTTTCTGGGTCCTTTGCACACGAATTCCACACGAGTTTGTCCAGATAGGTGTGGATCTAACCAGAAATATCCTGTTCTGTGTGGCTCAATGAATATCAGCTTTTAAACAGCCTGTGTGTTTGTTAGTGTTTCCTGGATAGTTTCTATGAACTTTAGAGTTTTGAATGAATTGTAGCATGTTACATTTTGTTTTTTTTTTGTTGGCAAACGCTAATTAGTTCCACATGGAGACACAACAAGTACACATAAGTGTTTTCTGAGTAGAATGCTACAGAAACTAGGTTAAAAATGATATTTGCTATGTAAACATGACTTGGAATCCACTTGCCCAAGAAAAAGATTTGCTTTATCCGAAACCAGTTTCAACATCCTTTTCGGGGTCCTTTGCACACGAATTCCACACGAGTTTGTCCAGATAGATCTGGATCTAACCAGAAATATCCGGTTCTGTGTGGCTAAATGAATATCAGCTTTTAAACAGCCTGTGTGTTTGTTAGTGTTTTCTGGATAGTATCTATGAACTTTAGAGTTTTGAATGAATTGTAGCATGTTACATTTTGTTTTTTTTTTGTCGGCAAACGCTAATTAGTTCCACATGGAGACACAACAAGTACACATAAGTGTTTACTGAGTAGAATGCTACAGAAACTAGGTTAAAAATGATATTTGCGTCTGTAAACATGACATTGAATTCACATTCCCAAGAAAAAGACTGTGCTGTTCTCCAAAACCAGTTTGACTCTCCTTTTTGGGGTCCTCGGCAGACGAATGCCACATGATTTTGTCCAGATAGGTCTGGATCTAACCAGAAATATCCGGTTCTGTGTGGCTAAATGAATATCAGCTTTTAAACAGCCTGTGTGTTTGTTAGTGTTTCCTGGATAGTTTCTATGAACTTTAGAGTTTTGAATGAATTGTAGCATGTTACATTTTGTTTTTTTTTTGTTGGCAAATGCTAATTAGTTCCACATGGAGACACAACAAGTACACATAAGTGTTTTCTGAGTAGAATGCTACAGAAACTAGGTTAAAAATGATATTTGCTAAGTAAACATGACTTGGAATCCACTTGCCCAAGAAAAAGATTTGCTTTTCTCCGAAACCAGTTTCAACATCCTTTTCGGGGTCCTTTGCACACGAATTCCAGGAGTTTGTCCAGATAGGTCTGGATCTAACCAGAAATATCCGGTTCTGTGTGGCTAAATGAATATCAGCTTTTAAACAGCCTGTGTGTTTGTTAGTGTTTTCTGGATAGTATCTATGAACTTTAGAGTTTTGAATGAATTTTAGCATGTTACATTTTGTTTTTTTGTTGGCAAACGCTAATTAGTTCCACATGGAGACACAACAAGTACACATAAGTGTTTACTGAGTAGAATGCTACAGATACTAGGTTAAAAATGATATTTGCGTCTGTAAACATGACATTGAATTCACATTCCCAAGAAAAAGACTTTGCTTTTCTCCAAAACCAGTTTGACTCTCCTTTTTGGGGTCCTCGGCAGACGAATGCCACATGATTTTGTCCAGATAGGTCTGGATCTAACCAGAAATATCCGGTTCTGTGTGGCTAAATGAATATCAGCTTTTAAACAGCCTGTGTGTTTGTTAGTGTTTTCTGGATAGTATCTATCAACTTTAGAGTTTTGAATGAATTTTAGCATGTTACATTTTGTTTTTTTGTTGGCAAACGCTAATTAGTTCCACATGGAGACACAACAAGTACACATAAGTGTTTTCTGAGTAGAATGCTACAGAAACTAGGTTAAAAATGATATTTGCGTCTGTAAACATGACATTGAATTCACATTCCCAAGAAAAAGACTTTGCTTTTCTCCAAAAAGAGTTTCGATATGCTTTTCTGGGTCCTTTGCACACGAATTCCACACGAGTTTGTCCAGATAGGTGTGGATCTAACCAGAAATATCCGGTTCTGTGTGGCTCAATGAATATCAGCTTTTAAACAGCCTGTGTGTTTGTTAGTGTTTCCTGGATAGTTTCTATGAACTTTAGAGTTTTGAATGAATTGTAGCATGTTACATTTTGTTTTTTTTTTTGTTGGCAAACGCTAATTAGTTCCACATGGAGACACAACAAGTACACATAAGTGTTTTCTGAGTAGAATGCTACAGAAACTAGGTTAAAAATGATATTTGCTATGTAAACATGACTTGGAATCCACTTGCCCAAGAAAAAGATTTGCTTTATCCGAAACCAGTTTCAACATCCTTTTCGGGGTCCTTTGCACACGAATTCCACACGAGTTTGTCCAGATAGATCTGGATCTAACCAGAAATATCCGGTTCTGTGTGGCTAAATGAATATCAGCTTTTAAACAGCCTGTGTGTTTGTTAGTGTTTTCTGGATAGTATCTATGAACTTTAGAGTTTTGAATGAATTGTAGCATGTTACATTTTGTTTTTTTTTTGTCGGCAAACGCTAATTAGTTCCACATGGAGACACAACAAGTACACATAAGTGTTTTCTGAGTAGAATGCTACAGAAACTAGGTTAAAAATGATATTTGCTATGTAAACATGACTTGGAATCCACTTGCCCAAGAAAAAGATTTGCTTTTCTCCGAAACCAGTTTCAACATCCTTTTCGGGGTCCTTTGCACACGAATTCCAGGAGTTTGTCCAGATAGGTCTGGATCTAACCAGAAATATCCGGTTCTGTGTGGCTAAATGAATATCAGCTTTTAAACAGCCTGTGTGTTTGTTAGTGTTTTCTGGATAGTATCTATGAACTTTAGAGTTTTGAATGAATTTTAGCATGTTACATTTTGTTTTTTTGTTGGCAAACGCTAATTAGTTCCACATGGAGACACAACAAGTACACATAAGTGTTTTCTGACTAGAATGCTACAGAAACAAGGTTAAAAATGATATTTGCGTCTGTAAACATGACATTGAATTCACATTCCCAAGAAAAAGACTTTGCTTTTCTCCAAAACCAGTTTGACTCTCCTTTTTGGGGTCCTCGGCAGACGAATGCCACATGATTTTGTCCAGATAGGTCTGGATCTAACCAGAAATATCCGGTTCTGTGTGGCTAAATGAATATCAGCTTTTAAACAGCCTGTGTGTTTGTTAGTGTTTTCTGGATAGTATCTATGAACTTTAGAGTTTTGAATGAATTTTAGCATGTTACATTTTGTTTTTTTGTTGGCAAACGCTAATTAGTTCCACATGGAGACACAACAAGTACACATAAGTGTTTACTGAGTAGAATGCTACAGAAACTAGGTTAAAAATGATATTTGCGTCTGTAAACATGACATTGAATTCACATTCCCAAGAAAAAGACTTTGCTTTTCTCCAAAACCAGTTTGACTCTCCTTTTTGGGGTCCTCGGCAGACGAATGCCACATGATTTTGTCAGATAGTTCTGGATCTAACCAGAAATATCCGGTTCTGTGTGGCTAAATGAATATCAGCTTTTAAACAGCCTGTGTGTTTGTTAGTGTTTTCTGGATAGTATCTATGAACTTCAGAGTTTTGAATGAATTTTAGCATGTTACATTTTGTTTTTTTGTTGGCAAACGCTAATTAGTTCCACATGGAGACACAACAAGTACACATAAGTGTTTTCTGATTACAATGCTACAGAAACTAGGTTAAAAATAATATTTGCGGCTGTAAACATGACATTGAATTCACATTCCCAAGAAAAAGACTTTGCTTTTCTCCAAAACCAGTTTGACTCTACTTTTCTGGGTCCTTTGCACACGATATCCACACGAGTTTGTCCAGATAGGTCTGGATCTAACCAGAAATATCCGGTTCTGTGTGGCTAAATGAATATCAGCTTTTAAACAGCCTGTGTGTCTGTGTTTTCTGGACAGTATCTAGGTACTTAAGAGTTTTGAATGAATTTTAGCATGTTACATTTTGTTTTTTTGTTGGCAAACGCTAATTAGTTCCACATGGAGACACAACAAGTACACATAAGTGTTTTCTGAGTAGAATGCTACAGAAACTAGGTTAAAAATGATATTTGCGACTCTAAACATGACATTGAATTCAATTCCCAAGAAAAAGACTGTGCTGTTCTCCAAAACCAGTTTCGATATGCTTTTCTGGGTCCTCGGCACACGAATTCCAGATGCTTTTGGCCAGATAGGTCTGGATATAACCAGAAATATCCGGTTCTGTGTGGCTAAATGAATATCAGCTTTTAAACAGCCTGTGTGTTTGTTAGTGTTTTCTGGATAGTATCTATCAACTTTAGAGTTTTGAATGAATTTTAGCATGTTACATTTTGTTTTTTTGTTGGCAAACGCTAATTAATTCCACATGGAGACACAACAAGTACACATAAGTGTTTTCTGAGTAGAATGCTACAGAAACTAGGTTAAAAATGATATTTGCGTCTGTAAACATGACATTGTATTCACATTCCCAAGAAAAAGACTTTGCTTTTCTCCAAAAAGAGTTTCGATATGCTTTTCTGGGTCCTTTGCACACGAATTTCACACGAGCTTGTCCAGATAGGTCTGGATCTAACCAGAAATATCCGGTTCTGTGTGGCTAAATGAATATCAGCTTTTAAACAGCCTGTGTGTTTGTTAGTGTTTCCTGGATAGTTTCTATGAACTTTAGAGTTTTGAATGAATTGTAGCATGTTACATTTTGTTTTTTTTTTGTTGGCAAATGCTAATTAGTTCCACATGGAGACACAACAAGTACACATAATTGTTTTCTGTGTAGAATGCTACAGAAACTAGGTTAAAAATGATATTTGCTAAGTAAACATGACTTGGAATCCACTTGCCCAAGAAAAAGATTTGCTTTTCTCCGAAACCAGTTTCAACATCCTTTTCGGGGTCCTTTGCACACGAATTCCAGGAGTTTGTCCAGATAGGTCTGGATCTAACCAGAAATATCCGGTTCTGTGTGGCTAAATGAATATCAGCTTTTAAACAGCCTGTGTGTTTGTTAGTGTTTTCTGGATAGTATCTATGAACTTTAGAGTTTTGAATGAATTTTAGCATGTTACATTTTGTTTTTTTGTTGGCAAACGCTAATTAGTTCCACATGGAGACACAACAAGTACACATAAGTGTTTACTGAGTAGAATGCTACAGAAACTAGGTTAAAAATTTTATTTGCGTCTGTAAACATGACATTGAATTCACATTCCCAAGAAAAAGACTTTGCTTTTCTCCAAAACCAGTTTGACTCTCCTTTTTGGGGTCCTCGGCAGACGAATGCCACATGTTTTTGTCCAGATAGGTCTGGATCTAACCAGAAATATCCGGTTCTGTGTGGCTAAATGAATATCAGCTTTTAAACAGCCTGTGTGTTTGTTAGTGTTTTCTGGATAGTATCTATCAACTTTAGAGTTTTGAATGAATTTTAGCATGTTACATTTTGTTTTTTTGTTGGCAAACGCTAATTAGTTCCACATGGAGACACAACAAGTACACATAAGTGTTTTCTGAGTAGAATGCTACAGAAACTAGGTTAAAAATGATATTTGCGTCTGTAAACATGACATTGAATTCACATTCCCAAGAAAAAGACTTTGCTTTTCTCCAAAAAGAGTTTCGATATGCTTTTCTGGGTCCTTTGCACACGAATTCCACACGAGTTTGTCCAGATAGGTGTGGATCTAACCAGAAATATCCTGTTCTGTGTGGCTCAATGAATATCAGCTTTTAAACAGCCTGTGTGTTTGTTAGTGTTTCCTGGATAGTTTCTATGAACTTTAGAGTTTTGAATGAATTGTAGCATGTTACATTTTGTTTTTTTTTTGTTGGCAAACGCTAATTAGTTCCACATGGAGACACAACAAGTACACATAAGTGTTTTCTGAGTAGAATGCTACAGAAACTAGGTTAAAAATGATATTTGCTATGTAAACATGACTTGGAATCCACTTGCCCAAGAAAAAGATTTGCTTTATCCGAAACCAGTTTCAACATCCTTTTCGGGGTCCTTTGCACACGAATTCCACACGAGTTTGTCCAGATAGATCTGGATCTAACCAGAAATATCCGGTTCTGTGTGGCTAAATGAATATCAGCTTTTAAACAGCCTGTGTGTTTGTTAGTGTTTTCTGGATAGTATCTATGAACTTTAGAGTTTTGAATGAATTGTAGCATGTTACATTTTGTTTTTTTTTTGTCGGCAAACGCTAATTAGTTCCACATGGAGACACAACAAGTACACATAAGTGTTTACTGAGTAGAATGCTACAGAAACTAGGTTAAAAATGATATTTGCGTCTGTAAACATGACATTGAATTCACATTCCCAAGAAAAAGACTGTGCTGTTCTCCAAAACCAGTTTGACTCTCCTTTTTGGGGTCCTCGGCAGACGAATGCCACATGATTTTGTCCAGATAGGTCTGGATCTAACCAGAAATATCCGGTTCTGTGTGGCTAAATGAATATCAGCTTTTAAACAGCCTGTGTGTTTGTTAGTGTTTTCTGGATAGTATCTATGAACTTCAGAGTTTTGAATGAATTTTAGCATGTTACATTTTGTTTTTTTGTTGGCAAACGCTAATTAGTTCCACATGGAGACACAACAAGTACACATAAGTGTTTTCTGAGTACAATGCTACAGAAACTAGGTTAAAAATAATATTTGCGGCTGTAAACATGACATTGAATTCACATTCCCAAGAAAAAGACTTTGCTTTTCTCCAAATCCAGTTTGACTCTACTTTTCTGGGTCCTTTGCACACGATATCCACACGAGTTTGTCCAGATAGGTCTGGATCTAACCAGAAATATCCGGTTCTGTGTGGCTAAATGAATATCAGCTTTTAAACAGCCTGTGTGTCTGTGTTTTCTGGACAGTATCTAGGTACTTAAGAGTTTTGAATGAATTGTAGCATGTTACATTTTGTTTTTTTTTTGTTGGCAAACGCTAATTAGTTCCACATGGAGACACAACAAGTACACATAAGTGTTTTCTGAGTAGAATGCTACAGAAACTAGGTTAAAAATGATATTTGCGACTCTAAACATGACATTGAATTCAATTCCCAAGAAAAAGACTGTGCTGTTCTCCAAAACCAGTTTCGATATGCTTTTCTGGGTCCTCGGCACACGAATTCCAGATGCTTTTGGCCAGATAGGTCTGGATCTAACCAGAAATATCCGGTTCTGTGTGGCTAAATGAATATCAGCTTTTAAACAGCCTGTGTGTTTGTTAGTGTTTTCTGGATAGTATCTATCAACTTTAGAGTTTTGAATGAATTTTAGCATGTTACATTTTGTTTTTTTGTTGGCAAACGCTAATTAATTCCACATGGAGACACAACAAGTACACATAAGTGTTTTCTGAGTAGAATGCTACAGAAACTAGGTTAAAAATGATATTTGCGTCTGTAAACATGACATTGTATTCACATTCCCAAGAAAAAGACTTTGCTTTTCTCCAAAAAGAGTTTCGATATGCTTTTCTGGGTCCTTTGCACACGAATTCCAGGAGTTTGTCCAGATAGGTCTGGATCTAACCAGAAATATCCGGTTCTGTGTGGCTAAATGAATATCAGCTTTTAAACAGCCTGTGTGTTTGTTAGTGTTTCCTGGATAGTTTCTATGAACTTTAGAGTTTTGAATGAATTGTAGCATGTTACATTTTGTTTTTTTTTTGTTGGCAAATGCTAATTAGTTCCACATGGAGACACAACAAGTACACATAAGTGTTTTCTGAGTAGAATGCTACAGAAACTAGGTTAAAAATGATATTTGCTAAGTAAACATGACTTGGAATCCACTTGCCCAAGAAAAAGATTTGCTTTTCTCCGAAACCAGTTTCAACATCCTTTTCGGGGTCCTTTGCACACGAATTCCAGGAGTTTGTCCAGATAGGTCTGGATCTAACCAGAAATATCCGGTTCTGTGTGGCTAAATGAATATCAGCTTTTAAACAGCCTGTGTGTTTGTTAGTGTTTTCTGGATAGTATCTATGAACTTTAGAGTTTTGAATGAATTTTAGCATGTTACATTTTGTTTTTTTGTTGACAAACGCTAATTAGTTCCACATGGAGACACAACAAGTACACATAAGTGTTTACTGAGTAGAATGCTACAGAAACTAGGTTAAAAATTTTATTTGCGTCTGTAAACATGACATTGAATTCACATTCCCAAGAAAAAGACTTTGCTTTTCTCCAAAACCAGTTTGACTCTCCTTTTTGGGGTCCTGGGCAGACGAATGCCACATGTTTTTGTCCAGATAGGTCTGGATCTAACCAGAAATATCCGGTTCTGTGTGGCTAAATGAATATCAGCTTTTAAACAGCCTGTGTGTTTGTTAGTGTTTTCTGGATAGTATCTATCAACTTTAGAGTTTTGAATGAATTTTAGCATGTTACATTTTGTTTTTTTGTTGGCAAACGCTAATTAGTTCCACATGGAGACACAACAAGTACACATAAGTGTTTTCTGAGTAGAATGCTACAGAAACTAGGTTAAAAATGATATTTGCGTCTGTAAACATGACATTGAATTCACATTCCCAAGAAAAAGACTTTGCTTTTCTCCAAAAAGAGTTTCGATATGCTTTTCTGGGTCCTTTGCACACGAATTCCACACGAGTTTGTCCAGATAGGTGTGGATCTAACCAGAAATATCCGGTTCTGTGTGGCTCAATGAATATCAGCTTTTAAACAGCCTGTGTGTTTGTTAGTGTTTCCTGGATAGTTTCTATGAACTTTAGAGTTTTGAATGAATTGTAGCATGTTACATTTTGTTTTTTTTTTGTTGGCAAACGCTAATTAGTTCCACATGGAGACACAACAAGTACACATAAGTGTTTTCTGAGTACAATGCTACAGAAACTAGGTTAAAAATAATATTTGCGGCTGTAAACATGACATTGAATTCACATTCCCAAGAAAAAGACTTTGCTTTTCTCCAAATCCAGTTTGACTCTACTTTTCTGGGTCCTTTGCACACGATATCCACACGAGTTTGTCCAGATAGGTCTGAATCTAACCAGAAATATCCGGTTCTGTGTGGCTAAATGAATATCAGCTTTTAAACAGCCTGTGTGTCTGTGTTTTCTGGACAGTATCTAGGTACTTAAGAGTTTTGAATGAATTGTAGCATGTTACATTTTGTTTTTGTTTTGTTGGCAAACGCTAATTAGTTCCACATGGAGACACAACAAGTACACATAAGTGTTTTCTGAGTAGAATGCTACAGAAACTAGGTTAAAAATGATATTTGCGACTCTAAACATGACATTGAATTCAATTCCCAAGAAAAAGACTGTGCTGTTCTCCAAAACCAGTTTCGATATGCTTTTCTGGGTCCTCGGCACACGAATTCCAGATGCTTTTGGCCAGATAGGTCTGGATCTAACCAGAAATATCCGGTTCTGTGTGGCTAAATGAATATCAGCTTTTAAACAGCCTGTGTGTTTGTTAGTGTTTTCTGGATAGTATCTATCAACTTTAGAGTTTTGAATGAATTTTAGCATGTTACATTTTGTTTTTTTGTTGGCAAACGCTAATTAATTCCACATGGAGACACAACAAGTACACATAAGTGTTTTCTGAGTAGAATGCTACAGAAACTAGGTTAAAAATGATATTTGCGTCTGTAAACATGACATTGTATTCACATTCCCAAGAAAAAGACTTTGCTTTTCTCCAAAAAGAGTTTCGATATGCTTTTCTGGGTCCTTTGCACACGAATTCCAGGAGTTTGTCCAGATAGGTCTGGATCTAACCAGAAATATCCGGTTCTGTGTGGCTAAATGAATATCAGCTTTTAAACAGCCTGTGTGTTTGTTAGTGTTTCCTGGATAGTTTCTATGAACTTTAGAGTTTTGAATGAATTGTAGCATGTTACATTTTGTTTTTTTTTTGTTGGCAAATGCTAATTAGTTCCACATGGAGACACAACAAGTACACATAAGTGTTTTCTGAGTAGAATGCTACAGAAACTAGGTTAAAAATGATATTTGCTAAGTAAACATGACTTGGAATCCACTTGCCCAAGAAAAAGATTTGCTTTTCTCCGAAACCAGTTTCAACATCCTTTTCGGGGTCCTTTGCACACGAATTCCAGGAGTTTGTCCAGATAGGTCTGGATCTAACCAGAAATATCCGGTTCTGTGTGGCTAAATGAATATCAGCTTTTAAACAGCCTGTGTGTTTGTTAGTGTTTTCTGGATAGTATCTATGAACTTTAGAGTTTTGAATGAATTTTAGCATGTTACATTTTGTTTTTTTGTTGACAAACGCTAATTAGTTCCACATGGAGACACAACAAGTACACATAAGTGTTTACTGAGTAGAATGCTACAGAAACTAGGTTAAAAATTTTATTTGCGTCTGTAAACATGACATTGAATTCACATTCCCAAGAAAAAGACTTTGCTTTTCTCCAAAACCAGTTTGACTCTCCTTTTTGGGGTCCTCGGCAGACGAATGCCACATGTTTTTGTCCAGATAGGTCTGGATCTAACCAGAAATATCCGGTTCTGTGTGGCTAAATGAATATCAGCTTTTAAACAGCCTGTGTGTTTGTTAGTGTTTTCTGGATAGTATCTATCAACTTTAGAGTTTTGAATGAATTTTAGCATGTTACATTTTGTTTTTTTGTTGGCAAACGCTACTTAGTTCCACATGGAGACACAACAAGTACACATAAGTGTTTTCTGAGTAGAATGCTAAAGAAACTAGGTTAAAAATAGTATTTGGGACTGTAAACATGACATTGAATTCACATTCCCAAGAAAAAGACTTTGCTGTTCCCCAAAACCAGTTTGACTCTGCTTTTTGGGGTCCACGGCAGACGAATCCCACATGATTTTGTCCAGATAGGTCTGGATCTAACCAGAAGTATCCGGTTCTGTGTGGCTAAATGAATATCAGCTTTTAAACAGCCTGTGTGTTTGTTAGTGTTTTCTGGATAGTATCTATGAACTTCAGAGTTTTGAATGAATCTTAGCATGTTACATTTTGTTTTTTTTGTTGGCAAACGCTAATTAGTTACACATGGAGACTAAACAAGTACACATAAGTGTTTTCTGAGTACAATGCTACAGAAACTAGGTTAAAAATGATATTTGCGGCTGTAAACATGAAATGGAATTCACATTCCCAAGAAAAAGACTTTGCTTTTCTCCAAAACCAGTTTGACTCTACTTTTCTGGGTCCTTTGCACACGATATCCACACGAGTTTGTCCAGATAGGTCTGGATCTAACCAGAAATATCCGGTTCTGTGTGGCTAAATGAATATCAGCTTTTAAACAGCCTGTGTGTTTGTTAGTGTTTTCTGGATAGTATCTATCAACTTTAGAGTTTCGAATGAATTTTAGCATGTTACATTTTGTTTTTTTGTTGGCAAACGCTAATTAGTTCCACATGGAGACACAACAAGTACACATAAGTGTTTTCTGAGTAGAATGCTACAGAAACTAGGTTAAAAATGATATTTGCGACTCTAAACATGACATTGAATTCACATTCCCAAGAAAAAGACTGTGCTGTTCTCCAAAACCAGTTTCGATATGCTTTTCTGGGTCCTTTGCACACGAATTTCACACGAGTTTGTCCAGATAGGTCTGGATCTAACCAGAAATATCCGGTTCTGTGTGGCTAAATGAATATCAGCTTTTAAACAGCCTGTGTGTTTGTTAGTGTTTTCTGGATAGTATCTATCAACTTTAGAGTTTTGAATGAATTTTAGCATGTTACATTTTGTTTTTTTGTTGGCAAACGCTAATTAGTTCCACATGGAGACACAACAAGTACACAGAAGTGTTTTCTGAGTAGAATGCTACAGAAACTAGGTTAAAAATGATATTTGCGTCTGTAAACATGAGATTGAATTCACATTCCCAAGAAAAAGACTTTGCTTTTCTCCAAAAAGTGTTTCGATATGCTTTTCTGGGTCCTTTGCACACGAATTCCACACGAGTTTGTCCAGATAGGTGTGGATCTAACCAGAAATATCCGGTTCTGTGTGGCTCAATGAATATCAGCTTTTAAACAGCCTGTGTGTTTGTTAGTGTTTCCTGGATAGTTTCTATGAACTTTAGAGTTTTGAATGAATTGTAGCATGTTACATTTTGTTTTTTTTTTGTTGGCAAACGCTAATTAGTTCCACATGGAGACACAACAAGTACACATAAGTGTTTTCTGAGTAGAATGCTACAGAAACTAGGTTAAAAATGATATTTGCGTCTGTAAACATGACATTGAATTCACATTCCCAAGAAAAAGACTTTGCTTTTCTCCAAAAAGAGTTTTGATATGCTTTTCTGGGTCCTTAGCACACGAATTCCACACGAGTTTGTCCAGATAGGTGTGGATCTAACCAGAAATATCCGGTTCTGTGGCTAAATGAATATCAGCTTTTAAACAGCCTGTGTGTTTGTTAGTGTTTCCTGGATAGTTTCTATGAACTTTAGAGTTTTGAATGAATTGTAGAATGTTACATTTTGTTTTTTTTTTGTTGGCAAACGCTAATTAGTTCCACATGGAGACACAACAAGTACACATAAGTGTTTTCTGAGTAGAATGCTACAGAAACTAGGTTAAAAATGATATTTGCTATGTAAACATGACTTGGAATCCACTTGCCCAAGAAAAAGATTTGCTTTTCTCCGAAACCAGTTTCAACATCCTTTTCGGGGTCCTTTGCACATGAATTCCACACGAGTTTGTCCAGATAGGTCTGGATCTAACCAGAAATATCCGGTTCTGTGTGGCTAAATGAATATCAGCTTTTAAACAGCCTGTGTGTTTGTTAGTGTTTTCTGGAAAGTATCTATGAACTTTAGAGTTTTGAATGAATTTTAGCATGTTACATTTTGTTTTTTTGTTGGCAAACGCTAATTAGTTCCACATGGAGATACAAAAAGTACACATAAGTGTTTTCTGAGTAGAATGCTACAGAAACTAGGTTAAAAATGATATTTGCGTCTGTAAACATGACATTGAATTCACATTCCCAAGAAAAAGACTTTGCTTTTCTCCAAAACCAGTTTGACTCTCCTTTTTGGGGTCCTCGGCAGACGAATGCCACATGATTTTGTCCAGATAGGTCTGGATCTAACCAGAAATATCTGGTTCTGTGTGGCTAATGAATATCAGCTTTTAAACAGCCTGTGTGTTTGTTAGTGTTTTCTGGGTAGTATCTATGAACTTTAGAGTTTTGAATGAATTTTAGCATGCTACATTTTGTTTTTTTGTTGGCAGACGCTACTTAGTTCCACATGGAGACACAACAAATACACATAAGTGTTTTCTGAGTAGAATGCTAAAGAAACTAGGTTAAAAATAGTATTTGGGACTGTAAACATGACATTGAATTCACATTCCCAAGAAAAAGACTTTGCTGTTCTCCAAAACCAGTTTGACTCTGCTTTTTGGGGTCCTCGGAGACGAATCCCACATGATTTTGTCCAGATAGGTCTGGATCTAACATGAAATATCCGGTTCTGTGTGGCTAAATGAATATCAGCTTTTAAACAGCCTGTGTGTTTGTTAGTGTTTTCTGGATAGTATCTATGAACTTCAGAGTTTTGAATGAATTTTAGCATGTTACATTTTGTTTTTTTTGTTGGCAAACGCTAATTAGTTACACATGGAGACTAAACAAGTACACATAAGTGTTTTCTGAGTACAATGCTACAGAAACTAGTTTAAAAATGATATTTGCGGCTGTAAACATGAAATGGAATTCACATTCCCAAGAAAAAGACTTTGCTTTTCTCCAAAACCAGTTTGACTCTAATTTTCTGGGTCCTTTGCACACGATATCCACACGAGTTTGTCCAGATAGGTCTGGATCTAACCAGAAATATCCGGTTCTGTGTGGCTAAATGAATATCAGCTTTTAAACAGCCTGTGTGTTTGTTAGTGTTTTCTGGATAGTATCTATCAACTTTAGAGTTTTGAATGAATTTTAGCATGTTACATTTTGTTTTTTTGTTGGCAAACGCTAATTAGTTCCACATGGAGACACAACAAGTACACAGAAGTGTTTTCTGAGTAGAATGCTACAGAAACTAGGTTAAAAATGATATTTGCGTCTGTAAACATGAGATTGAATTCACATTCCCAAGAAAAAGACTTTGCTTTTCTCCAAAAAGTGTTTCGATATGCTTTTCTGGGTCCTTTGCACACGAATTCCACACGAGTTTGTCCAGATAGGTGTGGATCTAACCAGAAATATCCGGTTCTGTGTGGCTCAATGAATATCAGCTTTTAAACAGCCTGTGTGTTTGTTAGTGTTTCCTGGATAGTTTCTATGAACTTTAGAGTTTTGAATGAATTGTAGCATGTTACATTTTGTTTTTTTTTTGTTGGCAAACGCTAATTAGTTCCACATGGAGACACAACAAGTACACATAAGTGTTTTCTGAGTAGAATGCTACAGAAACTAGGTTAAAAATGATATTTGCGTCTGTAAACATGACATTGAATTCACATTCCCAAGAAAAAGACTTTGCTTTTCTCCAAAAAGAGTTTTGATATGCTTTTCTGGGTCCTTAGCACACGAATTCCACACGAGTTTGTCCAGATAGGTGTGGATCTAACCAGAAATATCCGGTTCTGTGGCTAAATGAATATCAGCTTTTAAACAGCCTGTGTGTTTGTTAGTGTTTCCTGGATAGTTTCTATGAACTTTAGAGTTTTGAATGAATTGTAGAATGTTACATTTTGTTTTTTTTTTGTTGGCAAACGCTAATTAGTTCCACATGGAGACACAACAAGTACACATAAGTGTTTTCTGAGTAGAATGCTACAGAAACTAGGTTAAAAATGATATTTGCTATGTAAACATGACTTGGAATCCACTTGCCCAAGAAAAAGATTTGCTTTTCTCCGAAACCAGTTTCAACATCCTTTTCGGGGTCCTTTGCACATGAATTCCACACGAGTTTGTCCAGATAGGTCTGGATCTAACCAGAAATATCCGGTTCTGTGTGGCTAAATGAATATCAGCTTTTAAACAGCCTGTGTGTTTGTTAGTGTTTTCTGGAAAGTATCTATGAACTTTAGAGTTTTGAATGAATTTTAGCATGTTACATTTTGTTTTTTTTTGTTGGCAAACGCTAATTAGTTCCACATGGAGATACAAAAAGTACACATAAGTGTTTTCTGAGTAGAATGCTACAGAAACTAGGTTAAAAATGATATTTGCGTCTGTAAACATGACATTGAATTCACATTCCCAAGAAAAAGACTTTGCTGTTCTCCAAAACCAGTTTGACTCTGCTTTTTGGGGTCCTCGGAGACGAATCCCACATGATTTTGTCCAGATAGGTCTGGATCTAACATGAAATATCCGGTTCTGTGTGGCTAAATGAATATCAGCTTTTAAACAGCCTGTGTGTTTGTTAGTGTTTTCTGGATAGTATCTATGAACTTCAGAGTTTTGAATGAATTTTAGCATGTTACATTTTGTTTTTTTTGTTGGCAAACGCTAATTAGTTACACATGGAGACTAAACAAGTACACATAAGTGTTTTCTGAGTACAATGCTACAGAAACTAGTTTAAAAATGATATTTGCGGCTGTAAACATGAAATGGAATTCACATTCCCAAGAAAAAGACTTTGCTTTTCTCCAAAACCAGTTTGACTCTAATTTTCTGGGTCCTTTGCACACGATATCCACACGAGTTTGTCCAGATAGGTCTGGATCTAACCAGAAATATCCGGTTCTGTGTGGCTAAATGAATATCAGCTTTTAAACAGCCTGTGTGTTTGTTAGTGTTTTCTGGATAGTATCTATCAACTTTAGAGTTTTGAATGAATTTTAGCATGTTACATTTTGTTTTTTTGTTGGCAAACGCTAATTAGTTCCACATGGAGACACAACAAGTACACAGAAGTGTTTTCTGAGTAGAATGCTACAGAAACTAGGTTAAAAATGATATTTGCGTCTGTAAACATGAGATTGAATTCACATTCCCAAGAAAAAGACTTTGCTTTTCTCCAAAAAGTGTTTCGATATGCTTTTCTGGGTCCTTTGCACACGAATTCCACACGAGTTTGTCCAGATAGGTGTGGATCTAACCAGAAATATCCGGTTCTGTGTGGCTCAATGAATATCAGCTTTTAAACAGCCTGTGTGTTTGTTAGTGTTTCCTGGATAGTTTCTATGAACTTTAGAGTTTTGAATGAATTGTAGCATGTTACATTTTGTTTTTTTTTTGTTGGCAAACGCTAATTAGTTCCACATGGAGACACAACAAGTACACATAAGTGTTTTCTGAGTAGAATGCTACAGAAACTAGGTTAAAAATGATATTTGCGTCTGTAAACATGACATTGAATTCACATTCCCAAGAAAAAGACTTTGCTTTTCTCCAAAAAGAGTTTTGATATCCTTTTCTGGGTCCTTAGCACACGAATTCCACACGAGTTTGTCCAGATAGGTGTGGATCTAACCAGAAATATCCGGTTCTGTGGCTAAATGAATATCAGCTTTTAAACAGCCTGTGTGTTTGTTAGTGTTTCCTGGATAGTTTCTATGAACTTTAGAGTTTTGAATGAATTGTAGAATGTTACATTTTGTTTTTTTTTTGTTGGCAAACGCTAATTAGTTCCACATGGAGACACAACAAGTACACATAAGTGTTTTCTGAGTAGAATGCTACAGAAACTAGGTTAAAAATGATATTTGCTATGTAAACATGACTTGGAATCCACTTGCCCAAGAAAAAGATTTGCTTTTCTCCGAAACCAGTTTCAACATCCTTTTCGGGGTCCTTTGCACATGAATTCCACACGAGTTTGTCCAGATAGGTCTGGATCTAACCAGAAATATCCGGTTCTGTGTGGCTAAATGAATATCAGCTTTTAAACAGCCTGTGTGTTTGTTAGTGTTTTCTGGAAAGTATCTATGAACTTTAGAGTTTTGAATGAATTTTAGCATGTTACATTTTGTTTTTTTTGTTGGCAAACGCTAATTAGTTCCACATGGAGATACAAAAAGTACACATAAGTGTTTTCTGAGTAGAATGCTACAGAAACTAGGTTAAAAATGATATTTGCGTCTGTAAACATGACATTGAATTCACATTCCCAAGAAAAAGACTTTGCTTTTCTCCAAAACCAGTTTGACTCTCCTTTTTGGGGTCCTCGGCAGACGAATGCCACATGATTTTGTCCAGATAGGTCTGGATCTAACCAGAAATATCTGGTTCTGTGTGGCTAATGAATATCAGCTTTTAAACAGCCTGTGTGTTTGTTAGTGTTTTCTGGATAGTATCTATGAACTTTAGAGTTTTGAATGAATTTTAGCATGCTACATTTTGTTTTTTTGTTGGCAGACGCTACTTAGTTCCACATGGAGACACAACAAATACACATAAGTGTTTTCTGAGTAGAATGCTAAAGAAACTAGGTTAAAAATAGTATTTGGGACTGTAAACATGACATTGAATTCACATTCCCAAGAAAAAGACTTTGCTGTTCTCCAAAACCAGTTTGACTCTGCTTTTTGGGGTCCTCGGAGACGAATCCCACATGATTTTGTCCAGATAGGTCTGGATCTAACATGAAATATCCGGTTCTGTGTGGCTAAATGAATATCAGCTTTTAAACAGCCTGTGTGTTTGTTAGTGTTTTCTGGATAGTATCTATGAACTTCAGAGTTTTGAATGAATTTTAGCATGTTACATTTTGTTTTTTTTGTTGGCAAACGCTAATTAGTTACACATGGAGACACAACAAGTACACATAAGTGTTTTCTGAGTACAATGCTACAGAAACTAGTTTAAAAATGATATTTGCGGCTGTAAACATGAAATGGAATTCACATTCCCAAGAAAAAGACTTTGCTTTTCTCCAAAACCAGTTTGACTCTAATTTTCTGGGTCCTTTGCACACGATATCCACACGAGTTTGTCCAGATAGGTCTGGATCTAACCAGAAATATCCGGTTCTGTGTGGCTAAATGAATATCAGCTTTTAAACAGCCTGTGTGTCTGTGTTTTCTGGACAGTATCTAGGAACTTAAGAGTTTTGAATGAATTTTAGCATGTTACATTTTGTTTTTTTGTTGGCAAACGCTAATTAGTTCCACATGGAGACACAACAAGTACACATAAGTGTTTTCTGAGTAGAATGCTACAGAAACTAGGTTAAAAATGATATTTGCGACTCTATACATGACATTGAATTCACATTCCCAAGAAAAAGACTTTGCTTTTCTCCATAAAGTGTTTTGGGCCGGCGCCGTGGCTCAACAGGCTAATCCTCTGCCTTGCGGCGCCGGCACACCGGGTTCTAGTGCCGGTCGGGGCGCCGGATTCTGTCCCGGTTACCCCTCTTCCAGGCCAGCCCTCTGCTGTGGCCCTGGAGTGCAGTGGAGGATGGCCCAGATGCTTGGGCCCTGCACCCCATGGGAGACCAGGAAAAGCACCTAGCACCTGGCTCCTGCCATCGGATGAGCGCGGTGCACCGGCTGAACCAACGGCAAAGGAAGACCCTTCTCTCTGTCTCTCTCTACACTGTCCACTCTGCATGTCAAAAATAAAAAAAAAATAAAAAAATAAAAAAAAAAGAATTCAATTTAAAAAAAAAAACAAAAAGAGTTTTGATATGCTTTTCTGAGTCCTTGGCACACGAATTCCACACGAGTTTGTCCAGATAGGTCTGGATCTAACAGAAATATCCGGTTCTGTGTGGCTAAATGAATATCAGCTTTTAAAGAGCCTGTGTGTTTGTTAGTGTTTCCTGGATAGTTTCTATGAACTTTAGAGTTTTGAATGAATTGTAGCATGTTACACTTTTTTTTTGTTGTTGGCAAAAGCTAATTAGTTCCACATGGAGACACAACAAGTACACATAAGTGTTTTCTGAGTAGAATGCTACAGAAACTAGGTTAAAAATGATATTTGCGACTGTAAACATGACATGGAATCCACTTGCCCAAGAAAAAGACTTTGCTTTTCTCCAAAACCAGTTTGACTCTACTTTTCTGGGTCCTTTGCACACGATATCCACACGAGTTTGTCCACATAGGTCTGGATCTAACCAGAAATATCCGGTTCTGTGTGGCTAAATGAATATCAGCTTTTAAACAGCCTGTGTGTTTGTTAGTGTTTTGTGGATAGTATCTATGAACTTTAGAGTTTTGAATGAATTTTAGCATGTTACATTTTGTTTTTTTGTTGGCAAACGCTAATTAGTTCCACATGGAGACACAACAAGTACACATAAATGTTTTCTGAGTAGAATGCTACAGAAACTAGGTTAAAAATGATATTTGCGTCTGTAAACATGACATTGAATTCACATTCCCAAGAAAAAGACTTTGCTTTTCTCCAAAACCAGTTTGACTCTCCTTTTTGGGGTCCTCGGCAGATGAATGCCACATGATTTTGTCCAGATACGTCTGGATCTAACCAGAAATATCTGGTTCTGTGTGGCTAAATGAATATCAGCTTTTAAACAGCCTGTGTGTTTGTTAGTGTTTTCTGGATAGTATCTATGAACTTTAGAGTTTTGAATGAATTTTAGCAGGTTACATTTTGTTTTTTGTTGGCAAAAGCTAATTAGTTCCACATGGAGACACAACAAGTACACATAAGTGTTTTCTGAGTAGAATGCTACAGCGACAAAGTTAAAAATGATATTTGCGACTGTAAACATGACATGGAATTCAGATTCCCAAGAAAAAGACTTTGCTTTTCTCCAAAACCAGTTTCGATATGCTTTTCTGGGTCCTTTGACACGATATCCACACAAGTTTGTCCAGATAGGTGTGGATCTAACCAGAAATATCCGGTTCTGTGTGGCTAAATGAATATCAGCTTTTAAACAGCCTGTGTGTTTGTTAGTGTTTTCTGGAAAGTATCTATCAACTTTAGAGTTTTGAATGAATTTTAGCATGTTACATTTTGTTTTTTTGTTGGCAAACGCTAATTAGTTCCACATGGAGACACAACAAGTACACATAAGTGTTTTCTGAGTAGAATGCTACAGAAACTAGGTTAAAAATGATATTTGCGACTGTAAACGTGACATTGAATTCACATTCCCAAGAAAAAGACTGTGCTGTTCTCCAAAACCAGTTTCGATATGCTTTTCTGGGTCCTTTGACACGATATCCACACAAGTTTGTCCAGATAGGTCTGGATCTAACCAAAAATATCTGGTTCTGTGTGTCTAAATGAATATCAGCTTTTAAACAGCCTGTGTGTTTGTTAGTGTTTTCTGGATAGTATCTATGAACTTTAGAGTTTTGAATGAATTTTAGCATGTTACATTTTGTTTTTTTTGTTGGCAAACGCTAATTAGTTCCACATGGAGACACAACAAGTACACATAAGTGTTTTCTGAGTAGAATGCTACAGCGACAAAGTTAAAAATGATATTTGCGACTGTAAACATGACATTGAATTCACATTCCCAAGAAAAAGACTGTGCTGTTCTCCAAAACCAGTTTCGATATGCTTTTCTGGGTCCTCGGCACACGAATTCCAGATGATTTTGTCCAGATAGGTCTGGATCTAACCAGAAATATCCGGTTCTATGTGGCTAAATGAATATCAGCTTTTAAACAGCCTGTGTGTATGTTAGTGTTTTCTGGATAGTATCTATCAACTTTAGAGTTTCGAATGAATTTTAGCATGTTACATTTTGTTTTTTTGTTGGCAAACGCTACTTAGTTCCACATGGAGACAAAACAAGTACACATAAGTGTTTTCTGAGTAGAATGCTACAGAAACTAGGTTAAAAATGATATTTGCGTCTGTAAACATGAGATTGAATTCACATTCCCAAGAAAAAGACTTTGCTTTTCTCCAAAAAGAGTTTCGATATGCTTTTCTGGGTCCTTTGCACACGAATTCCACACGAGTTTGTCCAGATAGGTCTGGATCTATCCAGAAATATCCGGTTCTGTGTGGCTAAATGAATATCAGCTTTTAAACAGCCTGTGTGTTTGTTAGTGTTTCCTGGATAGTTTCTATGAACTTTAGAGTTTTGAATGAATTGTAGCATGTTACATTTTGTTTTTTTTTTGTTGGCAAACGCTAATTAGTTCCACATGGAGACACTACAAGTACACATAAGTGTTTTCTGAGTAGAATGCTACAGAAACTAGGTTAAAAATGATATTTGCTATGTAAACATGACTTGGAATCCACTTGCCCAAGAAAAAGATTTGCTTTTCTCCAAAACCAGTTTCAACATCCTTTTCGGGGTCCTTTGCACACGAATTCCAGGAGTTTGTCCAGATAGGTCTGGATCTAACCAGAAATATCCGGTTCTGTGTGGCTAAATGAATATCAGCTTTTAAACAGCCTGTGTGTTTGTTAGTGTTTTCTGGATAGTATCTATGAGCTTTAGAGTTTTGAATGAATTTTAGCATGTTACATTTTGTTTTTTTGTTGGCAAACGCTAATTAGTTCCACATGGAGACACAACAAGTACACATAAGTGTTTTCTGAGTACAATGCTACAGAAACTAGGTTAAAAATGATATTTGCGTCTGTAAACATGACATTGAATTCACATTCCCAAGAAAAAGACTTTGCTTTTCTCCAAAACCAGTTTGACTCTCCTTTTTGGGGTCCTCGGCAGACGAATGCCACATGATTTTGTCCAGATAGGTCTGGATCTAACCAGAAATATCCGGTTCTGTGTGGCTAAATGAATATCAGCTTTTAAACAGCCTGTGTGTTTGTTAGTGTTTTCTGGATAGTATCTATGAACTTCAGAGTTTTGAATGAATTTTAGCATGTTACATTTTGTTTTTTTGTTGGCAAATGCTAATTAGTTCCACATGGAGACACAACAAGTACACATAAGTGTTTTCTGAGTACAATGCTACAGAAACTAGGTTAAAAATGATATTTGCAATGTAAACATGACATGGAATTCACATTCCCAAGAAAAAGACTTTGCTTTTCTCCAAAACCAGTTTGACTCTACTTTTCTGGGTCCTTTGCACACGATATCCACACGAGTTTGTCCAGATAGGTCTGGATCTAACCAGAAATATCCAGTTCTGTGTGGCTAAATGAATATCAGCTTTTAAACAGCCTGTGTGTCTGTGTTTTCTGGACAGTATCTAGGTACTTAAGAGTTTTGAATGAATTTTAGCATGTTACATTTTGTTTTTTTGTTGGCAAACGCTAATTAGTTCCACATGGAGACACAACAAGTACACATAAGTGTTTTCTGAGTAGAATGCTACAGAAACTAGGTTAAAAATGATATTTGCGACTCTAAACATGACATTGAATTCACATTCCCAAGAAAAAGACTGTGCTGTTCTCCAAAACCAGTTTTGATATGCTTTTCTGGGTCCTCGGCACACGAATGCCACATGATTTTGTCCAGATAGGTCTGGATCTAACCAGAAATAACCGGTTCTGTGTGGCTAAATGAATATCAGCTTTTAAACAGCCTGTGTGTTTGTTAGTGTTTTCTGGATAGTATCTATCAACTTTAGAGTTTTGAATGAATTTTAGCATGTTACATTTTGTTTTTTTGTTGGCAAACGCTAATTAGTTCCACATGGAGACACAACAAGTACACATAAGTGTTTTCTGAGTAGAATGCTACAGAAACTAGGTTAAAAATGATATTTGCGTCTGTAAACATGACATTGTATTCACATTCCCAAGAAAAAGACTTTGCTTTTCTCCAAAAAGAGTTTCGATATGCTTTTCTGGGTCCTTTGCACACGAATTTCACACGAGTTTGTCCAGATAGGTCTGGATCTAACCAGAAATATCCGGTTCTGTGTGGCTAAATGAATATCAGCTTTTAAACAGCCTGTGTGTTTGTTAGTGTTTCCTGGATAGTTTCTATGAACTTTAGAGTTTTGAATGAATTGTAGCATGTTACATTTTGTTTTTTTTTGTTGTTGGCAAACGCTAATTAGTTCCACATGGAGACACAACAAGTACACATAAGTGTTTTCTGAGTAGAATGCTACAGAAACTAGGTTAAAAATGATATTTGCTATGTAAACATGACTTGGAATCCGCTTGCCCAAGAAAAAGATTTGCTTTTCTCCGAAACCAGTTTCAACATCCTTTTCGGGGTCCTTTGCACACGAATTCCAGGAGTTTGTCCAGATAGGTCTGGATCTAACCAGAAATATCCGGTTCTGTGTGGCTAAATGAATATCAGCTTTTAAACAGCCTGTGTGTTTGTTAGTGTTTTCTGGATAGTATCTATGAGCTTTAGAGTTTTGAATGAATTTTAGCATGTTACATTTTGTTTTTTTGTTGGCAAACGCTACTTAGTTCCACATGGAGACACAACAAGTACACATAAGTGTTTACTGAGTAGAATGCTACAGAAACTAGGTTAAAAATGATATTTGCGTCTGTAAACATGACATTGAACTCACATTCCCAAGAAAAAGACTTTGCTTTTCTCCAAAACCAGTTTGACTCTCCTTTTTGGGGTCCTCGGCAGACGAATGCCACATGATTTTGTCCAGATAGGTCTGGATCTAACCAGAAATATCCGGTTCTGTGTGGCTAAATGAATATCAGCTTTTAAACAGCCTGTGTGTTTGTTAGTGTTTTCTGGATAGTATCTATCAACTTTAGAGTTTTGAATGAATTTTAGCGTGTTACATTTTGTTTTTTTGTTGGCAAACGCTAATTAGTTCCACATGGAGACACAACAAGTACACATAAGTGTTTTCTGAGTAGAATGCTACAGAAACTAGGTTAAAAATGATATTTGCGTCTGTAAACATGACATTGAATTCACATTCCCAAGAAAAAGACTTTGCTTTTCTCCAAAAAGAGTTTCGATATGCTTTTCTGGGTCCTTTGCACACGAATTCCACACGAGTTTGTCCAGATAGGTCTGGATCTAACCAGAAATATCCGGTTCTGTGTGGCTAAATGAATATCAGCTTTTAAACAGCCTGTGTGTTTGTTAGTGTTTCCTGGATAGTTTCTATGAACTTTAGAGTTTTGAATGAATTGTAGCATGTTACATTTTGTTTTTTTTTTTGTTGGTAAACGCTAATTAGTTCCACATGGAGACACAACAAGTACACATAAGTGTTTTCTGAGTAGAATGCTACAGAAACTAGGTGAAAAATGATATTTGCGACTGTAAACATGACTTGGAATCCACTTGCCCAAGAAAAAGATTTGCTTTTCTCCGAAACCAGTTTCAACATCCTTTTTGGGGTCCTTTGCACATGAATTCCACACGAGTTTGTCCAGATAGGTCTGGATCTAACCAGAAATATCCGGTTCTGTGTGGCTAAATGAATATCAGCTTTTAAACAGCCTGTGTGTTTGTTAGTGTTTTCTGGATAGTATCTATGAACTTTAGAGTTTTGAATGAATTTTAGCATGTTACATTTTGTTTTTTTGTTGGCAAATGCTAATTAGTTCCACATGGAGACACAACAAGTACACATAAGTGTTTACTGAGTAGAATGCTACAGAAACTAGGTTAAAAATGATATTTGCTATGTAAACATGACTTGGAATCCACTTGCCCAAGAAAAAGACTTTGCTTTTCTCCAAAACCAGTTTGACTCTGCTTTTTGGGGTCCTCGGCAGACGAATTCCACATGATTTTGTCCAGATAGGTCTGGATCTAACCAGAAATATCCGGTTCTGTGTGGCTAAATGAATATCAGCTTTTAAACAGCCTGTGTGTTTGTTAGTGTTTTCTGGATAGTATCTATGAACTTCAGAGTTTTGAATGAATTTTAGCATGTTACATTTTGTTTTTTTTGTTTTCAAGCGCTAATTAGTTCCACATGGAGACTAAACAAGTACACATAAGTGTTTTCTGAGTACAATGCTACAGAAACTAGGTTAAAAATGATATTTTCGGCTGTAAACATGAAATGGAATTAAAATTCCCAAGAAAAAGACTTTGCTTTTCTCCAAAACCAGTTTGACTCTACTTTTCTGGGTCCTTTGCACACGATATCCACACGAGTTTGTCCAGATAGGTCTGGATCTAACCAGAAATATCCGGTTCTGTGTGGCTAAATGAATATCAGCTTTTAAACAGCCTGTGTGTCTGTGTTTTCTGGACAGTATCTATGAACTTTAGAGTTTTGAATGAATTTTAGCATGTTACATTTTGTTTTTTTGTTGGCAAACGCTAATTAGTTCCACATGGAGACACAACAAGTACACATAAGTGTTTTCTGAGTAGAATGCTACAGAAACTAGGTTAAAAATGATATTTGCGACTCTAAACATGACATTGAATTCACATTCCCAAGAAAAAGACTGTGCTGTTCTCCAAAACCAGTTTCGATAAGCTTTTCTGGGTCCTCGGCACACGAATTCCAGATGATTTTGTCCAGATAGGTCTGGATCTAACCAGAAATATCCGGTTCTGTGTGGCTAAATGAATATCAGCTTTTAAACAGCCTGTGTGTTTGTTAGTGTTTTCTGGATTGTATCTATCAACTTCAGAGTTTTGAATGAATTTTAGCATGTTACATTTTGTTTTTTTTGTTGGCAAACGCTAATTAGTTCCACATGGAGACACAACAAGTACACATAAGTGTTTTCTGAGTAGAATGCTACAGAAACTAGTTTAAAAATGATATTTGCGTCTGTAAACATGACATTGAATTCACATTCCCAAGAAAAAGACTTTGCTTTTCTCCAAAAAGAGTTTCGATATGCTTTTTCCTTTGCACACGAATTTCACACGAGTTTGTCCAGATAGGTCTGGATCTAACCAGAAATATCCGGTTCTGTGTGGCTAAATGAATATCAGCTTTTAAACAGCCTGTGTGTTTGTTAGTGTTTCCTGGATAGTTTCTATGAACTTTAGAGTTTTGAATGAATTGTAGCATGTTACACTTTGTTTTTTGTTGGCAAAAGCTAGTTAGTTCCACATGGAGACACAACAAGTACACATAAGTGTTTTCTGAGTAGAATGCTACAGAAACTAGGTTAAAAATCATATTTGCGACTCTAAACATGACATTGAATTCACATTCCCAAGAAAAAGACTGTGCTGTTCTCCAAAACCAGTTTCGATATGCTTTTCTGGGTCCTCGGCACATGAATTCCAGATGCTTTTGTCCAGATAGGTCTGGATCTAACCAGAAATATCTGGTACTGTGTGGGTAAATGAATATCAGCTTTTAAACAGCCTTTGTGTTTGTTAGTGTTTTCTGGATAGTATCTATGAACTTTAGAGTTTTGAATAAATTTTAGCATGTTACATTTTGTTTTTTTTTGGCAAAAGCTAATTAGTTCCACATGGAGACACAACAAGTACACATAAGTGTTTTCTGAGTATAATGCTACAGAAACTAGGTTAAAAATGATATTTGCGACTGTAAACATGACATGGAATTCACTTGCCCAAGAAAAAGACTTTGCTTTTCTCCAAAACCAGTTTGACTCTACTTTTCTGGGTCCTTTGCACACGATATCCACACGAGTTTGTCCAGATAGGTCTGGATCTAACCAGAAATATCCGGTTCTGTGTGGCTAAATGAATATCAGCTTTTAAACAGCCTTTGTGTTTGTTAGTGTTTTCTGGATAGTATCTATCAACTTTAGAGTTTTGAATGAATTTTAGCATGTTACATTTTGTTTTTTTGTTGGCAAACGCTAATTAGTTCCACATGGAGACACAACAAGTACACATAAGTGTTTTCTGAGTAGAATGCTACAGAAACTAGGTTAAAAATGATATTTGCGTCTGTAAACATGACATTGTATTCACATTCCCAAGAAAAAGACTTTGCTTTTCTCCAAAAAGAGTTTCGATATGCTTTTCTGGGTCCTTTGCACACGAATTTCACACGAGTTTGTCCAGATAGGTCTGGATCTAACCAGAAATATCCGGTTCTGTGTGGCTAAATGAATATCAGCTTTTAAACAGCCTGTGTGTTTGTTAGTGTTTCCTGGATAGTTTCTATGAACTTTAGAGTTTTGAATGAATTGTAGCATGTTACATTTTGTTTTTTTTTTTTTTGTTGGCAAACGCTAATTAGTTCCACATGGAGACACAACAAGTACACATAAGTGTTTTCTGAGTAGAATGCTACAGAAACTAGGTTAAAAATGATATTTGCTATGTAAACATGACTTGGAATCCACTTGCCCAAGAAAAAGATTTGCTTTTCTCCGAAACCAGTTTCAACATCCTTTTCGGGGTCCTTTGCACACGAATTCCAGGAATTTGTCCAGATAGGTCTGGATCTAACCAGAAATATCTGGTTCTGTGTGGCTAAATGAATATCAGCTTTTAAACAGCCTGTGTGTTTGTTAGTGTTTTCTGGATATTATCTATGAACTTTAGAGTTTCGAATGAATTTTAGCATGTTACATTTTGTTTTTTTGTTGGCAAACGCTACTTAGTTCCACATGGAGACACAACAAGTACACATAAGTGTTTTCTGAGTAGAATGCTACAGAAACTAGGTTAAAAATAATATTTGGGACTGTAAACATGACATTGAATTCACATTCCCAAGAAAAAGACTTTGCTGTTCTCCAAAACCAGTTTGACTCTGCTTTTTGGGGTCCTCGGCAGACGAATTCCACATGATTTTTCCAGATAGGTCTGGATCTAACATGAAATATCCGGTTCTGTGTGGCTAAATGAATATCAGCATTTAAACAGCCTGTGTGTTTGTTAGTGTTTTCTGGATAGTATCTATGAACTTCAGAGTTTTGAATGAATTTTAGCATGTTACACTTTGTTTTTTGTTGGCAAAAGCTAATTAGTTCCACATGGAGACACAACAAGTACACATAAGTGTTTTCTGAGTAGAATGCTACAGAAACTAGGTTAAAAATCATATTTGCGACTCTAAACATGACATTGAATTCACATTCCCAAGAAAAAGACTGTGCTGTTCTCCAAAACCAGTTTCGATATGCTTTTCTGGGTCCTCGGCACATGAATTCCAGATGCTTTTGTCCAGATAGGTCTGGATCTAACCAGAAATATCCGGTACTGTGTGGCTAAATGAATATCAGCTTTTAAACAGCCTTTGTGTTTGTTAGTGTTTTCTGGATAGTATCTATGAACTTTAGAGTTTTGAATAAATTTTAGCATGTTACATTTTGTTTTTTTTTGGCAAAAGCTAATTAGTTCCACATGGAGACACAACAAGTACACATAAGTGTTTTCTGAGTAGAATGCTACAGAAACTAGGTTAAAAATGATATTTGCGACTGTAAACATGACATGGAATCCACTTGCCCAAGAAAAAGACTTTGCTTTTCTCCAAAACCAGTTTGACTCTACTTTTCTGGGTCCTTTGCACACGATATCCACACGAGTTTGTCCAGATAGGTCTGGATCTAACCAGAAATATCCGGTTCTGTGTGGCTAAATGAATATCAGCTTTTAAACAGCCTGTGTGTTTGTTAGTGTTTTCTGGATAGTATCTATGAACTTTAGAGTTTTGAATGAATTTTAGCATGTTACATTTAGTTTTTTTGTTGGCAAACACTAATTAGTTCCACATGGAGACACAACAAGTACACATAAGTGTTTTCTGAGTAGAATGCTACAGCGACAAAGTTAAAATGATATTTGCGACTGTAAACATGACATGGAATTCAGATTCCAAAGAAAAAGACTTTGCTTTTCTCCAAAACCAGTTTCGATATGCTTTTGTGAGTCCTTTGACACGATATCCACACAAGTTTGTCCAGATAGGTCTGGATCTAACCAGAAATATCTGGTTCTGTGTGGCGAAATGAATATCAGCTTTTAAACAGCCTGTGTGTTTGTTAGTGTTTTCTGGAAAGTATCTATCAACTTTAGAGTTTTGAATGAATTTTAGCATGTTACATTTTGTTTTTTTGTTGGCAAACGCTAATTAGTTCCACATGGAGACACAACAAGTACACATAAGTGTTTTCTGAGTAGAATGCTACAGAAACTAGGTTAAAAATGATATTTGCGACTGTAAACATGACATTGAATTCACATTCCCAAGAAAAAGACTGTGCTGTTCTCCAAAACCAGTTTCGATATGCTTTTCTGGGTCCTCGGCACACGAATTCCAGATGATTTTGTCCAGATAGGTCTGGATCTAACCAGAAATATCCGGTTCTATGTGGCTAAATGAATATCAGCTTTTAAACAGCCTGTGTGTATGTTAGTGTTTTCTGGATAGTATCTATCAACTTTATAGTTTCGAATGAATTTTAGCATGTTACATTTTGTTTTTTTGTTGGCCAACGCTACTTAGTTCCACATGGAGACACAACAAGTAAACATAAGTGTTTTCTGAGTAGAATGCTACAGCGACAAAGTTAAAAATGATATTTGCGACTGTAAACATGACATGGAATTCACATTCCCAAGAAAAAGACTTTGCTTTTCTCCAAAACCAGTTTCGATATGCTTTTCTGGGTCCTTTGACACGATATCCACACAAGTTTGTCCAGATAGGTCTGGATCTAACCAGAAATATCCAGTTCTGTGTGGCTAAATGAATATCAGCTTTTAAACAGCCTGTGTGTTTGTTAGTGTTTTCTGGAAAGTATCTATGAACTTTAGAGTTTTGAATGAATTTTAGCATGTTACATTTTGTTTTTTTGTTAGCAAACGCTAATTAGTTCCACATGGAGACACAAAAAGTACACATAAGTGTTTTCTGAGTAGAATGCTACAGAAATTAGGTTAAAAATGATATTTGCGACTGTAAACATGACATTGAATTCACATTCCCAAGAAAAAGACTGTGCTGTTCTCCAAAACCAGTTTCGATATGCTTTTCTGGGTCCTCGGCACACGAATTCCAGATGATTTTGTCCAGATAGGTCTGGATCTAACCAGAAATATCCGGTTCTGTGTGGCTGAATGAATATCAGCTTTTAAACAGCCTGTGTGTATGTTAGAGTTTTCTGGATCGTTTCTATCAACTTTAGAGTTTCGAATGAATTTTAGCATGTTACATTTTGTTTTTTTGTTGGCAAACGCTACTTAGTTCCACATGGAGACACAACAAGTACACATAAGTGTTTTCTGAGTAGAATGCTAAAGAAACTAGGTTAAAAATGATATTTGCCACTCTAAACATGACATTGAATTCACATTCCCAAGAAAAAGACTTTGCTTTTCTCCAAAAAGAGTTTTGATATGCTTTTCTGGGTCCTTGGCACACGAATTCCACACGAGTTTGTCCAGATAGGTCTGGATCTAACAGAAATATCCGGTTCTGTGTGGCTAAATGAATATCAGCTTTTAAACAGCCTGTGTGTTTGTTAGTGTTTCCTGGATAGTTTCTATGAACTTTAGAGTTTTGAATGAATTCTAGCATGTTACATTTTGTTTTTTTTTTGTTGGCAAACACTAATTAGTTCCACATGGAGACACAACAAGTACACATAAGTGTTTTCTGAGTAGAATGCTACAGCGACAAAGTTAAAATGATATTTGCGACTGTAAACATGACATGGAATTCAGATTCCAAAGAAAAAGACTTTGCTTTTCTCCAAAACCAGTTTCGATATGCTTTTGTGAGTCCTTTGACACGATATCCACACAAGTTTGTCCAGATAGGTCTGGATCTAACCAGAAATATCTGGTTCTGTGTGGCGAAATGAATATCAGCTTTTAAACAGCCTGTGTGTTTGTTAGTGTTTTCTGGAAAGTATCTATCAACTTTAGAGTTTTGAATGAATTTTAGCATGTTACATTTTGTTTTTTTGTTGGCAAACGCTAATTAGTTCCACATGGAGACACAACAAGTACACATAAGTGTTTTCTGAGTAGAATGCTACAGAAACTAGGTTAAAAATGATATTTGCGACTGTAAACATGACATTGAATTCACATTCCCAAGAAAAAGACTGTGCTGTTCTCCAAAACCAGTTTCGATATGCTTTTCTGGGTCCTCGGCACACGAATTCCAGATGATTTTGTCCAGATAGGTCTGGATCTAACCAGAAATATCCGGTTCTATGTGGCTAAATGAATATCAGCTTTTAAACAGCCTGTGTGTATGTTAGTGTTTTCTGGATAGTATCTATCAACTTTATAGTTTCGAATGAATTTTAGCATGTTACATTTTGTTTTTTTGTTGGCCAACGCTACTTAGTTCCACATGGAGACACAACAAGTAAACATAAGTGTTTTCTGAGTAGAATGCTACAGCGACAAAGTTAAAAATGATATTTGCGACTGTAAACATGACATGGAATTCACATTCCCAAGAAAAAGACTTTGCTTTTCTCCAAAACCAGTTTCGATATGCTTTTCTGGGTCCTTTGACACGATATCCACACAAGTTTGTCCAGATAGGTCTGGATCTAACCAGAAATATCCAGTTCTGTGTGGCTAAATGAATATCAGCTTTTAAACAGCCTGTGTGTTTGTTAGTGTTTTCTGGAAAGTATCTATGAACTTTAGAGTTTTGAATGAATTTTAGCATGTTACATTTTGTTTTTTTGTTAGCAAACGCTAATTAGTTCCACATGGAGACACAAAAAGTACACATAAGTGTTTTCTGAGTAGAATGCTACAGAAATTAGGTTAAAAATGATATTTGCGACTGTAAACATGACATTGAATTCACATTCCCAAGAAAAAGACTGTGCTGTTCTCCAAAACCAGTTTCGATATGCTTTTCTGGGTCCTCGGCACACGAATTCCAGATGATTTTGTCCAGATAGGTCTGGATCTAACCAGAAATATCCGGTTCTGTGTGGCTGAATGAATATCAGCTTTTAAACAGCCTGTGTGTATGTTAGAGTTTTCTGGATCGTTTCTATCAACTTTAGAGTTTCGAATGAATTTTAGCATGTTACATTTTGTTTTTTTGTTGGCAAACGCTACTTAGTTCCACATGGAGACACAACAAGTACACATAAGTGTTTTCTGAGTAGAATGCTAAAGAAACTAGGTTAAAAATGATATTTGCCACTCTAAACATGACATTGAATTCACATTCCCAAGAAAAAGACTTTGCTTTTCTCCAAAAAGAGTTTTGATATGCTTTTCTGGGTCCTTGGCACACGAATTCCACACGAGTTTGTCCAGATAGGTCTGGATCTAACAGAAATATCCGGTTCTGTGTGGCTAAATGAATATCAGCTTTTAAACAGCCTGTGTGTTTGTTAGTGTTTCCTGGATAGTTTCTATGAACTTTAGAGTTTTGAATGAATTCTAGCATGTTACATTTTGTTTTTTTTTTGTTGGCAAACGCTAATTAGTTCCACATGGAGACACAACAAGTACACATAAGTGTTTTCTGAGTAGAATGCTACAGAAACTAGGTTAAAAATGATATTTGCTATGTAAACATGACTTGGAATCCACTTGCCCAAGAAAAAGATTTGCTTTTCTCCGAAACCAGTTTCAACATCCTTTTCGGCTTCCTTTGCACACGAATTCCAGGAGTTTGTCCCGATCGGTCTGGATCTAACCAGAAATATCCGGTTCTGTGTGGCTAAATGAATATCAGCTTTTAAACAGCCTGTGTGTTTGTTAGTGTTTTCTGGATAGTATCTATGAACTTTAGAGTTTTGAATGAATTTTAGCATGTTACATTTTGTTTTTTTGTTGGCAAACGCTAATTAGTTCCACATGGAGACACAACAAGTACACATAAGTGTTTACTGAGTAGAATGCTACAGAAACTAGGTTAAAAATGATATTTGCGTCTGTAAACATGACATTGAATTCACATTCCCAAGAAAAAGACTTTGCTTTTCTCCAAAACCAGTTTGACTCTTCTTTTTGGGGTCCTCGGCAGACGAATGCCACATGATTTTGTCCAGATAGGTCTGGATCTAACCAGAAATATCCGGTTCTGTGTGGCTAAATGAATATCAGCTTTTAAACAGCCTGTGTGTTTGTTAGTGTTTTCTGGATAGTATCTATGAACTTTAGAGTTTTGAATGAATTTTAGCATGTTACATTTTGTTTTTTTGTTGGCAAACGCTAATTAGTTCCACATGTGACACAACAAGTACACATAAGTGTTTTCTGAGTAGAATGCTACAGCGACAAAGTTAAAAATGATATTTGCGACTGTAAACATGACATGGAATACAGATTCCCAAGAAAAAGACTTTGCTTTTCTCCAAAACCAGTTTCGATATGCTTTTGTGAGTCCTTTGACACGATATCCACACAAGTTTGTCCAGATAGGTCTGGATCTAACCAGAAATATCTGGTTCTGTGTGGCGAAATGAATATCAGCTTTTAAACAGCCTGTGTGTTTGTTAGTGTTTTCTGGAAAGTATCTATCAACTTTAGAGTTTTGAATGAATTTTAGCATGTTACATTTTGTTTTTTTGTTGGCAAACGCTAATTAGTTCCACATGGAGACACAACAAGTACACATAAGTGTTTTCTGAGTAGAATGCTACAGAAACTAGGTTAAAAATGATATTTGCGACTGTAAACATGACATTGAATTCACATTCCCAAGAAAAAGACTGTGCTGTTCTCCAAAACCAGTTTCGATATGCTTTTCTGGGTCCTCGGCACACGAATTCCAGATGATTTTGTCCAGATAGGTCTGGATCTAACCAGAAATATCCGGTTCTATGTGGCTAAATGAATATCAGCTTTTAAACAGCCTGTGTGTATGTTAGTGTTGTCTGGATAGTATCTATCAACTTTAGAGTTTCGAATGAATTTTAGCATGTTACATTTTGTTTTTTTGTTGGCAAACGCTACTTAGTTCCACATGGAGACACAACAAGTACACATAAGTGTTTTCTGAGTAGAATGCTACAGCGACAAAGTTAAAAATGATATTTGCGACTGTAAACATGACATGGAATTCACATTCCCAAGAAAAAGACTTTGCTTTTCTCCAAAACCAGTTTCGATATGCTTTTCTGGGTCCTTTGACACGATATCCACACAAGTTTGTCCAGATAGGTCTGGATCTAACCAGAAATATCCAGTTCTGTGTGGCTAAATGAATATCAGCTTTTAAACAGCCTGTGTGTTTGTTAGTGTTTTCTGGAAAGTATCTATGAACTTTAGAGTTTTGAATGAATTTTAGCATGTTACATTTTGTTTTTTTGTTGGCAAACGCTAATTAGTTCCACATGGAGACACAAAAAGTACACATAAGTGTTTTCTGAGTAGAATGCTACAGAAACTAGGTTAAAAATGATATTTGCGACTGTAAACATGACATTGAATTCACATTCCCAAGAAAAAGACTGTGCTGTTCTCCAAAACCAGTTTCGATATGCTTTTCTGGGTCCTCGGCACACGAATTCCAGATGATTTTGTCCAGATAGGTCTGGATCTAACCAGAAATATCCGGTTCTGTGTGGCTGAATGAATATCAGCTTTTAAACAGCCTGTGTGTATGTTAGAGTTTTCTGGATCGTTTCTATCAACTTTAGAGTTTCGAATGAATTTTAGCATGTTACATTTTGTTTTTTTGTTGGCAAACGCTACTTAGTTCCACATGGAGACACAACAAGTACACATAAGTGTTTTCTGAGTAGAATGCTAAAGAAACTAGGTTAAAAATGATATTTGCCACTCTAAACATGACATTGAATTCACATTCCCAAGAAAAAGACTTTGCTTTTCTCCAAAAAGAGTTTTGATATGCTTTTCTGGGTCCTTGGCACACGAATTCCACACGAGTTTGTCCAGATAGGTCTGGATCTAACAGAAATATCCGGTTCTGTGTGGCTAAATGAATATCAGCTTTTAAACAGCCTGTGTGTTTGTTAGTGTTTCCTGGATAGTTTCTATGAACTTTAGAGTTTTGAATGAATTCTAGCATGTTACATTTTGTTTTTTTTTTGTTGGCAAACGCTAATTAGTTCCACATGGAGACACAACAAGTACACATAAGTGTTTTCTGAGTAGAATGCTACAGAAACTAGGTTAAAAATGATATTTTCTATGTAAACATGACTTGGAATCCACTTGCCCAAGAAAAAGATTTGCTTTTCTCCGAAACCAGTTTCAACATCCTTTTCGGCTTCCTTTGCACACGAATTCCAGGAGTTTGTCCCGATCGGTCTGGATCTAACCAGAAATATCCGGTTCTGTGTGGCTAAATGAATATCAGCTTTTAAACAGCCTGTGTGTTTGTTAGTGTTTTCTGGATAGTATCTATGAACTTTAGAGTTTTGAATGAATTTTAGCATGTTACATTTTGTTTTTTTGTTGGCAAACGCTAATTAGTTCCACATGGAGACACAACAAGTACACATAAGTGTTTACTGAGTAGAATGCTACAGAAACTAGGTTAAAAATGATATTTGCGTCTGTAAACATGACATTGAATTCACATTCCCAAGAAAAAGACTTTGCTTTTCTCCAAAACCAGTTTGACTCTTCTTTTTGGGGTCCTCGGCAGACGAATGCCACATGATTTTGTCCAGATAGGTCTGGATCTAACCAGAAATATCCGGTTCTGTGTGGCTAAATGAATATCAGCTTTTAAACAGCCTGTGTGTTTGTTAGTGTTTTCTGGATAGTATCTATGAACTTTAGAGTTTTGAATGAATTTTAGCATGTTACATTTTGTTTTTTTGTTGGCAAACGCTAATTAGTTCCACATGGAGACACAACAAGTACACATAAGTGTTTTCTGAGTAGAATGCTACAGCGACAAAGTTAAAAATGATATTTGCGACTGTAAACATGACATGGAATACAGATTCCCAAGAAAAAGACTTTGCTTTTCTCCAAAACCAGTTTCGATATGCTTTTCTGAGTCCTTTGACACGATATCCACACAAGTTTGTCCAGATAGGTCTGGATCTAACCAGAAATATCTGGTTCTGTGTGGCGAAATGAATATCAGCTTTTAAACAGCCTGTGTGTTTGTTAGTGTTTTCTGGAAAGTATCTATCAACTTTAGAGTTTTGAATGAATTTTAGCATGTTACATTTTGTTTTTTTGTTGGCAAACGCTAATTAGTTCCACATGGAGACACAACAAGTACACATAAGTGTTTTCTGAGTAGAATGCTACAGAAACTAGGTTAAAAATGATATTTGCGACTGTAAACATGACATTGAATTCACATTCCCAAGAAAAAGACTGTGCTGTTCTCCAAAACCAGTTTCGATATGCTTTTCTGGGTCCTCGGCACACGAATTCCAGATGATTTTGTCCAGATAGGTCTGGATCTAACCAGAAATATCCGGTTCTATGTGGCTAAATGAATATCAGCTTTTAAACAGCCTGTGTGTATGTTAGTGTTTTCTGGATAGTATCTATCAACTTTAGAGTTTCGAATGAATTTTAGCATGTTACATTTTGTTTTTTTGTTGGCAAACGCTACTTAGTTCCACATGGAGACACAACAAGTACACATAAGTGTTTTCTGAGTAGAATGCTACAGCGACAAAGTTAAAAATGATATTTGCGACTGTAAACATGACATGGAATTCACATTCCCAAGAAAAAGACTTTGCTTTTCTCCAAAACCAGTTTCGATATGCTTTTCTGGGTCCTTTGACACGATATCCACACAAGTTTGTCCAGATAGGTCTGGATCTAACCAGAAATATCCAGTTCTGTGTGGCTAAATGAATATCAGCTTTTAAACAGCCTGTGTGTTTGTTAGTGTTTTCTGGAAAGTATCTATGAACTTTAGAGTTTTGAATGAATTTTAGCATGTTACATTTTGTTTTTTTGTTGGCAAACGCTAATTAGTTCCACATGGAGACACAAAAAGTACACATAAGTGTTTTCTGAGTAGAATGCTACAGAAACTAGGTTAAAAATGATATTTGCGACTGTAAACATGACATTGAATTCACATTCCCAAGAAAAAGACTGTGCTGTTCTCCAAAACCAGTTTCGATATGCTTTTCTGGGTCCTCGGCACACGAATTCCAGATGATTTTGTCCAGATAGGTCTGGATCTAACCAGAAATATCCGGTTCTGTGTGGCTGAATGAATATCAGCTTTTAAACAGCCTGTGTGTATGTTAGAGTTTTCTGGATCGTTTCTATCAACTTTAGAGTTTCGAATGAATTTTAGCATGTTACATTTTGTTTTTTTGTTGGCAAACGCTACTTAGTTCCACATGGAGACACAACAAGTACACATAAGTGTTTTCTGAGTAGAATGCTAAAGAAACTAGGTTAAAAATGATATTTGCCACTCTAAACATGACATTGAATTCACATTCCCAAGAAAAAGACTTTGCTTTTCTCCAAAAAGAGTTTTGATATGCTTTTCTGGGTCCTTGGCACACGAATTCCACACGAGTTTGTCCAGATAGGTCTGGATCTAACAGAAATATCCGGTTCTGTGTGGCTAAATGAATATCAGCTTTTAAACAGCCTGTGTGTTTGTTAGTGTTTCCTGGATAGTTTCTATGAACTTTAGAGTTTTGAATGAATTCTAGCATGTTACATTTTGTTTTTTTTTTGTTGGCAAACGCTAATTAGTTCCACATGGAGACACAACAAGTACACATAAGTGTTTTCTGAGTAGAATGCTACAGAAACTAGGTTAAAAATGATATTTTCTATGTAAACATGACTTGGAATCCACTTGCCCAAGAAAAAGATTTGCTTTTCTCCGAAACCAGTTTCAACATCCTTTTCGGCTTCCTTTGCACACGAATTCCAGGAGTTTGTCCCGATCGGTCTGGATCTAACCAGAAATATCCGGTTCTGTGTGGCTAAATGAATATCAGCTTTTAAACAGCCTGTGTGTTTGTTAGTGTTTTCTGGATAGTATCTATGAACTTTAGAGTTTTGAATGAATTTTAGCATGTTACATTTTGTTTTTTTGTTGGCAAACGCTAATTAGTTCCACATGGAGACACAACAAGTACACATAAGTGTTTACTGAGTAGAATGCTACAGAAACTAGGTTAAAAATGATATTTGCGTCTGTAAACATGACATTGAATTCACATTCCCAAGAAAAAGACTTTGCTTTTCTCCAAAACCAGTTTGACTCTTCTTTTTGGGGTCCTCGGCAGACGAATGCCACATGATTTTGTCCAGATAGGTCTGGATCTAACCAGAAATATCCGGTTCTGTGTGGCTAAATGAATATCAGCTTTTAAACAGCCTGTGTGTTTGTTAGTGTTTTCTGGATAGTATCTATGAACTTTAGAGTTTTGAATGAATTTTAGCATGTTACATTTTGTTTTTTTGTTGGCAAACGCTAATTAGTTCCACATGGAGACACAACAAGTACACATAAGTGTTTTCTGAGTAGAATGCTACAGCGACAAAGTTAAAAATGATATTTGCGACTGTAAACATGACATGGAATACAGATTCCCAAGAAAAAGACTTTGCTTTTCTCCAAAACCAGTTTCGATATGCTTTTCTGAGTCCTTTGACACGATATCCACACAAGTTTGTCCAGATAGGTCTGGATCTAACCAGAAATATCTGGTTCTGTGTGGCGAAATGAATATCAGCTTTTAAACAGCCTGTGTGTTTGTTAGTGTTTTCTGGAAAGTATCTATCAACTTTAGAGTTTTGAATGAATTTTAGCATGTTACATTTTGTTTTTTTGTTGGCAAACGCTAATTAGTTCCACATGGAGACACAACAAGTACACATAAGTGTTTTCTGAGTAGAATGCTACAGAAACTAGGTTAAAAATGATATTTGCGACTGTAAACATGACATTGAATTCACATTCCCAAGAAAAAGACTGTGCTGTTCTCCAAAACCAGTTTCGATATGCTTTTCTGGGTCCTCGGCACACGAATTCCAGATGATTTTGTCCAGATAGGTCTGGATCTAACCAGAAATATCCGGTTCTATGTGGCTAAATGAATATCAGCTTTTAAACAGCCTGTGTGTATGTTAGTGTTTTCTGGATAGTATCTATCAACTTTAGAGTTTCGAATGAATTTTAGCATGTTACATTTTGTTTTTTTGTTGGCAAACGCTACTTAGTTCCACATGGAGACACAACAAGTACACATAAGTGTTTTCTGAGTAGAATGCTACAGCGACAAAGTTAAAAATGATATTTGCGACTGTAAACATGACATGGAATTCACATTCCCAAGAAAAAGACTTTGCTTTTCTCCAAAACCAGTTTCGATATGCTTTTCTGGGTCCTTTGACACGATATCCACACAAGTTTGTCCAGATAGGTCTGGATCTAACCAGAAATATCCAGTTCTGTGTGGCTAAATGAATATCAGCTTTTAAACAGCCTGTGTGTTTGTTAGTGTTTTCTGGAAAGTATCTATGAACTTTAGAGTTTTGAATGAATTTTAGCATGTTACATTTTGTTTTTTTGTTGGCAAACGCTAATTAGTTCCACATGGAGACACAAAAAGTACACATAAGTGTTTTCTGAGTAGAATGCTACAGAAACTAGGTTAAAAATGATATTTGCGACTGTAAACATGACATTGAATTCACATTCCCAAGAAAAAGACTGTGCTGTTCTCCAAAACCAGTTTCGATATGCTTTTCTGGGTCCTCGGCACACGAATTCCAGATGATTTTGTCCAGATAGGTCTGGATCTAACCAGAAATATCCGGTTCTGTGTGGCTGAATGAATATCAGCTTTTAAACAGCCTGTGTGTATGTTAGAGTTTTCTGGATCGTTTCTATCAACTTTAGAGTTTCGAATGAATTTTAGCATGTTACATTTTGTTTTTTTGTTGGCAAACGCTACTTAGTTCCACATGGAGACACAACAAGTACACATAAGTGTTTTCTGAGTAGAATGCTAAAGAAACTAGGTTAAAAATGATATTTGCCACTCTAAACATGACATTGAATTCACATTCCCAAGAAAAAGACTTTGCTTTTCTCCAAAAAGAGTTTTGATATGCTTTTCTGGGTCCTTGGCACACGAATTCCACACGAGTTTGTCCAGATAGGTCTGGATCTAACAGAAATATCCGGTTCTGTGTGGCTAAATGAATATCAGCTTTTAAACAGCCTGTGTGTTTGTTAGTGTTTCCTGGATAGTTTCTATGAACTTTAGAGTTTTGAATGAATTCTAGCATGTTACATTTTGTTTTTTTTTTGTTGGCAAACGCTAATTAGTTCCACATGGAGACACAACAAGTACACATAAGTGTTTTCTGAGTAGAATGCTACAGAAACTAGGTTAAAAATGATATTTTCTATGTAAACATGACTTGGAATCCACTTGCCCAAGAAAAAGATTTGCTTTTCTCCGAAACCAGTTTCAACATCCTTTTCGGCTTCCTTTGCACACGAATTCCAGGAGTTTGTCCCGATCGGTCTGGATCTAACCAGAAATATCCGGTTCTGTGTGGCTAAATGAATATCAGCTTTTAAACAGCCTGTGTGTTTGTTATTGTTTTCTGTATAGTATCTATGAACTTTAGAGTTTTGAATGAATTTTAGCATGTTACATTTTGTTTTTTTGTTGGCAAACGCTAATTAGTTCCACATGGAGACACAACAAGTACACATAAGTGTTTACTGAGTAGAATGCTACAGAAACTAGGTTAAAAATGATATTTGCGTCTGTAAACATGACATTGAATTCACATTCCCAAGAAAAAGACTTTGCTTTTCTCCAAAACCAGTTTGACTCTTCTTTTTGGGGTCCTCGGCAGACGAATGCCACATGATTTTGTCCAGATAGGTCTGGATCTAACATGAAATATCCGGTTCTGTGTGGCTAAATGAATATCAGCTTTTAAACAGCCTGTGTGTTTGTTAGTGTTTTCTGGATAGTATCTATGAACTTTAGAGTTTTGAATGAATTTTAGCATGTTACATTTTGTTTTTTTGTTGGCAAAAGCTAATTAGTTCCACATGGAGACACAACAAGTACACATAAGTGTTTTCTGAGTAGAATGCTACAGAAACTAGGTTAAAAATCATATTTGCGACTCTAAACATGACATTGAATTCACATTCCCAAGAAAAAGACTGTGCTGTTCTCCAAAACCAGTTTCGATATGCTTTTCTGGGTCCTCGGCACATGAATTCCACACGAGTTTGTCCAGATAGGTCTGGATCTAACCAGAAATATCCGGTACTGTGTGGCTAAATGAATATCAGCTTTTAAACAGCCTTTGTGTTTGTTAGTGTTTTCTGGATAGTATCTATGAACTTTAGAGTTTTGAATAAATTTTAGCATGTTACATTTTGTTTTTTTTTGGCAAACGCTAATTAGTTCCACATGGAGACACAACAAGTACACATAAGTGTTTTCTGAGTAGAATGCTACAGAAACTAGGTTAAAAATGATATTTGCGACTGTAAACATGACATGGAATCCACTTGCCCAAGAAAAAGACTTTGCTTTTCTCCAAAACCAGTTTGACTCTACTTTTCTGGGTCCTTTGCACACGATATCCACACGAGTTTGTCCAGATAGGTCTGGATCTAACCAGAAATATCCGGTTCTTTGTGGCTAAATGAATATCAGCTTTTAAACAGCCTGTGTGTTTGTTAGTGTTTTCTGGATAGTATCTATGAACTTTAGAGTTTTGAATGAATTTTATCATGTTACATTTTGTTTTTTTGTTGCAAAACACTAATTAGTTCCACATGGAGACACAACAAGTACACATAAGTGTTTTCTGAGTAGAATGCTACAGCGACAAAGTTAAAATGATATTTGCGACTGTAAACATGACATGGAATTCAGATTCCAAAGAAAAAGACTTTGCTTTTCTCCAAAACCAGTTTCGATATGCTTTTGTGAGTCCTTTGACACGATATCCACACAAGTTTGTCCAGATAGGTCTGGATCTAACCAGAAATATCTGGTTCTGTGTGGCGAAATGAATATCAGCTTTTAAACAGCCTGTGTGTTTGTTAGTGTTTTCTGGAAAGTATCTATGAACTTTAGAGTTTTGAATGAATTTTAGCATGTTACATTTTGTTTTTTTGTTGGCAAACGCTAATTAGTTCCACATGGAGACACAAAAAGTACACATAAGTGTTTTCTGAGTAGAATGCTACAGAAACTAGGTTAAAAATGATATTTGCGACTGTAAACATGACATTGAATTCACATTCCCAAGAAAAAGACTGTGCTGTTCTCCAAAACCAGTTTCGATATGCTTTTCTGGGTCCTCGGCACACGAATTCCAGATGATTTTGTCCAGATAGGTCTGGATCTAACCAGAAATATCCGGTTCTATGTGGCTAAATGAATATCAGCTTTTAAACAGCCTGTGTGTATGTTAGTGTTTTCTGGATAGTATCTATCAACTTTAGAGTTTCGAATGAATTTTAGCATGTTACATTTTGTTTTTTTGTTGGCCAACGCTACTTAGTTCCACATGGAGACACAACAAGTACACATAAGTGTTTTCTGAGTAGAATGCTACAGCGACAAAGTTAAAATGATATTTGCGACTGTAAACATGACATTGAATTCACATTCCCAAGAAAAAGACTTTGCTTTTCTCCAAAAAGAGTTTCGATATGCTTTTTCCTTTGCACACGAATTTCACACGAGTTTGTCCAGATAGGTCTGGATCTAACCAGAAATATCCGGTTCTGTGTGGCTAAATGAATATCAGCTTTTAAACAGCCTGTGTGTTTGTTAGTGTTTCCTGGATAGTTTCTATGAACTTTAGAGTTTTGAATGAATTGTAGCATGTTACACTTTGTTTTTTGTTGGCAAAAGCTAGTTAGTTCCACATGGAGACACAACAAGTACACATAAGTGTTTTCTGAGTAGAATGCTACAGAAACTAGGTTAAAAATCATATTTGCGACTCTAAACATGACATTGAATTCACATTCCCAAGAAAAAGACTGTGCTGTTCTCCAAAACCAGTTTCGATATGCTTTTCTGGGTCCTCGGCACATGAATTCCAGATGCTTTTGTCCAGATAGGTCTGGATCTAACCAGAAATATCTGGTACTGTGTGGGTAAATGAATATCAGCTTTTAAACAGCCTTTGTGTTTGTTAGTGTTTTCTGGATAGTATCTATGAACTTTAGAGTTTTGAATAAATTTTAGCATGTTACATTTTGTTTTTTTTTGGCAAAAGCTAATTAGTTCCACATGGAGACACAACAAGTACACATAAGTGTTTTCTGAGTAGAATGCTACAGAAACTAGGTTAAAAATGATATTTGCGACTGTAAACATGACATGGAATTCACTTGCCCAAGAAAAAGACTTTGCTTTTCTCCAAAACCAGTTTGACTCTACTTTTCTGGGTCCTTTGCACACGATATCCACACGAGTTTGTCCAGATAGGTCTGGATCTAACCAGAAATATCCGGTTCTGTGTGGCTAAATGAATATCAGCTTTTAAACAGCCTTTGTGTTTGTTAGTGTTTTCTGGATAGTATCTATCAACTTTAGAGTTTTGAATGAATTTTAGCATGTTACATTTTGTTTTTTTGTTGGCAAACGCTAATTAGTTCCACATGGAGACACAACAAGTACACATAAGTGTTTTCTGAGTAGAATGCTACAGAAACTAGGTTAAAAATGATATTTGCGTCTGTAAACATGACATTGTATTCACATTCCCAAGAAAAAGACTTTGCTTTTCTCCAAAAAGAGTTTCGATATGCTTTTCTGGGTCCTTTGCACACGAATTTCACACGAGTTTGTCCAGATAGGTCTGGATCTAACCAGAAATATCCGGTTCTGTGTGGGTAAATGAATATCAGCTTTTAAACAGCCTGTGTGTTTGTTAGTGTTTCCTGGATAGTTTCTATGAACTTTAGAGTTTTGAATGAATTGTAGCATGTTACATTTTGTTTTTTTTTTTTTGTTGGCAAACGCTAATTAGTTCCACATGGAGACACAACAAGTACACATAAGTGTTTTCTGAGTAGAATGCTACAGAAACTAGGTTAAAAATGATATTTGCTATGTAAACATGACTTGGAATCCACTTGCCCAAGAAAAAGATTTGCTTTTCTCCGAAACCAGTTTCAACATCCTTTTCGGGGTCCTTTGCACACGAATTCCAGGAATTTGTCCAGATAGGTCTGGATCTAACCAGAAATATCCGGTTCTGTGTGGCTAAATGAATATCAGCTTTTAAACAGCCTGTGTGTTTGTTAGTGTTTTCTGGATATTATCTATGAACTTTAGAGTTTCGAATGAATTTTAGCATGTTACATTTTGTTTTTTTGTTGGCAAACGCTACTTAGTTCCACATGGAGACACAACAAGTACACATAAGTGTTTTCTGAGTAGAATGCTACAGAAACTAGGTTAAAAATAATATTTGGGACTGTAAACATGACATTGAATTCACATTCCCAAGAAAAAGACTTTGCTGTTCTCCAAAACCAGTTTGACTCTGCTTTTTGGGGTCCTCGGCAGACGAATTCCACATGATTTTTCCAGATAGGTCTGGATCTAACATGAAATATCCGGTTCTGTGTGGCTAAATGAATATCAGCATTTAAACAGCCTGTGTGTTTGTTAGTGTTTTCTGGATAGTATCTATGAACTTCAGAGTTTTGAATGAATTTTAGCATGTTACACTTTGTTTTTTGTTGGCAAAAGCTAATTAGTTCCACATGGAGACACAACAAGTACACATAAGTGTTTTCTGAGTAGAATGCTACAGAAACTAGGTTAAAAATCATATTTGCGACTCTAAACATGACATTGAATTCACATTCCCAAGAAAAAGACTGTGCTGTTCTCCAAAACCAGTTTCGATATGCTTTTCTGGGTCCTCGGCACATGAATTCCAGATGCTTTTGTCCAGATAGGTCTGGATCTAACCAGAAATATCCGGTACTGTGTGGCTAAATGAATATCAGCTTTTAAACAGCCTTTGTGTTTGTTAGTGTTTTCTGGATAGTATCTATGAACTTTAGAGTTTTGAATAAATTTTAGCATGTTACATTTTGTTTTTTTTTGGCAAAAGCTAATTAGTTCCACATGGAGACACAACAAGTACACATAAGTGTTTTCTGAGTAGAATGCTACAGAAACTAGGTTAAAAATGATATTTGCGACTGTAAACATGACATGGAATCCACTTGCCCAAGAAAAAGACTTTGCTTTTCTCCAAAACCAGTTTGACTCTACTTTTCTGGGTCCTTTGCACACGATATCCACACGAGTTTGTCCAGATAGGTCTGGATCTAACCAGAAATATCCGGTTCTGTGTGGCTAAATGAATATCAGCTTTTAAACAGCCTGTGTGTTTGTTAGTGTTTTCTGGATAGTATCTATGAACTTTAGAGTTTTGAATGAATTTTAGCATGTTACATTTAGTTTTTTTGTTGGCAAACACTAATTAGTTCCACATGGAGACACAACAAGTACACATAAGTGTTTTCTGAGTAGAATGCTACAGCGACAAAGTTAAAATGATATTTGCGACTGTAAACATGACATGGAATTCAGATTCCAAAGAAAAAGACTTTGCTTTTCTCCAAAACCAGTTTCGATATGCTTTTGTGAGTCCTTTGACACGATATCCACACAAGTTTGTCCAGATAGGTCTGGATCTAACCAGAAATATCTGGTTCTGTGTGGCGAAATGAATATCAGCTTTTAAACAGCCTGTGTGTTTGTTAGTGTTTTCTGGAAAGTATCTATCAACTTTAGAGTTTTGAATGAATTTTAGCATGTTACATTTTGTTTTTTTGTTGGCAAACGCTAATTAGTTCCACATGGAGACACAACAAGTACACATAAGTGTTTTCTGAGTAGAATGCTACAGAAACTAGGTTAAAAATGATATTTGCGACTCTAAACATGACATTGAATTCACATTCCCAAGAAAAAGACTGTGCTGTTCTCCAAAACCAGTTTCGATATGCTTTTCTGGGTCCTCGGCACACGAATTCCAGATGATTTTGTCCAGATAGGTCTGGATCTAACCAGAAATATCCGGTTCTATGTGGCTAAATGAATATCAGCTTTTAAACAGCCTGTGTGTATGTTAGTGTTTTCTGGATAGTATCTATCAACTTTAGAGTTTCGAATGAATTTTAGCATGTTACATTTTGTTTTTTTGTTGGCCAACGCTACTTAGTTCCACATGGAGACACAACAAGTACACATAAGTGTTTTCTGAGTAGAATGCTACAGCGACAAAGTTAAAAATGATATTTGCGACTGTAAACATGACATGGAATTCACATTCCCAAGAAAAAGACTTTGCTTTTCTCCAAAACCAGTTTCGATATGCTTTTCTGGGTCCTTTGACACGATATCCACACAAGTTTGTCCAGATAGGTCTGGATCTAACCAGAAATATCCAGTTCTGTGTGGCTAAATGAATATCAGCTTTTAAACAGCCTGTGTGTTTGTTAGTGTTTTCTGGAAAGTATCTATGAACTTTAGAGTTTTGAATGAATTTTAGCATGTTACATTTTGTTTTTTTGTTGGCAAACGCTAATTAGTTCCACATGGAGACACAAAAAGTACACATAAGTGTTTTCTGAGTAGAATGCTACAGAAACTAGGTTAAAAATGATATTTGCGACTGTAAACATGACATTGAATTCACATTCCCAAGAAAAAGACTGTGCTGTTCTCCAAAACCAGTTTCGATATGCTTTTCTGGGTCCTCGGCACACGAATTCCAGATGATTTTGTCCAGATAGGTGTGGATCTAACCAGAAATATCCGGTTCTGTGTGGCTGAATGAATATCAGCTTTTAAACAGCCTGTGTGTATGTTAGAGTTTTCTGGATCGTTTCTATCAACTTTAGAGTTTCGAATGAATTTTAGCATGTTACATTTTGTTTTTTTGTTGGCAAACGCTACTTAGTTCCACATGGAGACACAACAAGTACACATAAGTGTTTTCTGAGTAGAATGCTAAAGAAACTAGGTTAAAAATGATATTTGCCACTCTAAACATGACATTGAATTCACATTCCCAAGAAAAAGACTTTGCTTTTCTCCAAAAAGAGTTTCGATATGCTTTTCTGGGTCCTTGGCACACGAATTCCACACGAGTTTGTCCAGATAGGTCTGGATCTAACAGAAATATCCGGTTCTGTGTGGCTAAATGAATATCAGCTTTTAAACAGCCTGTGTGTTTGTTAGTGTTTCCTGGATAGTTTCTATGAACTTTAGAGTTTTGAATGAATTCTAGCATGTTACATTTTGTTTTTTTTTTGTTGGCAAACGCTAATTAGTTCCACATGGAGACACAACAAGTACACATAAGTGTTTTCTGAGTAGAATGCTACAGAAACTAGGTTAAAAATGATATTTGCTATGTAAACATGACTTGGAATCCACTTGCCCAAGAAAAAGATTTGCTTTTCTCCGAAACCAGTTTCAACATCCTTTTCGGCTTCCTTTGCACACGAATTCCAGGAGTTTGTCCCGATCGGTCTGGATCTAACCAGAAATATCCGGTTCTGTGTGGCTAAATGAATATCAGCTTTTAAACAGCCTGTGTGTTTGTTAGTGTTTTCTGGATAGTATCTATGAACTTTAGAGTTTTGAATGAATTTTAGCATGTTACATTTTGTTTTTTTGTTGGCAAACGCTAATTAGTTCCACATGGAGACACAACAAGTACACATAAGTGTTTACTGAGTAGAATGCTACAGAAACTAGGTTAAAAATGATATTTGCGTCTGTAAACATGACATTGAATTCACATTCCCAAGAAAAAGACTTTGCTTTTCTCCAAAACCAGTTTGACTCTTCTTTTTGGGGTCCTCGGCAGACGAATGCCACATGATTTTGTCCAGATAGGTCTGGATCTAACCAGAAATATCCGGTTCTGTGTGGCTAAATGAATATCAGCTTTTAAACAGCCTGTGTGTTTGTTAGTGTTTTCTGGATAGTATCTATGAACTTTAGAGTTTTGAATGAATTTTAGCATGTTACATTTTGTTTTTTTGTTGGCAAACGCTAATTAGTTCCACATGGAGACACAACAAGTACACATAAGTGTTTTCTGAGTAGAATGCTACAGCGACAAAGTTAAAAATGATATTTGCGACTGTAAACATGACATGGAATACAGATTCCCAAGAAAAAGACTTTGCTTTTCTCCAAAACCAGTTTCGATATGCTTTTGTGAGTCCTTTGACACGATATCCACACAAGTTTGTCCCGATCGGTCTGGATCTAACCAGAAATATCTGGTTCTGTGTGGCGAAATGAATATCAGCTTTTAAACAGCCTGTGTGTTTGTTAGTGTTTTCTGGAAAGTATCTATCAACTTTAGAGTTTTGAATGAATTTTAGCATGTTACATTTTGTTTTTTTGTTGGCAAACGCTAATTAGTTCCACATGGAGACACAACAAGTACACATAAGTGTTTTCTGAGTAGAATGCTACAGAAACTAGGTTAAAAATGATATTTGCGACTGTAAACATGACATTGAATTCACATTCCCAAGAAAAAGACTGTGCTGTTCTCCAAAACCAGTTTCGATATGCTTTTCTGGGTCCTCGGCACACGAATTCCAGATGATTTTGTCCAGATAGGTCTGGATCTAACCAGAAATATCCGGTTCTATGTGGCTAAATGAATATCAGCTTTTAAACAGCCTGTGTGTATGTTAGTGTTTTCTGGATAGTATCTATCAACTTTAGAGTTTCGAATGAATTTTAGCATGTTACATTTTGTTTTTTTGTTGGCAAACGCTACTTAGTTCCACATGGAGACACAACAAGTACACATAAGTGTTTTCTGAGTAGAATGCTACAGCGACAAAGTTAAAAATGATATTTGCGACTGTAAACATGACATGGAATTCACATTCCCAAGAAAAAGACTTTGCTTTTCTCCAAAACCAGTTTCGATATGCTTTTCTGGGTCCTTGGCACACGAATTCCACACAAGTTTGTCCAGATAGGTCTGGATCTAACCAGAAATATCCAGTTCTGTGTGGCTAAATGAATATCAGCTTTTAAACAGCCTGTGTGTTTGTTAGTGTTTTCTGGAAAGTATCTATGAACTTTAGAGTTTTGAATGAATTTTAGCATGTTACATTTTGTTTTTTTGTTGGCAAACGCTAATTAGTTCCACATGGAGACACAAAAAGTACACATAAGTGTTTTCTGAGTAGAATGCTACAGAAACTAGGTTAAAAATGATATTTGCGACTGTAAACATGACATTGAATTCACATTCCCAAGAAAAAGACTGTGCTGTTCTCCAAAACCAGTTTCGATATGCTTTTCTGGGTCCTCGGCACACGAATTCCAGATGATTTTGTCCAGATAGGTCTGGATCTAACCAGAAATATCCGGTTCTGTGTGGCTGAATGAATATCAGCTTTTAAACAGCCTGTGTGTATGTTAGAGTTTTCTGGATCGTTTCTATCAACTTTAGAGTTTCGAATGAATTTTAGCATGTTACATTTTGTTTTTTTGTTGGCAAACGCTACTTAGTTCCACATGGAGACACAACAAGTACACATAAGTGTTTTCTGAGTAGAATGCTAAAGAAACTAGGTTAAAAATGATATTTGCCACTCTAAACATGACATTGAATTCACATTCCCAAGAAAAAGACTTTGCTTTTCTCCAAAAAGAGTTTTGATATGCTTTTCTGGGTCCTTGGCACACGAATTCCACACGAGTTTGTCCAGATAGGTCTGGATCTAACAGAAATATCCGGTTCTGTGTGGCTAAATGAATATCAGCTTTTAAACAGCCTGTGTGTTTGTTAGTGTTTCCTGGATAGTTTCTATGAACTTTAGAGTTTTGAATGAATTCTAGCATGTTACATTTTGTTTTTTTTTTGTTGGCAAACGCTAATTAGTTCCACATGGAGACACAACAAGTACACATAAGTGTTTTCTGAGTAGAATGCTACAGAAACTAGGTTAAAAATGATATTTTCTATGTAAACATGACTTGGAATCCACTTGCCCAAGAAAAAGATTTGCTTTTCTCCGAAACCAGTTTCAACATCCTTTTCGGCTTCCTTTGCACACGAATTCCAGGAGTTTGTCCCGATCGGTCTGGATCTAACCAGAAATATCCGGTTCTGTGTGGCTAAATGAATATCAGCTTTTAAACAGCCTGTGTGTTTGTTAGTGTTTTCTGGATAGTATCTATGAACTTTAGAGTTTTGAATGAATTTTAGCATGTTACATTTTGTTTTTTTGTTGGCAAACGCTAATTAGTTCCACATGGAGACACAACAAGTACACATAAGTGTTTACTGAGTAGAATGCTACAGAAACTAGGTTAAAAATGATATTTGCGTCTGTAAACATGACATTGAATTCACATTCCCAAGAAAAAGACTTTGCTTTTCTCCAAAACCAGTTTGACTCTTCTTTTTGGGGTCCTCGGCAGACGAATGCCACATGATTTTGTCCAGATAGGTCTGGATCTAACCAGAAATATCCGGTTCTGTGTGGCTAAATGAATATCAGCTTTTAAACAGCCTGTGTGTTTGTTAGTGTTTTCTGGATAGTATCTATGAACTTTAGAGTTTTGAATGAATTTTAGCATGTTACATTTTGTTTTTTTGTTGGCAAACGCTAATTAGTTCCACATGGAGACACAACAAGTACACATAAGTGTTTTCTGAGTAGAATGCTACAGCGACAAAGTTAAAAATGATATTTGCGACTGTAAACATGACATGGAATACAGATTCCCAAGAAAAAGACTTTGCTTTTCTCCAAAACCAGTTTCGATATGCTTTTCTGAGTCCTTTGACACGATATCCACACAAGTTTGTCCAGATAGGTCTGGATCTAACCAGAAATATCCGGTTCTGTGTGGCGAAATGAATATCAGCTTTTAAACAGCCTGTGTGTTTGTTAGTGTTTTCTGGAAAGTATCTATCAACTTCAGAGTTTTGAATGAATTTTAGCATGTTACATTTTGTTTTTTTGTTGGCAAACGCTAATTAGTTCCACATGGAGACACAACAAGTACACATAAGTGTTTACTGAGTAGAATGCTACAGAAACTAGGTTAAAAATGATATTTGCGACTGTAAACATGACATTGAATTCACATTCCCAAGAAAAAGACTTTGCTGTTCTCCAAAACCAGTTTCGATATGCTTTTCTGGGTCCTCGGCACACGAATTCCAGATGCTTTTGTCCAGATAGGTCTGGATCTAACCAGAAATAACCGGTTCTGTGTGGCTAAATGAATATCAGCTTTTAAACAGCCTGTGAGTTTGTTAGTGATTTCTGGATAGTATCTATCAACTTTAGAGTTTTGAATGAATTTTAGCATGTTACATTTTGTTTTTTTGTTGGCAAACGCTAATTAGTTCCACATGGAGACACAACAAGTACACATAAGTGTTTTCTGAGTAGAATGCTACAGAAACTAGGTTAAAAATGATATTTGCGTCTGTAAACATGACATTGTATTCACATTCCCAAGAAAAAGACTTTGCTTTTCTCCAAAAAGAGTTTCGATATGCTTTTCTGGGTCCTTTGCACACGAATTTCACACGAGTTTGTCCAGATAGGTCTGGATCTAACCAGAAATATCCGGTTCTGTGTGGGTAAATGAATATCAGCTTTTAAACAGCCTGTGTGTTTGTTAGTGTTTCCTGGATAGTTTCTATGAACTTTAGAGTTTTGAATGAATTGTAGCATGTTACATTTTGTTTTTTTTTTTTTGTTGGCAAACGCTAATTAGTTCCACATGGAGACACAACAAGTACACATAAGTGTTTTCTGAGTAGAATGCTACAGAAACTAGGTTAAAAATGATATTTGCTATGTAAACATGACTTGGAATCCACTTGCCCAAGAAAAAGATTTGCTTTTCTCCGAAACCAGTTTCAACATCCTTTTCGGGGTCCTTTGCACACGAATTCCAGGAATTTGTCCAGATAGGTCTGGATCTAACCAGAAATATCCGGTTCTGTGTGGCTAAATGAATATCAGCTTTTAAACAGCCTGTGTGTTTGTTAGTGTTTTCTGGATAGTATCTATGAACTTTAGAGTTTCGAATGAATTTTAGCATGTTACATTTTGTTCTTTGTTGGCAAACGCTACTTAGTTCCACATGGAGACACAACAAGTACACATAAGTGTTTTCTGAGTAGAATGCTACAGAAACTAGGTTAAAAATAATATTTGGGACTGTAAACATGACATTGAATTCACATTCCCAAGAAAAAGACTTTGCTGTTCTCCAAAACCAGTTTGACTCTGCTTTTTGGGGTCCTCGGCAGACGAATTCCACATGATTTTTCCAGATAGGTCTGGATCTAACATGAAATATCCGGTTCTGTGTGGCTAAATGAATATCAGCATTTAAACAGCCTGTGTGTTTGTTAGTGTTTTCTGGATAGTATCTATGAACTTCAGAGTTTTGAATGAATTTTAGCATGTTACACTTTGTTTTTTGTTGGCAAAAGCTAATTAGTTCCACATGGAGACACAACAAGTACACATAAGTGTTTTCTGAGTAGAATGCTACAGAAACTAGGTTAAAAATCATATTTGCGACTCTAAACATGACATTGAATTCACATTCCCAAGAAAAAGACTGTGCTGTTCTCCAAAACCAGTTTCGATATGCTTTTCTGGGTCCTCGGCACATGAATTCCACACGAGTTTGTCCAGATAGGTCTGGATCTAACCAGAAATATCCGGTACTGTGTGGCTAAATGAATATCAGCTTTTAAACAGCCTTTGTGTTTGTTAGTGTTTTCTGGATAGTATCTATGAACTTTAGAGTTTTGAATAAATTTTAGCATGTTACATTTTGTTTTTTTTTGGCAAACGCTAATTAGTTCCACATGGAGACACAACAAGTACACATAAGTGTTTTCTGAGTAGAATGCTACAGAAACTAGGTTAAAAATGATATTTGCGACTGTAAACATGACATGGAATCCACTTGCCCAAGAAAAAGACTTTGCTTTTCTCCAAAACCAGTTTGACTCTACTTTTCTGGGTCCTTTGCACACGATATCCACACGAGTTTGTCCAGATAGGTCTGGATCTAACCAGAAATATCCGGTTCTTTGTGGCTAAATGAATATCAGCTTTTAAACAGCCTGTGTGTTTGTTAGTGTTTTCTGGATAGTATCTATGAACTTTAGAGTTTTGAATGAATTTTATCATGTTACATTTTGTTTTTTTGTTGCAAAACACTAATTAGTTCCACATGGAGACACAACAAGTACACATAAGTGTTTTCTGAGTAGAATGCTACAGCGACAAAGTTAAAATGATATTTGCGACTGTAAACATGACATGGAATTCAGATTCCAAAGAAAAAGACTTTGCTTTTCTCCAAAACCAGTTTCGATATGCTTTTGTGAGTCCTTTGACACGATATCCACACAAGTTTGTCCAGATAGGTCTGGATCTAACCAGAAATATCTGGTTCTGTGTGGCGAAATGAATATCAGCTTTTAAACAGCCTGTGTGTTTGTTAGTGTTTTCTGGAAAGTATCTATGAACTTTAGAGTTTTGAATGAATTTTAGCATGTTACATTTTGTTTTTTTGTTGGCAAACGCTAATTAGTTCCACATGGAGACACAAAAAGTACACATAAGTGTTTTCTGAGTAGAATGCTACAGAAACTAGGTTAAAAATGATATTTGCGACTGTAAACATGACATTGAATTCACATTCCCAAGAAAACGACTGTGCTGTTCTCCAAAACCAGTTTCGATATGCTTTTCTGGGTCCTCGGCACACGAATTCCAGATGATTTTGTCCAGATAGGTCTGGATCTAACCAGAAATATCCGGTTCTATGTGGCTAAATGAATATCAGCTTTTAAACAGCCTGTGTGTATGTTAGTGTTTTCTGGATAGTATCTATCAACTTTAGAGTTTCGAATGAATTTTAGCATGTTACATTTTGTTTTTTTGTTGGCCAACGCTACTTAGTTCCACATGGAGACACAACAAGTACACATAAGTGTTTTCTGAGTAGAATGCTACAGCGAAAAAGTTAAAATGATATTTGCGACTGTAAACATGACATTGAATTCACATTCCCAAGAAAAAGACTTTGCTTTTCTCCAAAAAGAGTTTCGATATGCTTTTTCCTTTGCACACGAATTTCACACGAGTTTGTCCAGATAGGTCTGGATCTAACCAGAAATATCCGGTTCTGTGTGGCTAAATGAATATCAGCTTTTAAACAGCCTGTGTGTTTGTTAGTGTTTCCTGGATAGTTTCTATGAACTTTAGAGTTTTGAATGAATTGTAGCATGTTACACTTTGTTTTTTGTTGGCAAAAGCTAGTTAGTTCCACATGGAGACACAACAAGTACACATAAGTTTTTTCTGAGTAGAATGCTACAGAAACTAGGTTAAAAATCATATTTGCTATGTAAACATGACTTGGAATCCACTTGCCCAAGAAAAAGATTTGCTTTTCTCCGAAACCAGTTTCAACATCCTTTTCGGCTTCCTTTGCACACGAATTCCAGGAGTTTGTCCCGATCGGTCTGGATCTAACCAGAAATATCCGGTTCTGTGTGGCGAAATGAATATCAGCTTTTAAACAGCCTGTGTGTTTGTTAGTGTTTTCTGGAAAGTATCTATCAACTTCAGAGTTTTGAATGAATTTTAGCATGTTACATTTTGTTTTTTTGTTGGCAAACGCTAATTAGTTCCACATGGAGACACAACAAGTACACATAAGTGTTTTCTGAGTAGAATGCTACAGAAACTAGGTTAAAAATGATATTTGCGACTGTAAACATGACATTGAATTCACATTCCCAAGAAAAAGACTTTGCTGTTCTCCAAAACCAGTTTCGATATGCTTTTCTGGGTCCTCGGCACACGAATTCCAGATGATTTTGTCCAGATAGGTCTGGATCTAACCAGAAATATCCGGTTCTATGTGGCTAAATGAATATCAGCTTTTAAACAGCCTGTGTGTATGTTAGTGTTTTCTGGATCGTTTCTATCAACTTTAGAGTTTCGAATGAATTTTAGCATGTTACATTTTGTTTTTTTGTTGGCAAACGCTACTTAGTTCCACATGGAGACACAACAAGTACACATAAGTGTTTTCTGAGTAGAATGCTAAAGAAACTAGGTTAAAAATGATATTTGCCACTCTAAACATGACATTGAATTCACATTCCCAAGAAAAAGACTTTGCTTTTCTCCAAAAAGAGTTTTGATATTCTTTTCTGGGTCCTTGGCACACGAATTCCACACGAGTTTGTCCAGATAGGTCTGGATCTAACAGAAATATCCGGTTCTGTGTGGCTAAATGAATATCAGCTTTTAAACAGCCTGTGTGTTTGTTAGTGTTTCCTGGAAAGTATCTATGAACTTTAGAGTTTTGAATGAATTTTAGCATGTTACATTTTGTTTTTTTGTTGGCAAACGCTAATTAGTTCCACATGGAGACACAAAAAGTACACATAAGTGTTTTCTGAGTAGAATGCTACAGAAACTAGGTTAAAAATGATATTTGCGACTGTAAACATGACATTGAATTCACATTCCCAAGAAAAAGACTGTGCTGTTCTCCAAAACCAGTTTCGATATGCTTTTCTGGGTCCTCGGCACACGAATTCCAGATGATTTTGTCCAGATAGGTGTGGATCTAACCAGAAATATCCGGTTCTGTGTGGCTAAATGAATATCAGCTTTTAAACAGCCTGTGTGTATGTTAGAGTTTTCTGGATCGTTTCTATCAACTTTAGAGTTTCGAATGAATTTTAGCATGTTACATTTTGTTTTTTTGTTGGCAAACGCTACTTAGTTCCACATGGAGACATAACAAGTACACATAAGTGTTTTCTGAGTAGAATGCTAAAGAAACTAGGTTAAAAATGATATTTGCCACTCTAAACATGACATTGAATTCACATTCCCAAGAAAAAGACTTTGCTTTTCTCCAAAAAGAGTTTTGATATGCTTTTCTGGGTCCTTGGCACACGAATTCCACACGAGTTTGTCCAGATAGGTCTGGATCTAACAGAAATATCCGGTTCTGTGTGGCGAAATGAATATCAGCTTTTAAACAGCCTGTGTGTTTGTTAGTGTTTCCTGGATAGTTTCTATGAATTTTAGAGTTTTGAATGAATTCTAGCATGTTACATTTTGTTTTTTTTTTTGTTGGCAAACGCTAATTAGTTCCACATGGAGACACAACAAGTACACATAAGTGTTTTCTGAGTAGAATGCTACAGAAACTAGGTTAAAAATGATATTTGCTATGTAAACATGACTTGGAATCCACTTGCCCAAGAAAAAGATTTGCTTTTCTCCGAAACCAGTTTCAACATCCTTTTCGGCTTCCTTTGTACACGAATTCCAGGAGTTTGTCCCGATCGGTCTGGATCTAACCAGAAATATCCGGTTCTGTGTGGCTAAATGAATATCAGCTTTTAAACAGCCTGTGTGTTTGTTAGTGTTTTCTGGATAGTATCTTTGAACTTTAGAGTTTTGAATGAATTTTAGCATGTTACATTTTGTTTTTTTTGTTGGCAAACGCTAATTAGTTCCATATGGAGACACAACAAGTACACATAAGTGTTTTCTGAGTAGAATGCTACAGAAACTAGGTTAAAAATCATATTTGCTATGTAAACATCACATGGAATCCACTTGCCTAAGAAAAAGACTTTGCTTTTCTCCAAAACCAGTTTGACTCTGCTTTTCGGCGTCCTCGGTAGGCGATTTCCACATGAGTTTGTCCAGATAGGTCTGGATCTAACCAGAAATATCCAGTTCTGTGTGGCTAAATGAATATCAGCTTTTAAACAGCCTGTGTGTTTGTTAGTGTTTTCTGGATAGTATCTATGAACTTTAGAGTTTTGAATGAATTTTAGCATGTTACATTTTGTTTTTTTGTTGGCAAACGCTAATTAGTTCCACATGGAGACACAACAAGTACACATAAGTGTTTACTGAGTAGAATGCTACAGAAACTAGGTTAAAAATGATATTTGCGTCTGTAAACATGACATTGAATTCACATTCCCAAGAAAAAGACTTTGCTTTTCTCCAAAACCAGTTTGACTCTTCTTTTTGGGGTCCTCGGCAGACGAATGCCACATGATTTTGTAGAGATAGGTCTGGATCTAACCAGAAATATCCGGTTCTGTGTGGCTAAATGAATATCAGCTTTTAAACAGCCTGTGTGTTTGTTAGTGTTTTCTGGATAGTATCTATGAACTTTAGAGTTTTGAATGAATTTTAGCATGTTACATTTTGTTTTTTTGTTGGCAAACGCTAATTAGTTCCACATGGAGACACAACAAGTACACATAAGTGTTTTCTGAGTAGAATGCTACAGCGACAAAGTTAAAAATGATATTTGCGACTGTAAACATGACATGGAATACAGATTCCCAAGAAAAAGACTTTGCTTTTCTCCAAAACCAGTTTCGATATGCTTTTCTGAGTCCTTTGACACGATATCCACACAAGTTTGTCCAGATAGGTCTGGATCTAACCAGAAATATCCGGTTCTGTGTGGCGAAATGAATATCAGCTTTTAAACAGCCTGTGTGTTTGTTAGTGTTTTCTGGAAAGTATCTATCAACTTCAGAGTTTTGAATGAATTTTAGCATGTTACATTTGGTTTTGGTTGGGTAACGCTAATTAGTTCCACATGGAGACACAAAAAGTACACATAAGTGTTTTCTGAGTAGAATGCTACAGAAACTAGGTTAAAAATGATATTTGCGACTGTAAACATGACATTGAATTCACATTCCCAAGAAAAAGACTGTGCTGTTCTCCAAAACCAGTTTCGATATGCTTTTCTGGGTCCTTGGCACACGAATTCCAGATGATTTTGTCCAGATAGGTCTGGATCTAACCAGAAATATCCGGTTCTATGTGGCTAAATGAATATCAGCTTTTAAACAGCCTGTGTGTATGTTAGTGTTTTCTGGATCGTTTCTATCAACTTTAGAGTTTCGAATGAATTTTAGCATGTTACATTTTGTTTTTTTGTTGGCAAACGCTACTTAGTTCCACATGGAGACACAACAAGTACACATAAGTGTTTTCTGAGTAGAATGCTAAAGAAACTAGGTTAAAAATGATATTTGCCACTCTAAACATGACATTGAATTCACATTCCCAAGAAAAAGACTTTGCTCTTCTCCAAAAAGAGTTTTGATATGCTTTTCTGGGTCCTTGGCACACAAATTCCACACGAGTTAGTCCAGATAGGTCTGGATCTAACAGAAATATCCGGTTCTGTGTGGCTAAATGAATATCAGCTTTTAAACAGCCTGTGTGTTTGTTAGTGTTTCCTGGATAGTTTCTATGAACTTTAGAGTTTTGAATGAATTCTAGCATGTTACATTTTTTTTTTTTTTGTTGGCAAACGCTAATTAGTTCCACATGGAGACACAACAAGTACACATAAGTGTTTTCTGAGTAGAATGCTACAGAAACTAGGTTAAAAATGATATTTGCTATGTAAACATGACTTGGAATCCACTTGCCCAAGAAAAAGATTTGCTTTTCTCCGAAACCAGTTTCAACATCCTTTTCGGCTTCCTTTGTACACGAATTCCAGGAGTTTGTCCCGATCGGTCTGGATCTAACCAGAAATATCCGGTTCTGTGTGGCTAAATGAATATCAGCTTTTAAACAGCCTGTGTGTTTGTTAGTGTTTTCTGGATAGTATCTTTGAACTTTAGAGTTTTGAATGAATTTTAGCATGTTACATTTTGTTTTTTTTGTTGGCAAACGCTAATTAGTTCCATATGGAGACACAACAAGTACACATAAGTGTTTTCTGAGTAGAATGCTACAGAAACTAGGTTAAAAATCATATTTGCTATGTAAACATCACATGGAATCCACTTGCCTAAGAAAAAGACTTTGCTTTTCTCCAAAACCAGTTTGACTCTGCTTTTCGGCGTCCTCGGTAGGCGATTTCCACATGAGTTTGTCCAGATAGGTCTGGATCTAACCAGAAATATCCAGTTCTGTGTGGCTAAATGAATATCAGCTTTTAAACAGCCTGTGTGTTTGTTAGTGTTTTCTGGATAGTATCTATGAACTTTAGAGTTTTGAATGAATTTTAGCATGTTACATTTTGTTTTTTTGTTGGCAAACGCTAATTAGTTCCACATGGAGACACAACAAGTACACATAAGTGTTTACTGAGTAGAATGCTACAGAAACTAGGTTAAAAATGATATTTGCGTCTGTAAACATGACATTGAATTCACATTCCCAAGAAAAAGACTTTGCTTTTCTCCAAAACCAGTTTGACTCTTCTTTTTGGGGTCCTCGGCAGACGAATGCCACATGATTTTGTAGAGATAGGTCTGGATCTAACCAGAAATATCCGGTTCTGTGTGGCTAAATGAATATCAGCTTTTAAACAGCCTGTGTGTTTGTTAGTGTTTTCTGGATAGTATCTATGAACTTTAGAGTTTTGAATGAATTTTAGCATGTTACATTTTGTTTTTTTGTTGGCAAACGCTAATTAGTTCCACATGGAGACACAACAAGTACACATAAGTGTTTTCTGAGTAGAATGCTACAGCGACAAAGTTAAAAATGATATTTGCGACTGTAAACATGACATGGAATACAGATTCCCAAGAAAAAGACTTTGCTTTTCTCCAAAACCAGTTTCGATATGCTTTTCTGAGTCCTTTGACACGATATCCACACAAGTTTGTCCAGATAGGTCTGGATCTAACCAGAAATATCCGGTTCTGTGTGGCGAAATGAATATCAGCTTTTAAACAGCCTGTGTGTTTGTTAGTGTTTTCTGGAAAGTATCTATCAACTTCAGAGTTTTGAATGAATTTTAGCATGTTACATTTGGTTTTGGTTGGGTAACGCTAATTAGTTCCACATGGAGACACAAAAAGTACACATAAGTGTTTTCTGAGTAGAATGCTGCAGAAACTAGGTTAAAAATGATATTTGCGACTGTAAACATGACATTGAATTCACATTCCCAAGAAAAAGACTGTGCTGTTCTCCAAAACCAGTTTCGATATGCTTTTCTGGGTCCTTGGCACACGAATTCCAGATGATTTTGTCCAGATAGGTCTGGATCTAACCAGAAATATCCGGTTCTATGTGGCTAAATGAATATCAGCTTTTAAACAGCCTGTGTGTATGTTAGTGTTTTCTGGATCGTTTCTATCAACTTTAGAGTTTCGAATGAATTTTAGCATGTTACATTTTGTTTTTTTGTTGGCAAACGCTACTTAGTTCCACATGGAGACACAACAAGTACACATAAGTGTTTTCTGAGTAGAATGCTAAAGAAACTAGGTTAAAAATGATATTTGCCACTCTAAACATGACATTGAATTCACATTCCCAAGAAAAAGACTTTGCTCTTCTCCAAAAAGAGTTTTGATATGCTTTTCTGGGTCCTTGGCACACAAATTCCACACGAGTTAGTCCAGATAGGTCTGGATCTAACAGAAATATCCGGTTCTGTGTGGCTAAATGAATATCAGCTTTTAAACAGCCTGTGTGTTTGTTAGTGTTTCCTGGATAGTTTCTATGAACTTTAGAGTTTTGAATGAATTCTAGCATGTTACATTTTGTTTTTTTTTTGTTGGCAAACGCTAATTAGTTCCACATGGAGACACAACAAGTACACATAAGTGTTTTCTGAGTAGAATGCTACAGAAACTAGGTTAAAGATGATATTTGCTATGTAAACATGACTTGGAATCCACTTGCCCAAGAAAAAGATTTGCTTTTCTCCGAAACCACTTTCAACATCCTTTTCGGCTTCCTTTTCACACGAATTCCAGGAGTTTGTCCCGATAGGTCTGGATCTAACCAGAAATATCCGGTTCTGTGTGGCTAAATGAATATCAGCTTTTAAACAGCCTGTGTGTTTGTTAGTGTTTTCTGGATAGTATCTAGGAACTTTAGAGTTTTGAATGAATTTTAGCATGTTACATTTTGTTTTTTTGTTGGCAAACGGTAATTAGTTCCACATGGAGACACAACAAGTACACATAAGTGTTTACTGAGTAGAATGCTACAGAAACTAGGTTAAAAATGATATTTGCGTCTGTAAACATGACATTGAATTCACATTCCCAAGAAAAAGACTTTGCTTTTCTCCAAAACCAGTTTGACTCTTCTTTTTGGGGTCCTCGGCAGACGAATGCCACATGATTTTGTCCAGATAGGTCTGGATCTAACCAGAAATATCCGGTTCTGTGTGGCTAAATGAATATCAGCTTTTAAACAGCCTGTGTGTTTGTTAGTGTTTTCTGGATAGTATCTATGAACATTAGAGTTTTGAATGAATTTTAGCATGTTACATTTTGTTTTTTTGTTGGCAAACGCTAATAAGTTCCACATGGAGACACAACAAGTACACATAAGTGTTTTCTGAGTAGAATGCTACAGCGACAAAGTTAAAAATGATATTTGCGACTGTAAACATGACATGGAATACAGATTCCCAAGAAAAAGACTTTGCTTTTCTCCAAAACCAGTTTCGATATGCTTTTCTGAGTCCTTTGACACGATATCCACACAAGTTTGTCCAGATAGGTCTGGATCTAACCAGAAATATCCGGTTCTGTGTGGCGAAATGAATATCAGCTTTTAAACAGCCTGTGTGTTTGTTAGTGTTTTCTGGAAAGTATCTATCAACTTCAGAGTTTTGAATGAATTTTAGCATGTTACATTTTGTTTTTTTGTTGGCAAACGCTAATTAGTTCCACATGGATACACAAAAAGTACACATAAGTGTTTTCTGAGTAGAATGCTACAGAAACTAGGTTAAAAATGATATTTGCGACTGTAAACATGACATTGAATTCACATTCCCAAGAAAAAGACTGTGCTGTTCTCCAAAACCAGTTTCGATATGCTTTTCTGGGTCCTCGGCAGACGAATGCCACATGATTTTGTCCAGATAGGTCTGGATCTAACCAGAAATATCCGGTTCTATGTGGCTAAATGAATATCAGCTTTTAAACAGCCTGTGTGTATGTTAGTGTTTTCTGGATAGTATCTATCAACTTTAGAGTTTCGAATGAATTTTAGCATGTTGCATTTTGTTTTTTTGTTGGCAAACGCTACTTAGTTCCACATGGAGACACAACAAGTACACATAAGTGTTTTCTGAGTAGAATGCTAAAGAAACTAGGTTAAAAATGATATTTGCCACTCTAAACATGACATTGAATTCACATTCCCAAGAAAAAGACTTTGCTTTTCTCCAAAAAGAGTTTTTATATGCTTTTCTGGGTCCTTGGCACACGAATTCCACACGAGTTTGTCCAGATAGGTCTGGATCTAACAGAAATATCCGGTTCTGTGTGGCTAAATGAATATCAGCTTTTAAACAGCCTGTGTGTTTGTTAGTGTTTCCTGGATAGTTTCTATGAACTTTAGAGTTTTGAATGAATTGTAGCATGTTACACTTTGTTTTTTGTTGGCAAACGCTAATTAGTTCCACATGGAGACACAACAAGTACACATAAGTGTTTTCTGAGTAGAATGCTACAGAAACTAGGTTAAAAATCATATTTGCTATGTAAACATGACATGGAATCCACTTGCCCAAGAAAAAGACTTTGCTTTTCTCCAAAACCAGTTTGACTCTGCTTTTCCGGGTCCTCGGCAGGCGAATTCCACATGATTTTGTCCAGATAGGTCTGGATCTAACCAGAAATATCCGGTTCTGTGTGGCTAAATGAATATCAGCTTTTAAACAGCCTGTGTGTTTGTTAGTGTTTTCTGGATAGTATCTATGAACTTTAGAGTTTTGAATAAATTTTAGCATGTTACATTTTGTTTTGTTGTTGGCAAACACTAATTAGTTCCACATGGAGACACAACAAGTACACATAAGTGTTTTCTGAGTAGAATGCTACAGAAACTAGGTTAAAAATGATATTTGCGACTGTAAACATGACATTGAATTCACATTCCCAAGAAAAAGACTTTGCTTTTCTCCAAAACCAGTTTGACTCTACTTTTCTGGGTCCTTTGCACACGATATCCACACGAGTTTGTCCAGATAGGTCTGTATCTAACCAGAAATATCCGGTTCTGTGTGGCTAAATGAATATCAGCTTTTAAACAGCCTGTGTGTCTGTGTTTTCTGGACAGTATCTAGGAACTTTGGAGTTTTGAATGAATTTTAGCATGTTACATTTGTTTTTTTGTTGGCAAACGCTACTTAGTTCCACATGGAGACACAACAAGTACACATAAGTGTTTTCTGAGTAGAATGCTAGAGAAACTAGGTTAAAAATGATATTTGCGACTCTAAAGATGACATTGAATTCACATTCCCAAGAAAAAGACTTTGCTTTTCTCCAAAACCAGTATCGATATGATTTTCTGGGTCCTCGGCACACGAATTCCTGTTGATTTTGTTTAGATAGGTCTGGATCTAACCAGAAATATCTGGTTCTGTGTGGCTAAATGAATATCAGCTTTTAAACAGCCTGTGTGTTTGTTAGTGTTTCCTGGATAGTATCTAGGAACTTTAGAGTTTTGAATGAATTTTAGCATGCTACATTTTGTTTTTTTGTTGTCAAACGCTACTTAGTTCCACATGGAGACACAACAAGTACACATAAGTGTTTTCTGAGTAGAATGCTACAGAAACTAGGTTAAAAATGATATTTGCGTCTGTAAACATGACATGGAATCCACTTGCCCAAGAAAAAGACTTTGCTTTTCTACAAAACCAGTTTCAACCTCCTTTTCGGGGTCCTTTGCACACGAATTCCACACGAGTTTGTCCAGATAGGTCTGGATCTATCCAGAAATATCCGGTTCTGTGTGGCTAAATGAATATCAGCTTTTAAACAGCCTGTGTGTTTGTTAGTGTTTTCTGGATAGTATCTATGAACTTCAGAGTTTTGAATGAATTTTAGCATGTTACATTTGTTTTTTTGTTGGCAAATGCTAATTAGTTCCACATGGAGACACAACAAGTACACATAAGTGTTTTCTGAGTAGAATGCTACAGAAGCTAGGTTAAAAATGATATTTGCGACTCTAAACATGACATTGAATTCACATTCCCAAGAAAAAGACTTTGCTTTTCTCCAAAACCAGTTTGACTCTACTTTTCTGGGTCCTTTGCACACGATATCCACACGAGTTTGTCCAGATAGGTCTGGATCTAACCAGAAATATCCGGTTCTGTGTGGCTAAATGAATATCAGCTTTTAAACAGCCTGTGTGTATGTTAGTGTTTTCTGGATAGTATCTATGAACTTCAGAGTTTTGAATGAATTTTAGCATGTTACATTTTGTTTTTTTGTTGGCAAACGCTAATTAGTTCCACATGGATACACAAAAAGTACACATAAGTGTTTTCTGAGTAGAATGCTACAGAAACTAGGTTAAAAATGATATTTGCGACTGTAAACATGACATTGAATTCACATTCCCAAGAAAAAGACTGTGCTGTTCTCCAAAACCAGTTTCGATATGCTTTTCTGGGTCCTCGGCAGACGAATGCCACATGATTTTGTCCAGATAGGTCTGGATCTAACCAGAAATATCCGGTTCTATGTGGCTAAATGAATATCAGCTTTTAAACAGCCTGTGTGTATGTTAGTGTTTTCTGGATAGTATCTATCAACTTTAGAGTTTCGAATGAATTTTAGCATGTTGCATTTTGTTTTTTTGTTGGCAAACGCTACTTAGTTCCACATGGAGACACAACAAGTACACATAAGTGTTTTCTGAGTAGAATGCTAAAGAAACTAGGTTAAAAATGATATTTGCCACTCTAAACATGACATTGAATTCACATTCCCAAGAAAAAGACTTTGCTTTTCTCCAAAAAGAGTTTTTATATGCTTTTCTGGGTCCTTGGCACACGAATTCCACACGAGTTTGTCCAGATAGGTCTGGATCTAACAGAAATATCCGGTTCTGTGTGGCTAAATGAATATCAGCTTTTAAACAGCCTGTGTGTTTGTTAGTGTTTCCTGGATAGTTTCTATGAACTTTAGAGTTTTGAATGAATTGTAGCATGTTACACTTTGTTTTTTGTTGGCAAACGCTAATTAGTTCCACATGGAGACACAACAAGTACACATAAGTGTTTTCTGAGTAGAATGCTACAGAAATTAGGTTAAAAATCATATTTGCTATGTAAACATGACATGGAATCCACTTGCCCAAGAAAAAGACTTTGCTTTTCTCCAAAACCAGTTTGACTCTGCTTTTCCGGGTCCTCGGCAGGCGAATTCCACATGATTTTGTCCAGATAGGTCTGGATCTAACCAGAAATATCCGGTTCTGTGTGGCTAAATGAATATCAGCTTTTAAACAGCCTGTGTGTTTGTTAGTGTTTTCTGGATAGTATCTATGAACTTTAGAGTTTTGAATAAATTTTAGCATGTTACATTTTGTTTTGTTGTTGGCAAACACTAATTAGTTCCACATGGAGACACAACAAGTACACATAAGTGTTTTCTGAGTAGAATGCTACAGAAACTAGGTTAAAAATGATATTTGCGACTGTAAACATGACATTGAATTCACATTCCCAAGAAAAAGACTTTGCTTTTCTCCAAAACCAGTTTGACTCTACTTTTCTGGGTCCTTTGCACACGATATCCACACGAGTTTGTCCAGATAGGTCTGTATCTAACCAGAAATATCCGGTTCTGTGTGGCTAAATGAATATCAGCTTTTAAACAGCCTGTGTGTCTGTGTTTTCTGGACAGTATCTAGGAACTTTGGAGTTTTGAATGAATTTTAGCATGTTACATTTGTTTTTTTGTTGGCAAACGCTACTTAGTTCCACATGGAGACACAACAAGTACACATAAGTGTTTTCTGAGTAGAATGCTAGAGAAACTAGGTTAAAAATGATATTTGCGACTCTAAAGATGACATTGAATTCACATTCCCAAGAAAAAGACTTTGCTTTTCTCCAAAACCAGTATCGATATGATTTTCTGGGTCCTCGGCACACGAATTCCTGTTGATTTTGTTTAGATAGGTCTGGATCTAACCAGAAATATCTGGTTCTGTGTGGCTAAATGAATATCAGCTTTTAAACAGCCTGTGTGTATGTTAGTGTTTTCTGGAAAGTATCTATCAACTTTAGAGTTTTGAATGAATTTTAGCATGTTACATTTTGTTTTTTTGTTGGCAAACGCTAATTAGTTCCACATGGAGACACAACAAGTACACATAAGTGTTTTCTGAGTAGAATGCTACAGAAACTAGGTTAAAAATGATATTTGCGACTGTAAACATGACATTGAATTCACATTCCCAAGAAAAAGACTGTGCTGTTCTCCAAAACCAGTTTCGATATGCTTTTCTGGGTCCTCGGCACACGAATTCCAGATGATTTTGTCCAGATAGGTCTGGATCTAACCAGAAATATCCGGTTCTATGTGGCTAAATGAATATCAGCTTTTAAACAGCCTGTGTGTATGTTAGTGTTTTCTGGATAGTATCTATCAACTTTATAGTTTCGAATGAATTTTAGCATGTTACATTTTGTTTTTTTGTTGGCCAACGCTACTTAGTTCCACATGGAGACACAACAAGTAAACATAAGTGTTTTCTGAGTAGAATGCTACAGCGACAAAGTTAAAAATGATATTTGCGACTGTAAACATGACATGGAATTCACATTCCCAAGAAAAAGACTTTGCTTTTCTCCAAAACCAGTTTCGATATGCTTTTCTGGGTCCTTTGACACGATATCCACACAAGTTTGTCCAGATAGGTCTGGATCTAACCAGAAATATCCAGTTCTGTGTGGCTAAATGAATATCAGCTTTTAAACAGCCTGTGTGTTTGTTAGTGTTTTCTGGATAGTATCTATGAACTTCAGAGTTTTGAATGAATTTTAGCATGTTACATTTGTTTTTTTGTTGGCAAATGCTAATTAGTTCCACATGGAGACACAACAAGTACACATAAGTGTTTTCTGAGTAGAATGCTACAGAAGCTAGGTTAAAAATGATATTTGCGACTCTAAACATGACATTGAATTCACATTCCCAAGAAAAAGACTTTGCTTTTCTCCAAAACCAGTTTGACTCTACTTTTCTGGGTCCTTTGCACACGATATCCACACGAGTTTGTCCAGATAGGTCTGGATCTAACCAGAAATATCCGGTTCTGTGTGGCTAAATGAATATCAGCTTTTAAACAGCCTGTGTGTATGTTAGTGTTTTCTGGATAGTATCTATGAACTTCAGAGTTTTGAATGAATTTTAGCATGTTACATTTGTTTTTTTGTTGGCAAACGCTAATTAGTTCCACATGGAGACACAAAAAGTACACATAAATGTTTTCTGAGTAGAATGCTACAGAAACTAGGTTAAAAATGATATTTGCGACTGTAAACATGATAAGGAATTCAATTTCCAAAAAAAGACTTTGCTTTTCTCCAAAACCAGTTTGACTCTACTTTTCTGGGTCCTTTGCACACGATATCCACACGAGTTTGTCCAGATAGGTCTGGATCTAACCAGAAATATCCGGTTCTGTGTGGCTAAATGAATATCAGCTTTTAAACAGCCTGTGTGTTTGTTAGTGTTTTCTGGATAGTATCTATGAACTTCAGAGTTTTGAATGAATTTTAGCATGTTACATTTTGTTTTTTTGTTGGCAAACGCTAATAAGTTCCACATGGAGACACAACAAGTACACATAAGTGTTTTCTGAGTAGAATGCTACAGAAACTAGGTTAAAAATCATATTTGCTATATAAACATGACATGGAATCCACTTGCCCAAGAAAAAGACTTTGCTTTTCTCCAAAACCAGTTTGACTCTACTTTTCTGGGTCCTTTGCACACGATATCCACACGAGTTTGTCCGGATAGGTCTGGATCTAACCAGAAATATCCGGTTCTGTGTGGCTAAATAAATATCAGCTTTTAAACAGCCTGTGTGTTTGTTAGTGTTTTCTGGATAGTATCTATGAACTTCAGAGTTTTGAATGAATTTTAGCATGTTACATTTTGTTTTTTTGTTGGCAAACGCTAATTAGTTCCACATGGAGACACAACAAGTACACATAAGTGTTTTCTGAGTAGAATGCTACAGAAACTAGGTTAAAAATCATATTTGCGACTGTAAACATGACATTGAATTCACATTCCCAAGAAAAAGACTGTGCTGTTCTCCAAAACCAGTTTCGATATGCTTTTCTGGGTCCTCGGCACACGAATTCCAGATGATTTTGTCCAGATAGGTCTGGATCTAACCAGAAATATCCGGTTCTGTGTGGCTAAATGAATATCAGCTTTTAAACAGCCTGTGTGTTTGTTAGTGTTTTCTGGATAGTATCTATGAACTTTAGAGTTTTGATTGAATTTTAGCATGTTACATTTTGTTTTTTGTTGGCAAACGCTAACTAATAAATATGGAGACACAACAAGTACACATAAGTGTTTTCTGAGTAGAATGCTACAGAAACTAGGTTAAAAATGATATTTGCGACTGTAAACATGACATGGAATTCAGATTCCCAAGAAAAAGACTTTGCTTTTCTCCAAAACCAGTTTCGATATGATTTTCTGGGTCCTTTGCACACGATATCCACACGAGTTTGTCCAGATAGGTCTGGATCTAACCAGAAATATCCGGTTCTGTGTGGCTAAATGAATATCAGCTTTTAAACAGCCTGTGTGTTTGTTAGTGTTTTCTGGTTAGTATCTATGAACTTCAGAGTTTTGAATGAATTTTAGCATGTTACATTTTGTTTTTTTGTTGGCAAACGCTAATTAGTTCCACATGGAGACACAACAAGTACACATAAATGTTTTCTGAGTAGAATGCTACAGAAACTAGGTTAAAAATGATATTTGCGACTGTAAACATGACATTGAATCCACTTGCCCAAGAAAAAGACTTTGCTTTTCTCCAAAACCAGTTTGACTCTACTTTTCTGGGTCCTTTGCACATGATATCCACACGAGTTTGTCCAGATAGGTCTGGATCTAACCAGAAATATCCGGTTCTGTGTGGCTAAATGAATATCAGCTTTTAAACAGCCTGTGTGTATGTTAGTGTTTTCTGGATAGTATCTAGGAACTTTAGAGTTTTGAATGAATTTTAGCATGTTACATTTTGTTTTTTTGTTGGCAAACGCTAATTAGTTCCACATGGAGACACAACAAGTACACATAAGTGTTTTCTGAGTAGAATGCTACAGAAACTAGGTTAAAAATGATATTTGCGACTGTAAACATGACATTGAATTCACATTCCCAAGAAAAAGACTGTGCTGTTCTCCAAAACCAGTTTCGATATGCTTTTCTGGGTCCTCGGCAGACGAATTCCAGATGATTTTGTCCAGATAGGTCTGGATCTAACCAGAAATATCCGGTTCTGTGTGGCTAAATGAATATCAGCTTTTAAACAGCCTGTGTGTATGTTAGTGTTTTCTGGATAGTATCTATGAACTTTAGAGTTTCGAATGAATTTTAGCATGTTACATTTTTTTTTTTTTGTTGGCAAACGCTACTTAGTTCCACATGGAGACACAACAAGTACACATAAGTGTTTTCTGAGTAGAATGCTAAAGAAACAAGGTTAAAAATGATATTTGCCACTCTAAACATGACATTCAATTCACATTCCCAAGAAAAAGACTTTGCTTTTCTCCAAAACGTTTTTTGATATGCTTTTCTGGGTCCTTGGCACATGAATTCCACACGAGTTTGTCCAGATAGGTCTGGATCTAACAGAAATATCCGTTTCTGTGTGGCTAAATGAATATCAGCTTTTAAACAGCCTGTGTGTTTATTAGTGTTTTCCCGATAATATCTATGAACTTTAGAGTTTTGAATGAATTGTAGCATGTTACACTTTGTTTTTTGTTGGCAAACGCTAATTAGTTCCACATGGAGACACAACAAGTACACATAAGTGTTTTCTGAGTAGAATGCTACAGAAACTAGGTTAAAAATCGTATTTGCTATGTAAACATGACATGGAATCCACTTGCCCAAGAAAAAGACTTTGGTTTTCTCCAAAACCAGTTTAAACATCCTTTTCTGGATCCTTTGCACACGAATTCCACACGAGTTTGTCCAGATATGTCTGGATCTAACCAGAAATATCCGGCTCTGTGTGGCTAAATGAATATCAGCTTTTAAACAGCCTGTGTGTTTGTTAGTGTTTTCTGGATAGTATCTATGAACCTAAGAGTTTTGAATGAATTTTAGCATGTTACATTTTGTTTTTTTGTTGGCAAACGCTAATTAGTTCCACATGGAGACACAACAAGTACACATAAGTGTTTTCTGAGTAGAATGCTGCAGAAACTAGGTTAAAAAATCATATTTGCGACTGTAAACATGACATTGAATTCACATTCCCAAGAAAAAGACTTTGCTTTTCTCTAAAACCAGTTTGACTCTACTTTTCTGGGTCTTTTGCACACGATATCCACACGAGCTTGTCCAGATAGGTCTGTATCTAACCAGAAATATCCGGTTCTGTGTGGCTAAATGAATATCAGCTTTTAAACAGCCTGTGTGTCTGTGTTTTCTGGACAGTATGTAGGAACTTTGGAGTTTTGAATGAATTTTAGCATGTTGCATTTTGTTTTTTTGTTGGCAAACGCTACTTAGTTCCACATGGAGACACAACAAGTACAAATAAGTGTTTTCTGAGTAGAATGCTACAGAAACTAGGTTAAAAATGATATTTGCGACTGTAAACATGACATTGAATTCACATTCCAAAGAAAAACACTTTGCTTTTCTCCAAAACCAGTTTCGATATGATTTTCTGGGTCCACGGCACACGAATTCCTGTTGATTTTGTTTAGATAGGTCTGGATCTAACCAGAAATGTCTGGTTCTGTGTGGCTAAATGAATATCAGCTTTTAAAGAGCCTGTGTGTTTGTTAGTGTTTCCTGGATAGTATCTAGGAACTTTAGAGTTTTGAATGAATTTTAGCATGCTAGATTTTGTTTTTTTGTTGTCAAATGCTACTTAGTTCCACATGGAGACACAACAAGTACACATAAGTGTTTTCTGAGTAGAATGCTACAGAAACTAGGTTAAAAATCGTATTTGCTATGTAAACATGACATGGAATCCACTTGCCCAAGAAAAAGACTTTGCTTTTCTCCAAAACCAGTTTCAACCTCCTTTTCGGGGTCCTTTGCACACGAATTCCACACGAGTTTGTCCAGATAGGTCTGGATCTAACCAGAAATATCCGGTTCTGTGTGGCGAAATGAATATCAGCTTTTAAACAGCCTGTGTGTTTGTTAGTGTTTTCTGGATAGTATCTATTAACTTTAGAGTTTTGAATGAATTTTAGCATGTTACATTTTGTTTTTTTTGTTGGCAAACGCTAATTAGTTCCACATGGAGACACAACAAGTACACATAAGTGTTTTCTGAGTAGAATGCTACAGAAACTAGGTTAAAAATGATATTTGCGACTGTAAACATGACATTGAATTCACATACCCAAGAAAAAGACTTTGCTTTTCTCCAAAACCAGTTTGACTCTACTTTTCTGGGTCCTTTGCACACGATATCCACACGAGTTTGTCCAGATAGGTCTGGATCTAACCAGAAATATCCGGTTCTGTGTGGCTAAATGAATATCAGCTTTTAAACAGCCTGTGTGTTTGTTAGTGTTTTCTGGATAGTATCTATGAACTTCAGAGTTTTGAATGAATTTTAGCATGTTACATTTGTTTTTTTGTTGGCAAACGCTAATTAGTTCCACATGGAGACACAACAAGTACACATAAGTGTTTTCTGAGTAGAATGCTACAGAAACTAGGTTAAAAATGATATTTGCGACTGTAAACATGACATGGAATTCACATTCCCAAGAAAAAGACTTTGCTTTTCTCCAAAACCAGTTTGACTCTACTTTTCTGGGTCCTTTGCACACGATATCCACACGAGTTTGTCCAGATAGGTCTGGATCTAACCAGAAATATCCGGTTCTGTGTGGCTAAATGAATATCAGCTTTTAAACAGCCTGTGTGTATGTTAGTGTTTTCTGGATATTATCTAGGAACTTTAGAATTTTGAATGAATTTTAGCATGTTACATTTTGTGTTTTTGTTGGCAAACGCTAATTAGTTCCACATGGAGACACAACAAGTACACATAAGTGTTTTCTGAGTAGAATGCTAGAGAAACTAGGTTAAAAATGATATTTGCGACTGTAAACATGACATGGAATTCACATTCCCAAGAAAAAGACTTTGCTTTTCTCCAAAACCAGTTTGACTCTACATTTCTGGGTCCTTTGCACACGATATCCACACGAGTTTGTCCAGATAGGTCTGGATCTAACCAGAAATATCCGGTTCTGTGTGGCTAAATGAATATCAGCTTTTAAACAGCCTGTGTGTATGTTAGTGTTTTCTGGAGAGTATCTAGGAACTTTAGAGTTTTGAATGAATTTTAGCATGTTACATTTTGTGTTTTTGTTGGCAAACGCTAATTAGTTCCACATGGAGACACAACAAGTACACATAAGTTTTTTCTGAGTAGAATGCTACAGAAACTAGGTTAAAAATGATATTTGCTATGTAAACATGACATGGAATTCACATTCCCAAGAAAAAGACTTTGCTTTTCTCCAAAACGTTTTTTGATATGCTTTTCTGGGTCCTTGGCACATGAATTCCACACGAGTTTGTCCAGATAGGTCTGGATCTAACAGAAATATCCGTTTCTGTGTGGCTAAATGAATATCAGCTTTTAAACAGCCTGTGTGTTTATTAGTGTTTTCCCGATAATATCTATGAACTTTAGAGTTTTGAATGAATTGTAGCATGTTACACTTTGTTTTTTGTTGGCAAACGCTAATTAGTTCCACATGGAGACACAACAAGTACACATAAGTGTTTTCTGAGTAGAATGCTACAGAAACTAGGTTAAAAATCGTATTTGCTATGTAAACATGACATGGAATCCACTTGCCCAAGAAAAAGACTTTGGTTTTCTCCAAAACCAGTTTAAACATCCTTTTCTGGATCCTTTGCACACGAATTCCACACGAGTTTGTCCAGATATGTCTGGATCTAACCAGAAATATCCGGCTCTGTGTGGCTAAATGAATATCAGCTTTTAAACAGCCTGTGTGTTTGTTAGTGTTTTCTGGATAGTATCTATGAACCTAAGAGTTTTGAATGAATTTTAGCATGTTACATTTTGTTTTTTTGTTGGCAAACGCTAATTAGTTCCACATGGAGACACAACAAGTACACATAAGTGTTTTCTGAGTAGAATGCTGCAGAAACTAGGTTAAAAAATCATATTTGCGACTGTAAACATGACATTGAATTCACATTCCCAAGAAAAAGACTTTGCTTTTCTCTAAAACCAGTTTGACTCTACTTTTCTGGGTCTTTTGCACACGATATCCACACGAGCTTGTCCAGATAGGTCTGTATCTAACCAGAAATATCCGGTTCTGTGTGGCTAAATGAATATCAGCTTTTAAACAGCCTGTGTGTCTGTGTTTTCTGGACAGTATGTAGGAACTTTGGAGTTTTGAATGAATTTTAGCATGTTGCATTTTGTTTTTTTGTTGGCAAACGCTACTTAGTTCCACATGGAGACACAACAAGTACAAATAAGTGTTTTCTGAGTAGAATGCTACAGAAACTAGGTTAAAAATGATATTTGCGACTGTAAACATGACATTGAATTCACATTCCAAAGAAAAACACTTTGCTTTTCTCCAAAACCAGTTTCGATATGATTTTCTGGGTCCACGGCACACGAATTCCTGTTGATTTTGTTTAGATAGGTCTGGATCTAACCAGAAATGTCTGGTTCTGTGTGGCTAAATGAATATCAGCTTTTAAAGAGCCTGTGTGTTTGTTAGTGTTTCCTGGATAGTATCTAGGAACTTTAGAGTTTTGAATGAATTTTAGCATGCTAGATTTTGTTTTTTTGTTGTCAAATGCTACTTAGTTCCACATGGAGACACAACAAGTACACATAAGTGTTTTCTGAGTAGAATGCTACAGAAACTAGGTTAAAAATCGTATTTGCTATGTAAACATGACATGGAATCCACTTGCCCAAGAAAAAGACTTTGCTTTTCTCCAAAACCAGTTTCAACCTCCTTTTCGGGGTCCTTTGCACACGAATTCCACACGAGTTTGTCCAGATAGGTCTGGATCTAACCAGAAATATCCGGTTCTGTGTGGCGAAATGAATATCAGCTTTTAAACAGCCTGTGTGTTTGTTAGTGTTTTCTGGATAGTATCTATTAACTTTAGAGTTTTGAATGAATTTTAGCATGTTACATTTTGTTTTTTTTGTTGGCAAACGCTAATTAGTTCCACATGGAGACACAACAAGTACACATAAGTGTTTTCTGAGTAGAATGCTACAGAAACTAGGTTAAAAATGATATTTGCGACTGTAAACATGACATTGAATTCACATACCCAAGAAAAAGACTTTGCTTTTCTCCAAAACCAGTTTGACTCTACTTTTCTGGGTCCTTTGCACACGATATCCACACGAGTTTGTCCAGATAGGTCTGGATCTAACCAGAAATATCCGGTTCTGTGTGGCTAAATGAATATCAGCTTTTAAACAGCCTGTGTGTTTGTTAGTGTTTTCTGGATAGTATCTATGAACTTCAGAGTTTTGAATGAATTTTAGCATGTTACATTTGTTTTTTTGTTGGCAAACGCTAATTAGTTCCACATGGAGACACAACAAGTACACATAAGTGTTTTCTGAGTAGAATGCTACAGAAACTAGGTTAAAAATGATATTTGCGACTGTAAACATGACATGGAATTCACATTCCCAAGAAAAAGACTTTGCTTTTCTCCAAAACCAGTTTGACTCTACTTTTCTGGGTCCTTTGCACACGATATCCACACGAGTTTGTCCAGATAGGTCTGGATCTAACCAGAAATATCCGGTTCTGTGTGGCTAAATGAATATCAGCTTTTAAACAGCCTGTGTGTATGTTAGTGTTTTCTGGATATTATCTAGGAACTTTAGAATTTTGAATGAATTTTAGCATGTTACATTTTGTGTTTTTGTTGGCAAACGCTAATTAGTTCCACATGGAGACACAACAAGTACACATAAGTGTTTTCTGAGTAGAATGCTAGAGAAACTAGGTTAAAAATGATATTTGCGACTGTAAACATGACATGGAATTCACATTCCCAAGAAAAAGACTTTGCTTTTCTCCAAAACCAGTTTGACTCTACATTTCTGGGTCCTTTGCACACGATATCCACACGAGTTTGTCCAGATAGGTCTGGATCTAACCAGAAATATCCGGTTCTGTGTGGCTAAATGAATATCAGCTTTTAAACAGCCTGTGTGTATGTTAGTGCTTTCTGGAGAGTATCTAGGAACTTTAGAGTTTTGAATGAATTTTAGCATGTTACATTTTGTGTTTTTGTTGGCAAACGCTAATTAGTTCCACATGGAGACACAACAAGTACACATAAGTTTTTTCTGAGTAGAATGCTACAGAAACTAGGTTAAAAATGATATTTGCTATGTAAACATGACATGGAATTCACATTCCCAAGAAAAAGACTTTGCTTTTCTCCAAAACCAGTTTTACTCTACTTTTCTGGGTCTTTTGCACACGATATCCACACGAGTTTGTCCAGATAGGTCTGGATCTAACCAGAAATATCCGGTTCTGTGTGGCTAAATGAATATCAGCTTTTAAACAGCCTGTGTGTATGTTAGTGTTTTCTGGAGAGTATCTAGGAACTTTAGAGTTTTGAATGAATTTTAGCATGTTACATTTTGTGTTTTTGTTGGCAAACGCTAATTAGTTCCACATGGAGACACAACAAGTACACATAAGTGTTTTCTGAGTAGAATGCTACAGAAACTAGGTTAAAAATGATATTTGCGACTGTAAACAAGACATGGAATTCACATTCCCAAGAAAAAGACTTTGCTTTTCTCCAAAACCAGTTTGACTCTACTTTTCTGGGTCCTTTGCACACGATATCCACACGAGTTTGTCCAGATAGGTCTGGATCTAACCAGAAATATCCGGTTCTGTGTGGCTAAATGAATATCAGCTTTTAAACAGCCTGTGTGTATGTTAGTGTTTTCTGGAGAGTATCTAGGAACTTTAGAGTTTTGAATGAATTTTAGCATGTTACATTTTGTGTTTTTGTTGGCAAACGCTAATTAGTTCCACATGGAGACACAACAAGTACACATAAGTGTTTTCTGAGTAGAATGCTACAGAAACTAGGTTAAAAATGATATTTGCTATGTAAACATGACATGGAATTCACATTCCCAAGAAAAAGACTTTGCTTTTCTCCAAAACCAGTTTGACTCTACTTTTCTGGGTCTTTTGCACACGATATCCACAGGAGTTTGTCCAGATAGGTCTGGATCTAACCAGAAATATCCGGTTCTGTGTGGCTAAATGAATATCAGCTTTTAAACAGCCTGTGTGTTTGTTAGTGTTTTCTGGATAGTATCTATGAACTTCAGAGTTTTGAATGAATTTTAGCATGTTACATTTTGTTTTTTTGTTGGCAAACGCTAATTAGTTCCACATGGATACACAACAAGTACACATAAATGTTTTCTTAGTAGAATGCTACAGAAACTAGGTTAAAAATGATATTTGCGACTGTAAACATGATAAGGAATTCAATTTCCAAAAAAAGACTTTGCTTTTCTCCAAAACCAGTTTGACTCTACTTTTCTGGGTCCTTTGCACACGATATCCACACGAGTTTGTCCAGATAGGTCTGGATCTAACCAGAAATATCCGGTTCTGTGTGGCTAAATGAATAGCAGCTTTTAAACAGCCTGTGTGTATGTTAGTGTTTTCTGGATATTATCTAGGAACTTTAGAGTTTTGAATGAATTTTAGCATGTTACATTTTGTGTTTTTGTTGGCAAACGCTAATTAGTTCCACATGGAGACACAACAAGTACACATAAGTGTTTTCTGAGTAGAATGCTACAGAAACTAGGTTAAAAATGATATTTGCTCTGTAAACATGACATGGAATTCACATTCCCAAGAAAAAGACTTTGCTTTTCTCCAAAACCAGTTTGACTCTACTTTTCTGGGTCCTTTGCACACGAATTCCACACGAGTTTGTCCAGATAGGTCTGGATCTAACCAGAAATATCCGGTTCTGTGTGGCTAAATGAATATCAGCTTTTAAACAGCCTGTGTGTTTGTTAGTGTTTTCTGGATAGTATCTATGAACTTCAGAGTTTTGAATGAATTTTAGCATGTTACATTTTGTTTTTTTGTTGGCAAACGCTAATAAGTTCCACATGGAGACACAACAAGTACACATAAGTGTTTTCTGAGTAGAATGCTACAGAAACTAGGTTAAAAATCATATTTGCTATATAAACATGACATGGAATCCACTTGCCCAAGAAAAAGACTTTGCTTTTCTCCAAAACCAGTTTGACTCTACTTTTCTGGGTCCTTTGCACACGATATCCACACGAGTTTGTCCAGATAGGTCTGGATCTAACCAGAAATATCCGGTTCTGTGTGGCTAAATGAATATCAGCTTTTAAACAGCCTGTGTGTATGTTAGTGTTTTCTGGATAGTATCTAGGAACTTTAGAGTTTTGAATGAATTTTAGCATGTTACATTTTGTTTTTTTGTTGGCAAACGCTAATTAGTTCCACATGGAGACACAACAAGTACACATAAGTGTTTTCTGAGTAGAATGCTACAGAAACTAGGTTAAAAATGATATTTGCGATTGTAAACATGACATTGAATTCACATTCCCAAGAAAGAGACTGTGCTGTTCTCCAAAACCAGTTTCGATATGATTTTCTGGGTCCTCGGCACACGAATTCCAGATGATTTTGTCCAGATAGGTCTGGATCTAACCAGAAATATCCGGTTCTGTGTGGCTAAATGAATATCAGCTTTTAAACAGCCTGTGTGTATGTTAGTGTTTTCTGGATAGTATCTATGAACTTTAGAGTTTCGAATGAATTTTAGCATGTTACATTTTTTTTTTTGTTGGCAAACGCTACTTAGTTCCACATGGAGACACAACAAGTACACATAAGTGTTTTCTGAGTAGAATGCTAAAGAAACAAGGTTAAAAATGATATTTGCCACTCTAAACATGACATTCAATTCACATTCCCAAGAAAAAGACTTTGCTTTTCTCCAAAACGTTTTTTGATATGCTTTTCTGGGTCCTTGGCACACGAATTCCACACGAGTTTGTCCAGATAGGTCTGGATCTAACAGAAATATCCGTTTCTTTGTGGCTAAATGAATATCAGCTTTTAAACAGCCTGTGTGTTTATTAGTGTTTTCCGGATAGTATGTATGAACTTTAGAGTTTTGAATGAATTGTAGCATGTTACATTTTGTTTTTTTTTTTGTTGGCAAACGGTAATTAGTTCCACATGGAGACACAACAAGTACACATAAGTGTTTTCTGAGTAGAATGCTACAGAAACTAGGTTAAAAATCGTATTTGCTTTGTAAACATGACATGGAATCCACTTGCCCAAGAAAAAGACTTTGCTTTTCTCCAAAACCAGTTTCAACATCCTTTTCTGGATCCTTTGCACACGAATTCCACACGAGTTTGTCCAGATAGGTCTGGATCTAACCAGTAATATCCGGTTCTGTGTGGCTAAATGAATATCAGCTTTTAAACAGCCTGTGTGTCTGTGTTTTCTGGACAGTATCTAGGAACTTTGGAGTTTTGAATGAATTTTTGCATGTTGCATTTTGTTTTTTTGTTGGCAAACGCTACTTAGTTCCACATGGAGACACAACAAGTACACATAAGTGTTTTCTGAGTAGAATGCTACAGAAACTAGGTTAAAAATGATATTTGCGACTCTAAACATGACATTGAATTCACATTCCAAAGAAAAACACTTTGCTTTTCTCCAAAACCAGATTCGATATGCTTTTCTGGGTCCTCGGCACACGAATTCCTGTTGATTTTGTTTAGATAGGTCTGGATCTAACCAGAAATATCTGGTTCTGTGTGGCTAAATGAATATCAGCTTTTAAAGAGCCTGTGTGTTTGTTAGTGTTTCCTGGATAGTATCTAGGAACTTTAGGGTTTTGAATGAATTTTAGCATGCTACATTTGGTTTTTTTGTTGTCAAACGCTACTTAGTTCCACATGGAGACACAACAAGAACACATAAGTGTTTTCTGAGTAGAATGCTACAGAAACTAGGTGAAAAATCATATTTGCGTCTGTAAACAACATGGAATATACTTGCCCAAAAAAGACTTTGCTTTTCTACAAAACCAGTTTCAACCTCCTTTTCGGGGTCCTTTGCACACGAATTCCACACGAGTTTGTCCAGATAGGTCTGGATCTAACCAGAAATATCCGGTTCTGTGTGGCTAAATGAATATCAGCTTTCAAACAGCCTGTGTGTTTGTTAGTGTTTTCTGGATTGTATCTATGAACTTCAGAGTTTTGAATGAATTTTAGCATGTTACATTTTGTTTTTTTTTGGCAAACGCTAATTAGTTCCACATGGAGACACAACAAGTACACATAAATGTTTTCTGAGTAGAATGCTACAGAAACTAGGTTAAAAATGATATTTGCTATGTAAACATGACATGGAATTCAATTTGCAAAAAAAGACTTTGCTTTTCTCCAAAACCAGTTTGACTCTACTTTTCTTGGTCCTTTGCACACGATATCCACACAAGTTTGTCCAGATAGGTCTGGATCTAACCAGAAATATCCGGTTCTGTGTGGATAAATGAATATCAGCTTTTAAACAGCCTGTGTGTTTGTTAGTGTTTTCTGGATAGTATCTATTAACTTCAGAGTTTTGATTGAATTTTAGCATGTTACATTTTGTTTTTTTGTTGGCAAACACTAATTAATTCTATATGGAGACACAACAAGTACACATAAGTGTTTTCTGAGTAGAATCCTACAGAATCTAGGTTAAAAATGATATTTGCGACTGTAAACATGACATGGAATTCAGATTCCCAAGAAAAAGACTGCTTTTCTCCAAAACCAGTTTCGATATGCTTTTCTGGGTCCTTTGCACACGATATCCACACAAGTTTGTCCAGATAGGTCTGGATCTAACCAGAAATATCCGGTTCTGTGTGGCTAAATTAATATCAGCTTTTAAACAGCCTGTGTGTCTGTGTTTTCTGGACAGTATTAGGAACTTTGGAGTTTTGAATGAATTTTTGCATGTTGCATTTTGTTTTTTTGTTGGCAAACGCTAATTAGTTCCACATGGAGACACAACAAGTACACATAAGTGTTTTCTGAGTAGAATGCTACAGAAACTAGGTGAAAAATGATATTTGCGACTTAAACATGACATTGAATTCACATTCCAAAAAAAACACTTTGCTTTTCTCCAAAACCAGTTTCGATATGATTTTCTGGGTCCTCGGCACACGAATTCCTGTTGATTTTGTTTAGATAGGTCTGGATCTAACCAGAAATGTCTGGTTCTGTGTGGCTAAATGAATATCAGCTTTTAAAGAGCCTGTGAGTTTGTTAGTGTTTCCTGGATAGTATCTAGGAACTTTAGAGTTTTGAATGAATTTTAGCATGCTAGATTTTGTTTTTTTGTTGTCAAACGCTACTTAGTTCCACATGGAGACACAACAAGTACACATAAGTGTTTTCTGAGTAGAATGCTACAGGAACTAGGTTAAAAATCGTATTTGCTATGTAAACATGACATGGAATCCACTTGCCCAAGAAAAAGACTTTGCTTTTCTCCAAAACCAGTTTCAACCTCCTTTTCGGGGTCCTTTGCACACGATATCCACACGAGTTTGTCCAGATAGGTCTGGATCTAACCAGAAATATCCGGTTCTGTGTGGCGAAATGAATATCAGCTTTTAAACAGCCTGTGTGTTTGTTAGTGTTTTCTGGATAGTATCTATTAACTTTAGAGTTTTGAATGAATTTTAGCATGTTACATTTTGTTTTTTTTGTTGGCAAACGCTAATTAGTTCCACATGGAGACACAACAAGTACACATAAGTGTTTTCTGAGTAGAATGCTACAGAAACTAGGTTAAAAATGATATTTGCGACTGTAAACATGACATTGAATTCACATACCCAAGAAAAAGACTTTGCTTTTCTCCAAAACCAGTTTGACTCTACTTTTCTGGGTCCTTTGCACACGATATCCACACGAGTTTGTCCAGATAGGTCTGGATCTAACCAGAAATATCCGGTTCTGTGTGGCTAAATGAATATCAGCTTTTAAACAGCCTGTGTGTTTGTTAGTGTTTTCTGGATAGTATCTATGAACTTCAGAGTTTTGAATGAATTTTAGCATGTTACATTTGTTTTTTTGTTGGCAAACGCTAATTAGTTCCACATGGAGACACAACAAGTACACATAAGTGTTTTCTGAGTAGAATGCTACAGAAACTAGGTTAAAAATGATATTTGCGACTGTAAACATGACATGGAATTCACATTCCCAAGAAAAAGACTTTGCTTTTCTCCAAAACCAGTTTGACTCTACTTTTCTGGGTCCTTTGCACACGATATCCACACGAGTTTGTCCAGATAGGTCTGGATCTAACCAGAAATATCCGGTTCTGTGTGGCTAAATGAATATCAGCTTTTAAACAGCCTGTGTGTATGTTAGTGTTTTCTGGATATTATCTAGGAACTTTAGAATTTTGAATGAATTTTAGCATGTTACATTTTGTGTTTTTGTTGGCAAACGCTAATTAGTTCCACATGGAGACACAACAAGTACACATAAGTGTTTTCTGAGTAGAATGCTAGAGAAACTAGGTTAAAAATGATATTTGCGACTGTAAACATGACATGGAATTCACATTCCCAAGAAAAAGACTTTGCTTTTCTCCAAAACCAGTTTGACTCTACATTTCTGGGTCCTTTGCACACGATATCCACACGAGTTTGTCCAGATAGGTCTGGATCTAACCAGAAATATCCGGTTCTGTGTGGCTAAATGAATATCAGCTTTTAAACAGCCTGTGTGTATGTTAGTGTTTTCTGGAGAGTATCTAGGAACTTTAGAGTTTTGAATGAATTTTAGCATGTTACATTTTGTGTTTTTGTTGGCAAACGCTAATTAGTTCCACATGGAGACACAACAAGTACACATAAGTTTTTTCTGAGTAGAATGCTACAGAAACTAGGTTAAAAATGATATTTGCTATGTAAACATGACATGGAATTCACATTCCCAAGAAAAAGACTTTGCTTTTCTCCAAAACGTTTTTTGATATGCTTTTCTGGGTCCTTGGCACATGAATTCCACACGAGTTTGTCCAGATAGGTCTGGATCTAACAGAAATATCCGTTTCTGTGTGGCTAAATGAATATCAGCTTTTAAACAGCCTGTGTGTTTATTAGTGTTTTCCCGATAATATCTATGAACTTTAGAGTTTTGAATGAATTGTAGCATGTTACACTTTGTTTTTTGTTGGCAAACGCTAATTAGTTCCACATGGAGACACAACAAGTACACATAAGTGTTTTCTGAGTAGAATGCTACAGAAACTAGGTTAAAAATCGTATTTGCTATGTAAACATGACATGGAATCCACTTGCCCAAGAAAAAGACTTTGGTTTTCTCCAAAACCAGTTTAAACATCCTTTTCTGGATCCTTTGCACACGAATTCCACACGAGTTTGTCCAGATATGTCTGGATCTAACCAGAAATATCCGGCTCTGTGTGGCTAAATGAATATCAGCTTTTAAACAGCCTGTGTGTTTGTTAGTGTTTTCTGGATAGTATCTATGAACCTAAGAGTTTTGAATGAATTTTAGCATGTTACATTTTGTTTTTTTGTTGGCAAACGCTAATTAGTTCCACATGGAGACACAACAAGTACACATAAGTGTTTTCTGAGTAGAATGCTGCAGAAACTAGGTTAAAAAATCATATTTGCGACTGTAAACATGACATTGAATTCACATTCCCAAGAAAAAGACTTTGCTTTTCTCTAAAACCAGTTTGACTCTACTTTTCTGGGTCTTTTGCACACGATATCCACACGAGCTTGTCCAGATAGGTCTGTATCTAACCAGAAATATCCGGTTCTGTGTGGCTAAATGAATATCAGCTTTTAAACAGCCTGTGTGTCTGTGTTTTCTGGACAGTATGTAGGAACTTTGGAGTTTTGAATGAATTTTAGCATGTTGCATTTTGTTTTTTTGTTGGCAAACGCTACTTAGTTCCACATGGAGACACAACAAGTACAAATAAGTGTTTTCTGAGTAGAATGCTACAGAAACTAGGTTAAAAATGATATTTGCGACTGTAAACATGACATTGAATTCACATTCCAAAGAAAAACACTTTGCTTTTCTCCAAAACCAGTTTCGATATGATTTTCTGGGTCCACGGCACACGAATTCCTGTTGATTTTGTTTAGATAGGTCTGGATCTAACCAGAAATGTCTGGTTCTGTGTGGCTAAATGAATATCAGCTTTTAAAGAGCCTGTGTGTTTGTTAGTGTTTCCTGGATAGTATCTAGGAACTTTAGAGTTTTGAATGAATTTTAGCATGCTAGATTTTGTTTTTTTGTTGTCAAATGCTACTTAGTTCCACATGGAGACACAACAAGTACACATAAGTGTTTTCTGAGTAGAATGCTACAGAAACTAGGTTAAAAATCGTATTTGCTATGTAAACATGACATGGAATCCACTTGCCCAAGAAAAAGACTTTGCTTTTCTCCAAAACCAGTTTCAACCTCCTTTTCGGGGTCCTTTGCACACGAATTCCACACGAGTTTGTCCAGATAGGTCTGGATCTAACCAGAAATATCCGGTTCTGTGTGGCGAAATGAATATCAGCTTTTAAACAGCCTGTGTGTTTGTTAGTGTTTTCTGGATAGTATCTATTAACTTTAGAGTTTTGAATGAATTTTAGCATGTTACATTTTGTTTTTTTTGTTGGCAAACGCTAATTAGTTCCACATGGAGACACAACAAGTACACATAAGTGTTTTCTGAGTAGAATGCTACAGAAACTAGGTTAAAAATGATATTTGCGACTGTAAACATGACATTGAATTCACATACCCAAGAAAAAGACTTTGCTTTTCTCCAAAACCAGTTTGACTCTACTTTTCTGGGTCCTTTGCACACGATATCCACACGAGTTTGTCCAGATAGGTCTGGATCTAACCAGAAATATCCGGTTCTGTGTGGCTAAATGAATATCAGCTTTTAAACAGCCTGTGTGTTTGTTAGTGTTTTCTGGATAGTATCTATGAACTTCAGAGTTTTGAATGAATTTTAGCATGTTACATTTGTTTTTTTGTTGGCAAACGCTAATTAGTTCCACATGGAGACACAACAAGTACACATAAGTGTTTTCTGAGTAGAATGCTACAGAAACTAGGTTAAAAATGATATTTGCGACTGTAAACATGACATGGAATTCACATTCCCAAGAAAAAGACTTTGCTTTTCTCCAAAACCAGTTTGACTCTACTTTTCTGGGTCCTTTGCACACGATATCCACACGAGTTTGTCCAGATAGGTCTGGATCTAACCAGAAATATCCGGTTCTGTGTGGCTAAATGAATATCAGCTTTTAAACAGCCTGTGTGTATGTTAGTGTTTTCTGGATATTATCTAGGAACTTTAGAATTTTGAATGAATTTTAGCATGTTACATTTTGTGTTTTTGTTGGCAAACGCTAATTAGTTCCACATGGAGACACAACAAGTACACATAAGTGTTTTCTGAGTAGAATGCTAGAGAAACTAGGTTAAAAATGATATTTGCGACTGTAAACATGACATGGAATTCACATTCCCAAGAAAAAGACTTTGCTTTTCTCCAAAACCAGTTTGACTCTACATTTCTGGGTCCTTTGCACACGATATCCACACGAGTTTGTCCAGATAGGTCTGGATCTAACCAGAAATATCCGGTTCTGTGTGGCTAAATGAATATCAGCTTTTAAACAGCCTGTGTGTATGTTAGTGCTTTCTGGAGAGTATCTAGGAACTTTAGAGTTTTGAATGAATTTTAGCATGTTACATTTTGTGTTTTTGTTGGCAAACGCTAATTAGTTCCACATGGAGACACAACAAGTACACATAAGTTTTTTCTGAGTAGAATGCTACAGAAACTAGGTTAAAAATGATATTTGCTATGTAAACATGACATGGAATTCACATTCCCAAGAAAAAGACTTTGCTTTTCTCCAAAACCAGTTTTACTCTACTTTTCTGGGTCTTTTGCACACGATATCCACACGAGTTTGTCCAGATAGGTCTGGATCTAACCAGAAATATCCGGTTCTGTGTGGCTAAATGAATATCAGCTTTTAAACAGCCTGTGTGTATGTTAGTGTTTTCTGGAGAGTATCTAGGAACTTTAGAGTTTTGAATGAATTTTAGCATGTTACATTTTGTGTTTTTGTTGGCAAACGCTAATTAGTTCCACATGGAGACACAACAAGTACACATAAGTGTTTTCTGAGTAGAATGCTACAGAAACTAGGTTAAAAATGATATTTGCGACTGTAAACAAGACATGGAATTCACATTCCCAAGAAAAAGACTTTGCTTTTCTCCAAAACCAGTTTGACTCTACTTTTCTGGGTCCTTTGCACACGATATCCACACGAGTTTGTCCAGATAGGTCTGGATCTAACCAGAAATATCCGGTTCTGTGTGGCTAAATGAATATCAGCTTTTAAACAGCCTGTGTGTATGTTAGTGTTTTCTGGAGAGTATCTAGGAACTTTAGAGTTTTGAATGAATTTTAGCATGTTACATTTTGTGTTTTTGTTGGCAAACGCTAATTAGTTCCACATGGAGACACAACAAGTACACATAAGTGTTTTCTGAGTAGAATGCTACAGAAACTAGGTTAAAAATGATATTTGCTATGTAAACATGACATGGAATTCACATTCCCAAGAAAAAGACTTTGCTTTTCTCCAAAACCAGTTTGACTCTACTTTTCTGGGTCTTTTGCACACGATATCCACAGGAGTTTGTCCAGATAGGTCTGGATCTAACCAGAAATATCCGGTTCTGTGTGGCTAAATGAATATCAGCTTTTAAACAGCCTGTGTGTTTGTTAGTGTTTTCTGGATAGTATCTATGAACTTCAGAGTTTTGAATGAATTTTAGCATGTTACATTTTGTTTTTTTGTTGGCAAACGCTAATTAGTTCCACATGGATACACAACAAGTACACATAAATGTTTTCTTAGTAGAATGCTACAGAAACTAGGTTAAAAATGATATTTGCGACTGTAAACATGATAAGGAATTCAATTTCCAAAAAAAGACTTTGCTTTTCTCCAAAACCAGTTTGACTCTACTTTTCTGGGTCCTTTGCACACGATATCCACACGAGTTTGTCCAGATAGGTCTGGATCTAACCAGAAATATCCGGTTCTGTGTGGCTAAATGAATAGCAGCTTTTAAACAGCCTGTGTGTATGTTAGTGTTTTCTGGATATTATCTAGGAACTTTAGAGTTTTGAATGAATTTTAGCATGTTACATTTTGTGTTTTTGTTGGCAAACGCTAATTAGTTCCACATGGAGACACAACAAGTACACATAAGTGTTTTCTGAGTAGAATGCTACAGAAACTAGGTTAAAAATGATATTTGCTCTGTAAACATGACATGGAATTCACATTCCCAAGAAAAAGACTTTGCTTTTCTCCAAAACCAGTTTGACTCTACTTTTCTGGGTCCTTTGCACACGAATTCCACACGAGTTTGTCCAGATAGGTCTGGATCTAACCAGAAATATCCGGTTCTGTGTGGCTAAATGAATATCAGCTTTTAAACAGCCTGTGTGTTTGTTAGTGTTTTCTGGATAGTATCTATGAACTTCAGAGTTTTGAATGAATTTTAGCATGTTACATTTTGTTTTTTTGTTGGCAAACGCTAATAAGTTCCACATGGAGACACAACAAGTACACATAAGTGTTTTCTGAGTAGAATGCTACAGAAACTAGGTTAAAAATCATATTTGCTATATAAACATGACATGGAATCCACTTGCCCAAGAAAAAGACTTTGCTTTTCTCCAAAACCAGTTTGACTCTACTTTTCTGGGTCCTTTGCACACGATATCCACACGAGTTTGTCCAGATAGGTCTGGATCTAACCAGAAATATCCGGTTCTGTGTGGCTAAATGAATATCAGCTTTTAAACAGCCTGTGTGTATGTTAGTGTTTTCTGGATAGTATCTAGGAACTTTAGAGTTTTGAATGAATTTTAGCATGTTACATTTTGTTTTTTTGTTGGCAAACGCTAATTAGTTCCACATGGAGACACAACAAGTACACATAAGTGTTTTCTGAGTAGAATGCTACAGAAACTAGGTTAAAAATGATATTTGCGATTGTAAACATGACATTGAATTCACATTCCCAAGAAAGAGACTGTGCTGTTCTCCAAAACCAGTTTCGATATGATTTTCTGGGTCCTCGGCACACGAATTCCAGATGATTTTGTCCAGATAGGTCTGGATCTAACCAGAAATATCCGGTTCTGTGTGGCTAAATGAATATCAGCTTTTAAACAGCCTGTGTGTATGTTAGTGTTTTCTGGATAGTATCTATGAACTTTAGAGTTTCGAATGAATTTTAGCATGTTACATTTTTTTTTTTGTTGGCAAACGCTACTTAGTTCCACATGGAGACACAACAAGTACACATAAGTGTTTTCTGAGTAGAATGCTAAAGAAACAAGGTTAAAAATGATATTTGCCACTCTAAACATGACATTCAATTCACATTCCCAAGAAAAAGACTTTGCTTTTCTCCAAAACGTTTTTTGATATGCTTTTCTGGGTCCTTGGCACACGAATTCCACACGAGTTTGTCCAGATAGGTCTGGATCTAACAGAAATATCCGTTTCTTTGTGGCTAAATGAATATCAGCTTTTAAACAGCCTGTGTGTTTATTAGTGTTTTCCGGATAGTATGTATGAACTTTAGAGTTTTGAATGAATTGTAGCATGTTACATTTTGTTTTTTTTTTTGTTGGCAAACGGTAATTAGTTCCACATGGAGACACAACAAGTACACATAAGTGTTTTCTGAGTAGAATGCTACAGAAACTAGGTTAAAAATCGTATTTGCTTTGTAAACATGACATGGAATCCACTTGCCCAAGAAAAAGACTTTGCTTTTCTCCAAAACCAGTTTCAACATCCTTTTCTGGATCCTTTGCACACGAATTCCACACGAGTTTGTCCAGATAGGTCTGGATCTAACCAGTAATATCCGGTTCTGTGTGGCTAAATGAATATCAGCTTTTAAACAGCCTGTGTGTCTGTGTTTTCTGGACAGTATCTAGGAACTTTGGAGTTTTGAATGAATTTTTGCATGTTGCATTTTGTTTTTTTGTTGGCAAACGCTACTTAGTTCCACATGGAGACACAACAAGTACACATAAGTGTTTTCTGAGTAGAATGCTACAGAAACTAGGTTAAAAATGATATTTGCGACTCTAAACATGACATTGAATTCACATTCCAAAGAAAAACACTTTGCTTTTCTCCAAAACCAGATTCGATATGCTTTTCTGGGTCCTCGGCACACGAATTCCTGTTGATTTTGTTTAGATAGGTCTGGATCTAACCAGAAATATCTGGTTCTGTGTGGCTAAATGAATATCAGCTTTTAAAGAGCCTGTGTGTTTGTTAGTGTTTCCTGGATAGTATCTAGGAACTTTAGGGTTTTGAATGAATTTTAGCATGCTACATTTGGTTTTTTTGTTGTCAAACGCTACTTAGTTCCACATGGAGACACAACAAGAACACATAAGTGTTTTCTGAGTAGAATGCTACAGAAACTAGGTGAAAAATCATATTTGCGTCTGTAAACAACATGGAATATACTTGCCCAAAAAAGACTTTGCTTTTCTACAAAACCAGTTTCAACCTCCTTTTCGGGGTCCTTTGCACACGAATTCCACACGAGTTTGTCCAGATAGGTCTGGATCTAACCAGAAATATCCGGTTCTGTGTGGCTAAATGAATATCAGCTTTCAAACAGCCTGTGTGTTTGTTAGTGTTTTCTGGATTGTATCTATGAACTTCAGAGTTTTGAATGAATTTTAGCATGTTACATTTTGTTTTTTTTTGGCAAACGCTAATTAGTTCCACATGGAGACACAACAAGTACACATAAATGTTTTCTGAGTAGAATGCTACAGAAACTAGGTTAAAAATGATATTTGCTATGTAAACATGACATGGAATTCAATTTGCAAAAAAAGACTTTGCTTTTCTCCAAAACCAGTTTGACTCTACTTTTCTTGGTCCTTTGCACACGATATCCACACAAGTTTGTCCAGATAGGTCTGGATCTAACCAGAAATATCCGGTTCTGTGTGGATAAATGAATATCAGCTTTTAAACAGCCTGTGTGTTTGTTAGTGTTTTCTGGATAGTATCTATTAACTTCAGAGTTTTGATTGAATTTTAGCATGTTACATTTTGTTTTTTTGTTGGCAAACACTAATTAATTCTATATGGAGACACAACAAGTACACATAAGTGTTTTCTGAGTAGAATCCTACAGAATCTAGGTTAAAAATGATATTTGCGACTGTAAACATGACATGGAATTCAGATTCCCAAGAAAAAGACTGCTTTTCTCCAAAACCAGTTTCGATATGCTTTTCTGGGTCCTTTGCACACGATATCCACACAAGTTTGTCCAGATAGGTCTGGATCTAACCAGAAATATCCGGTTCTGTGTGGCTAAATTAATATCAGCTTTTAAACAGCCTGTGTGTCTGTGTTTTCTGGACAGTATTAGGAACTTTGGAGTTTTGAATGAATTTTTGCATGTTGCATTTTGTTTTTTTGTTGGCAAACGCTAATTAGTTCCACATGGAGACACAACAAGTACACATAAGTGTTTTCTGAGTAGAATGCTACAGAAACTAGGTGAAAAATGATATTTGCGACTGTAAACATGACATTGAATTCACATTCCAAAAAAAACACTTTGCTTTTCTCCAAAACCAGTTTCGATATGATTTTCTGGGTCCTCGGCACACGAATTCCTGTTGATTTTGTTTAGATAGGTCTGGATCTAACCAGAAATGTCTGGTTCTGTGTGGCTAAATGAATATCAGCTTTTAAAGAGCCTGTGAGTTTGTTAGTGTTTCCTGGATAGTATCTAGGAACTTTAGAGTTTTGAATGAATTTTAGCATGCTAGATTTTGTTTTTTTGTTGTCAAACGCTACTTAGTTCCACATGGAGACACAACAAGTACACATAAGTGTTTTCTGAGTAGAATGCTACAGAAACTAGGTTAAAAATCGTATTTGCTATGTAAACATGACATGGAATCCACTTGCCCAAGAAAAAGACTTTGCTTTTCTCCAAAACCAGTTTCAACCTCCTTTTCGGGGTCCTTTGCACACGATATCCACACGAGTTTGTCCAGATAGGTCTGGATCTAACCAGAAATATCCGGTTCTGTGTGGCGAAATGAATATCAGCTTTTAAACAGCCTGTGTGTTTGTTAGTGTTTTCTGTATAGTATCTATGAACTTCAGAGTTTTGAATGAATTTTAGCATGTTACATTTTGTTTTTTTGTTGGCAAACGCTAATTAGTTCCACATGGAGACACAACAAGTACACATAAGTGTTTTCTGAGTAGAATGCTACAGAAACTAGGTTACAAATGATATTTGCGACTGTAAACATGACATGGAATTCACATTCCCAAGAAAAAGACTTTGCTTTTCTCCAAAACCAGTTTGACTCTACTTTTCTGGGTCCTTTGCACACGATATCCACACGAGTTTGTCCAGATAGGTCTGGATCTAACCAGAAATATCCAGTTCTGTGTGGCTAAATGAATATCAGCTTTTAAACAGCCTGTGTGTTTGTTAGTGTTTTTTGGATAGTATCTATGAACTTCAGAGTTTTGAATGAATTTTAGCATGTTAAATTTAGTTTTTTTGTTGGCAAACGCTAATTAGTTCCACATGGAGACACAACAAGTACACATAAATGTTTTCTGAGTAGAATGCTACAGAAACTAGGTTAAAAATGATATTTGCGACTGTAAACATGACATGGAATTCAATTTCCAAAAAATGACTTTGTTTTTCTCCAAAACCAGTTTGACTCTACTTTTCTGGGTCATTTGCACACGATATCCACACGAGTTTGTCCAGATAGGTCTGGATCTAACCAGAAATATCCGGTTCTGTGTGGCTAAATGAATATCAGCTTTTAAACAGCCTGTGTGTATGTTAGTGTTTTCTGGATAGTATCTAGGAACTTTAGAGTTTTGAATGAATTTTAGCATGTTACATTTTGTTTTTTTGTTGGCAAACGCTAATTAGTTCCACATGGAGACACAACAAGTACACATAAGTGTTTTCTGAGTAGAATGCTACAGAAACTAGGTTAAAAATGATATTTGCGATTGTAAACATGACATTGAATTCACATTCCCAAGAAAGAGACTGTGCTGTTCTCCAAAACCAGTTTCGATATGCTTTTCTGGGTCCTCGGCACACGAATTCCAGATGATTTTGTCCAGATAGGTCTGGATCTAACCAGAAATATCCGGTTCTGTGTGGCTAAATGAATATCAGCTTTTAAACAGCCTGTGTGTATGTTAGTGTTTTCTGGATAGTATCTATGAACTTTAGAGTTTCGAATGAATTTTAGCATGTTACATTTTTTTTTTTTTTGTTGGCAAACGCTACTTAGTTCCACATGGAGACACAACAAGTACACATAAGTGTTTTCTGAGTAGAATGCTAAAGAAACAAGGTTAAAAATGATATTTGCCACTCTAAACATGACATTCAATTCACATTCCCAAGAAAAAGACTTTGCTTTTCTCCAAAACGTTTTTTGATATGCTTTTCTGGGTCCTTGGCACACGAATTCCACACGAGTTTGTCCAGATAGGTCTGGATCTAACAGAAATATCCGTTTCTTTGTGGCTAAATGAATATCAGCTTTTAAACAGCCTGTGTGTTTATTAGTGTTTTCCGGATAGTATCTATGAACTTTAGAGTTTTGAATGAATTGTAGCATGTTACATTTTGTTTTTTTTTTTGTTGGCAAACGGTAATTAGTTCCACATGGAGACACAACAAGTACACATAAGTGTTTTCTGAGTAGAATGCTACAGAAACTAGGTTAAAAATCGTATTTGCTATGTAAACATGACATGGAATCCACTTGCCCAAGAAAAAGACTTTGCTTTTCTCCAAAACCAGTTTCAACATCCTTTTCTGGACCTTTGCACACGAATTCCACACGAGTTTGTCCAGATAGGTCTGGATCTAACCAGAAATATCCGGTTCTGTGTGGCTAAATGAATATCAGCTTTTAAACAGCCTGTGTGTCTGTGTTTTCTGGACAGTATCTAGGAACTTTGGAGTTTTGAATGAATTTTTGCATGTTGCATTTTGTTTTTTGTTGGCAAACGCTACTTAGTTCCACATGGAGACACAACAAGTACACATAAGTGTTTTCTGAGTAGAATGCTACAGAAACTAGGTTAAAAATGATATTTGCGACTCTAAACATGACATTGAATTCACATTCCCAAGAAAAAGACTTTGCTTTTCTCCAAAACCAGTATCGATATGCTTTTCTGGGTCCTCGAACACGAATTCCTGTTGATTTTGTTTAGATAGGTCTGGATCTAACCAGAAATATCTGGTTCTGTGTGGCTAAATGAATATCAGCTTTTAAAGAGCCTGTGTGTTTGTTAGTGTTTCCTGGATAGTATCTAGGAACTTTAGAGTTTTGAATGAATTTTAGCATGCTACATTTGGTTTTTTTGTTGTCAAACGCTACTTAGTTCCACATGGAGACACAACAAGAACACATAAGTGTTTTCTGAGTAGAATGCTACAGAAACTAGGTGAAAAATCATATTTGCGTCTGTAAACAACATGGAATATACTTGCCCAAAAAAAGACTTTGCTTTTCTCCAAAACCAGTTTCAACCTCCTTTTCGGGGTCCTTTGCACACGAATTCCACACGAGATTGTCCAGATAGGTCTGGATCTAACCAGAAATATCCGGTTCTGTGTGGCTAAATGAATATCAGCTTTTAAACAGCCTGTGTGTTTGTTAGTGTTTTCTGGATTGTATCTATGAACTTCAGAGTTTTGAATGAATTTTAGCATGTTACATTTTGTTTTTTTTTGGCAAACGCTAATTAGTTCCACATGGAGACACAACAAGTACACATAAATGTTTTCTGAGTAGAATGCTACAGAAACTAGGTTAAAAATGATATTTGCTATGTAAACATGACATGGAATTCAATTTCCAAAAAAAGACTTTGCTTTTCTCCAAAACCAGTTTGACTCTACTTTTCTTGGTCCTTTGCACACGATATCCACACAAGTTTGTCCAGATAGGTCTGGATCTAACCAGAAATATCCGGTTCTGTGTGGATAAATGAATATCAGCTTTTAAACAGCCTGTGTGTTTGTTAGTGTTTTCTGGATAGTATCTATTAACTTCAGAGTTTTGATTGAATTTTAGCATGTTACATTTTGTTTTTTTGTTGGCAAACACTAATTAATTCTATATGGAGACACAACAAGTACACATAAGTGTTTTCTGAGTAGAATCCTACAGAATCTAGGTTAAAAATGATATTTGCGACTGTAAACATGACATGGAATTCAGATTCCCAAGAAAAAGACTGCTTTTCTCCAAAACCAGTTTCGATATGCTTTTCTGGGTCCTTTGCACACGATATCCACACAAGTTTGTCCAGATAGGTCTGGATCTAACCAGAAATATCCGGTTCTGTGTGGCTAAATGAATATCAGCTTTTAAACAGCCTGTGTGTCTGTGTTTTCTGGACAATATCTAGGAACTTTGGAGTTTTGAATGAATTTTTGCATGTTGCATTTTGTTTTTTTGTTGGCAAACGCTACTTAGTTCCACATGGAGACACAACAAGTACACATAAGTGTTTTCTGAGTAGAATGCTACAGAAACTAGGTTAAAAATGATATTTGCGACTGTAAACATGACATGGAATTCACATTCCCAAGAAAAAGACTGTGCTGTTCTCCAAAACCAGTTTGACTCTACTTTTCTGGGTCCTCGACACACGAATTCCAGATGCTTTTGTCCAGATAGGTCTGGATCTAACCAGAAATATCCGTTTCTGTGTGGCTAAATGAATATCAGCTTTTAAACAGCCTGTGTGTTTATTAGTGTTTTCCCGATAATATCTATGAACTTTAGAGTTTTGAATGAATTGTAGCATGTTACACTTTGTTTTTTGTTGGCAAACGCTAATTAGTTCCACATGGAGACACAACAAGTACACATAAGTGTTTTCTGAGTAGAATGCTACAGAAACTAGGTTAAAAATCGTATTTGCTATGTAAACATGACAAGGAATCCACTTGCACAAGAAAAAGACTTTGCTTTTCTCCAAAACCAGTTTGACTCTAATTTTCTGGGTCCTTTGCACACGATATCCACACGAGTTTGTCCAGATAGGTCTGGATCTAACCAGAAATATCCGGTTCTGTGTGGCTAGATGAATATCAGCTTTTAAACAGCCTGTGTGTTTGTTAGTGTTTTCTGGATAGTATCTAGGAACTTTAGAGTTTTGAATGAATTTTAGCATGTTACATTTTGTGTTTTTGTTGGCAAACGCTAATTAGTTCCACATGGAGACACAACAAGTACACATAAGTGTTTTCTGAGTAGAATGCTACAGAAACTAGGTTAAAAATGATATTTGCTCTGTAAACATGACATGGAATTCACATTCCAAGAAAATGACTTTGCTTTTCTCCAAAACCAGTTTGACTCTACTTTTCTGGGTCCTTTGCACACGATATCCTCACGAGTTTGTCCAGATACGTCTGGATCTAACCAGAAATATCCGGTTCTGTGTGGCTAAATGAATATCAGCTTTTAAACAGCCTGTGTGTTTGTTAGTGTTTTCTGGATAGTATCTATGAACTTCAGAGTTTTGAATGAATTTTAGCATGTTACATTTTGTTTTTTTGTTGGCAAACGCTAATTAGTTCCACATGGAGACACAACAAGTACACATAAGTGTTTTCTGAGTAGAATGCTACAGAAACTAGGTGAAAAATCATATTTGCGACTCTAAACATGACATTGAATTCACATTCCCAAGAAAAAGACTTTGCTTTTCTCCAAAACCAGTTTGACTCTCCTTTTTGGGGTCCTCGGCAGACGAATGCAACATGATTTTGTCCAGATACGTCTGGATCTAACCAGAAATATCCGGTCCTGTGTGGCTAAATGAATATCAGCTTTTAAACAGCCTGTGTGTTTGTTAGTGTTTTATGGATAATATCTAGGAACTTTAGAGTTTTGATTGAATTTTAGCATGTTACATTTTGTTTTTTTGTTGGCAAACGCTAATTATTTCCATATGGAGACACAACAAGTACACATAAGTGTTTTCTGAGTAGAATGCTACAGAAACTAGGTTAAAAATGATATTTGCGACTGTAAACATGACATGGAATACACATTCCCAAGAAAAAGACTTTGCTCTTCTCCAAAACCAGTTTCGATATGCTTTTCTGGGTCCTTTGCACACGATATCCACACAAGTTTGTCCCGATAGGTCTGGATCTAACCAGAAATATCCGGTTCTGTGTGGCTAAATGAATATCAGCTTTTAAACAGCCTGTGTGTATGTTAGTGTTTTCTGGATAGTATCTAGGAACTTTAGAGTTTTGAATGAATTTTAGCATGTTACATTTTGTTTTTTTGTTGGCAAACGCTAATTAGTTCCACATGGAGACACAACAAGTACACATAAATGTTTTCTGAGTAGAATGCTACAGAAACTAGGTTAAAAATGATATTTGCGACTGTAAACATGACATGGAATTCAATTTCCAAAAAAAGACTTCGCTTTTCTCCAAAACCAGTTTGACTCTACTTTTCTGGGTCCTTTGCACATGATATCCACACGAGTTTGTCCAGATAGGTCTGGATCTAACCAGAAATATCCGGTTCTGTGTGGCTAAATGAATATCAGCTTTTAACAGCCTGTGTGTTTGTTAGTGTTTTCTGGATAGTATCTATGAACTTCAGAGTTTTGAATGAATTTTAGCATGTTACATTTTGTTTTTTTGTTGGCAAATGCTAATTAGTTCCACATGGAGACACAACAAGTCCACATAAGTGTTTTCTGAGTAGAATGCTACAGAAACTAGGTTAAAAATGATATTTGCGACTGTAAACATGACATTGAATTCACATTCCCAAGAAACAGACTGTGCTGTTCTCCAAAACCAGTTTCGATATGCTTTTCTGGGTCCTCGGCACACGAATTCCAGATGATTTTGTCCAGATAGGTCTGGATCTAACCAGAAATATCTGGTTCTGTGTGGCTAAATGAATATCAGCTTTTAAACAGCCTGTGTGCATGTTAGTGTTTTCTGGATAGTATCTATGAACTTTAGAGTTTCGAATGAATTTTAGCATGTTACATTTTTTTTTTTTTGTTGGCAAACGCTACTTAGTTCCACATGGAGACACAACAAGTACACATAAGTGTTTTCTGAGTAGAATGCTAAAGAAACAAGGTTAAAAATGATATTTGCCACTCTAAACATGACATTCAATTCACATTCCCAAGAAAAAGACTTTGCTTTTCTCCAAAACGTTTTTTGATATGCTTTTCTGGGTCCTTGGCACACGAATTCCACACGAGTTTGTCCAGATAGGTCTGGATCTAACAGAAATATCCGTTTCGGTGTGGCTAAATGAATATCAGCTTTTAAAAAGCCTGTGTGTTTATTAGTGTTTTCCGGATAGTATCAATGAACTTTAGAGTTTTGATTGAATTGTAGCATGTTACACTTTGTTTTTTGTTGGCAAACGCTAATTAGTTCCACATGGAGACACAACAAGTACACATAAGTGTTTTCTGAGTAGAATGCTACAGGAACTAGGTTAAAAATCGTATTTGCTATGTAAACATGACATGGAATCCACTTGCCCAAGAAAAAGACTTTGCTTTTCTCCAAAACCAGTTTCAACATCCTTTTCTGGATCCTTTGCACACGAATTCCACACGAGTTTGTCCAGATAGGTCTGGATCTAACCAGAAATATCCGGTTCTGTGTGGCTAAATGAATATCAGCTTTTAAACAGCCTGTGTGTTTGTTAGTGTTTTCTGGAGAGTATCTAGGAACTTTAGAGTTTTGAATGAATTTTAGCATGTTACATTTTGTTTTTTTGTTGGCAAACGCTAATTAGTTCCAGATGGAGACACAACAAGTACACATAAGTGTTTTCTGAGTAGAATGCTACAGAAACTAGGTTAAAAATGATATTTGCGACTCTAAACATGACATTGAATTCACATTCCCACGAAAAAGACTTTGCTTTTCTCCAAAACCAGTTTGACTCTACTTTTCTGGGTCTTTTGCACACGATATCCACACGAGTTTGTCCAGATAGGTCTGGATCTAACCAGAAATATCCGGTTCTGTGTGGCAAAATGAATATCAGCTTTTAAACAGCCTGTGTGTCTGTGTTTTCTGGACAGTATCTAGGAACTTTGGAGTTTTGAATGAATTTTAGCATGTTGCATTTTGTTTTTTTGTTGGCAAACGCTACTTAGTTCCACATGGAGACACAACAAGTACACATAAGTGTTTTCTGAGTAGAATGCTAGAGAAACTAGGTTAAAAATGATATTTGCGACTCTAAACATGACATTGAATTCACATTCCCAAGAAAAAGACTTTGCTTTTCTCCAAAACCAGTTTCGATATGATTTTCTGGGTCCTCGGCACACGAATTCCTGTTGATTTTGTCCAGATAGGTCTGGATCTAACCAGAAATATCTGGTTCTGTGTGGCTAAATGAATATCAGCTTTTAAACAGCCTGTGTGTTTGTTAGTGTTTTCTGGATAGTATCTAGGAACTTTAGAGTTTTGAATGAATTTTAGCATGCTACATTTTGTTTTTTTGTTGTCAAACGCTACTTAGTTCCACATGGAGACACAACAAGTACACATAAGTGTTTTCTGAGTAGAATGCTACAGAAACTAGGTTAAAAATGATATTTGCGTCTGTAAACATGACATGGAATCCACTTGCCCAAGAAAAAGTCTTTGCTTTTCTCCAAAACCAGTTTCAACCTCCTTTTCGGGGTCCTTTGCACACGAATTCCACACGAGTTTGTCCAGATAGGTCTGGATCTAACCAGAAATATCCGGTTCTGTGTGGCTAAATGAATATCAGCTTTTAAACAGCCTGTGTGTTTGTTAGTGTTTCCTGGATAGTTTCTATGAACTTTAGAGTTTTGAATGAATTTTAGCATGTTACATTTTGTTTTTTTTGTTGGCAACCGCTAATTAGTTCCACATGGAGACACAACAAGTACACATAAGTGTTTTCTGAGTAGAATGCTACAGAAACTAGGTTAAAAATGATATTTGCGACTGTAAACATGACATGGAATTCACATTCCCAAGAAAAAGACTTTGCTTTTCTCCAAAACCAGTTTGACTCTACTTTTCTGGGTCCTTTGCACACGATATCCACACGAGTTTGTCCAGATAGGTCTGGATCTAACCAGAAATATCCGGTTCTGTGTGGCTAAATGAATATCAGCTTTTAAACAGCCTGTGTGTTTGTTAGTGTTTTCTGGATAGTATCTAGGAACTTCAGAGTTTTGAATGAATTTTAGCATGTTACATTTTGTTTTTTTTGTTGGCAAACGCTAATTAGTTCCACATGGAGACACAACAAGTACACATAAGTGTTTTCTGAGTAGAATGCTACAGAAACTAGGTTAAAAATCATATTTGCTATGTAAACATGAAAAGGAATCCACTTGCCCAAGAAAAAGACTTTGCTTTTCTCCAAAACCAGTTTGACTCTACTTTTCTGGGTCCTTTGCACACGATATCCACACGAGTTTGTCCAGATAGGTCTGGATCTAACCAGAAATATCCGGTTCTGTGTGGCTAAATGAATATCAGCTTTTAAACAGCCTGTGTGTTTGTTAGTGTTTTCTGGATAGTATCTATGAACTTCAGAGTTTTGAATGAATTTTAGCATGTTACATTTTGTTTTTTTGTTGGCAAACGCTAATTAGTTCCACATGGAGACACAACAAGTACACATAAGTGTTTTCTGAGTAGAATGCTACAGAAACTAGGTGAAAAATGATATTTGCGACTCTAAACATGACATTGAATTCACATTCCCAAGAAAAAGACTTTGCTTTTCTCCAAAACCAGTTTGACTCTCCTTTTTGTGGTCCTCGGCAGACGAATGCCACATGATTTTGTCCAGATACGTCTGGATCTAACCAGAAATATCCGGTTCTGTGTGGCTAAATGAATATCAGCTTTTAAACAGCCTGTGTGTTTGTTAGTGTTTTCTGGATAGTATCTATGAACTTTAGAGTTTTGATTGAATTTTAGCATGTTACATTTTGTTTTTCTGTTGGCAAACGCTAATTAGTTCCACATGGAGACACAACAAGTACACATAAGTGTTTTCTGAGTAGAATGCTACAGAAACTAGGTTAAAAATGATATTTGCTATGTAAACATGACATTGAATTCAGATTCCCAAGAAAAAGACTTTGCTTTTCTCCAAAACCAGTTTCGATATGCTTTTCTGGGTCCTTTGCACACGATATCCACACAAGTTTGTCCCGATAGGTCTGGATCTAACCAGAAATATCCGGTTCTGTGTGGCTAAATGAATATCAGCTTTTAAACAGCCTGTGTGTTTGTTAGTGTTTTCTGGATAGTATCTTTGAACTTTAGAGTTTTGAATGAATTTTAGCATGTTACATTTTGTTTTTTTTGTTGGCAAACGCTAATTAGTTCCATATGGAGACACAACAAGTACACATAAGTGTTTTCTGAGTAGAATGCTACAGAAACTAGGTTAAAAATAATATTTGCTATGTAAACATCACATGGAATCCACTTGCCTAAGAAAAAGACTTTGCTTTTCTCCAAAACCAGTTTGACTCTGCTTTTCGGCGTCCTCGGTAGGCGATTTCCACATGAGTTTGTCCAGATAGGTCTGGATCTAACCAGAAATATCCAGTTCTGTGTGGCTAAATGAATATCAGCTTTTAAACAGCCTGTGTGTATGTTAGTGTTTTCTGGATAGTATCTAGGAACTTTAGAGTTTTGAATGAATTTTAGCATGTTGCATTTTGTGTTTTTGTTGGCAAACGCTAATTAGTTACACATAGAGACACAACAAGTACACATAAGTGTTTTCTGAGTAGAATGCTACAGAAACTAGGTTAAAAATGATATTTGCTCTGTAAACATGACATGGAATTCACATTCCCATGAAAAAGACTTTGCTTTTCTGCAAAACCAGTTTGACTCTACTTTTCTGGGTCCTTTGCACACGATATCCACACGAGTTTGTCCAGATAGGTCTGGATCTAACCAGAAATATCCGGTTCTGTGTGGCTAAATGAATATCAGCTTTTAAACAGCCTGTGTGTTTGTTAGTGTTTTCTGGATAGTATCTATGAACTTCAGAGTTTTGAATGAATTTTAGCATGTTACATTTTATTTTTTTGTTGGCAAACGCTAATTAGTTCCACATGGAGACACAACAAGTACACATAAAGGTTCTCTGAGTAGAATGCTACAGAAACTAGGTTAAACATGATATTTGCGTCTGTAAACATGACATGGAATCCACTTGCCCAAGAAAAAGACTTTGCTTTTCTCCAAAACCAGTTTGTCTCTATATTTCTGGGTCCTTTGCACACGATATCCACACGATTTTGCCCAGACAGGTCTGGATCTAACCAGAAATATCCGGTTCTGTGTGGCTAAATGAATATCAGTTTTTAAACAGCCTGTGTATTTGTTAGTGTTTTCTGGATAGTATCTATGAACTTTAGAGTTTTGAATGAATTTTAGCATGTTACATTTTGTTTTTTTTTGTTGGCAAACGCTACTTAGTTCCACATGGAGACACAACAAGTACACATAAGTGTTTTCTGAGTAGAATGCTACAGAAACTAGGTTAAAAATGATATTTGCTATGTAAACATGACATGGAATTCACATTCCCAAGAAAAAGACTTTGCTTTTCTCCAAAACCAGTTTGACTCTACTTTTCTGGGTCCTTTGCACACGATATCCACACGAGTTTGTCCAGATAGGTCTGGATCTAACCAGAAATATCCGGTTCTGTGTGGCTAAATGAATATCAGCTTTTAAACAGCCTGTGTGTTTGTTAGTGTTTTCTGGATTGTATCTATGAACTTCAGAGTTTTGAATGAATTTTAGCATGTTACATTTTGTTTTTTTTTGGCAAACGCTAATTAGTTCCACATGGAGACACAACAAGTACACATAAATGTTTTCTGAGTAGAATGCTACAGAAACTAGGTTAAAAATGATATTTGCTATGTAAACATGACATGGAATTCAATTTCCAAAAAAAGACTTTGCTTTTCACAAAAACCAGTTTGACTCTACTTTTCTGGGTCCTTTGCACACGATATCCACACGAGTTTGTCCAGATAGGTCTGGATCTAACCAGAAATATCCCGTTCTGTGTGGCTAAATGAATATCAGCTTTTAAACAGCCTGTGTGTTTGTTAGTGTTTTCTGGATAGTATCTATGAACTTCAGAGTTTTGAATGAATTTTAGCATGTTACATTTGTTTTTTTTGTTGGCAAACGCTAATTAGTTCCACATGGAGACACAACAAGTACACATAAATGTTTTCTGAGTAGAATGCTACAGAAACTAGGTTAAAAATGATATTTGCTATGTAAACATGACATGGAATTCACATTCCCAAGAAAAAGACTTTGCTTTTCTCCAAAACCAGTTTGACTCTACTTTTCTGGGTCCTTTGCACACGATATCCACACGAGTTTGTCCAGATAGGTCTGGATCTAACCAGAAATATCCAGTTCTGTGTGGCTAAATGAATATCAGCTTTTAAACAGCCTGTGTGTATGTTAGTGTTTTCTGGAGAGTATCTAGGAACTTTAGAGTTTTGAGTGAATTTTAGCATGTTACATTTTGTGTTTTTGTTGGCAAACGCTAATTAGTTCCACATGGAGACACAACAAGTACACATAAGTGTTTTCTGAGTAGAATGCTACAGAAACTAGGTTAAAAATGATATTTGCTATGTAAACATGACATGGAATTCACATTCCCAAGAAAAAGACTTTGCTTTTCTCCAAAACCAGTTTGACTCTACTTTTCTGGGTCCTTTGCACACGATATCCACACGAGTTTGTCCAGATAGGTCTGGATCTAACCAGAAATATCCGGTTCTGTGTGGCTAAATGAATATCAGCTTTTAAACAGCCTGTGTGTTTGTTAGTGTTTTCTGGATTGTATCTATGAACTTCAGAGTTTTGAATGAATTTTAGCATGTTACATTTTGTTTTTTTTTGGCAAACGCTAATTAGTTCCACATGGAGACACAACAAGTACACATAAATGTTTTCTGAGTAGAATGCTACAGAAACTAGGTTAAAAATGATATTTGCTATGTAAACATGACATTGAATTCAGATTCCCAAGAAAAAGACTTTGCTTTTCTCCAAAACCAGTTTCGATATGCTTTTCTGGGTCCTTTGCACACGATATCCACACAAGTTTGTCCCGATAGGTCTGGATCTAACCAGAAATATCCTGTTCTGTGTGGCTAAATGAATATCAGCTTTTAAACAGCCTGTGTGTTTGTTAGTGTTTTCTGGATAGTATCTTTGAACTTTAGAGTTTTGAATGAATTTTAGCATGTTACATTTTGTTTTTTTTGTTGGCAAACGCTAATTAGTTCCATATGGAGACACAACAAGTACACATAAGTGTTTTCTGAGTAGAATGCTACAGAAACTAGGTTAAAAATCATATTTGCTATGTAAACATCACATGGAATCCACTTGCCTAAGAAAAAGACTTTGCTTTTCTCCAAAACCAGTTTGACTCTGCTTTTCGGCGTCCTCGGTAGGCGATTTCCACATGAGTTTGTCCAGATAGGTCTGGATCTAACCAGAAATATCCAGTTCTGTGTGGCTAAATGAATATCAGCTTTTAAACAGCCTGTGTGTATGTTAGTGTTTTCTGGATAGTATCTAGGAACTTTAGAGTTTTGAATGAATTTTAGCATGTTACATTTTGTGTTTTTGTTGGCAAACGCTAATTAGTTACACATGGAGACACAACAAGTACACATAAGTGTTTTCTGAGTAGAATGCTACAGAAACTAGGTTAAAAATGATATTTGCGACTGTAAACATGACATGGAATTCACATCCCCATGAAAAAGACTTTGCTTTTCTCCAAAACCAGTTTGACTCTACTTTTCTGGGTCCTTTGCACACGATATCCACACGAGTTTGTCCAGATAGGTCTGGATCTAACCAGAAATATCCGGTTCTGTGTGGCTAAATGAATATCAGCTTTTAAACAGCCTGTGTGTTTGTTAGTGTTTTCTGGATAGTATCTATGAACTTCAGAGTTTTGAATGAATTTTAGCATGTTACATTTTATTTTTTTGTTGGCAAACGCTAATTAGTTCCACATGGAGACACAACAAGTACACATAAAGGTTCTCGGAGTAGAATGCTACAGAAACTAGGTTAAACATGATATTTGCGTCTGTAAACATGACATGGAATCCACTTGCCCAAGAAAAAGACTTTGCTTTTCTCCAAAACCAGTTTGTCTCTATATTTCTGGGTCCTTTGCACACGATATCCACACGATTTTGTCCAGACAGGTCTGGATCTAACCAGAAATATCCGGTTCTGTGTGGCTAAATGAATATCAGCTTTTAAACAGCCTGTGTATTTGTTAGTGTTTTCTGGATAGTATCTATGAACTTTAGAGTTTTGAATGAATTTTAGCATGTTACATTTTGTTTTTTTTTTGTTGGCAAACGCTAATTAGTTCAATATGGAGACACAACAAGTACACATAAGTGTTTTCTGAGTAGAATGCTACAGAAACTAGGTTAAAAATCATATTTGCTATGTAAACATGAAATGGAATCCACTTGCCCAAGAAAAAGACTTTGCTTTTCTCCAAAACCAGTTTGTCTCTATATTTCTGGGTCCTTTGCACACGATATCCACACGATTTTGTCCAGATAGGTCTGGATCTAACCAGAAATATCTGGTTCTGTGTGGCTACATGAATATCAGCTTTTAAACAGCCTGTGTGTATGTTAGTGTTTTCTGGATAGTATCTATGAACTTTAGAGTTTTGAATAAATTTTAGCATGTTACATTTTGTTTTTTTGTTGGCAAATGCTAATTAGTTCCACATGGAGACACAACAAGTACACATAAGTGTTTTCTGACTAGAATGCTACAGAAGCTAGGTTAAAAATGATATTTGCGACTCTAAACATGACATTGAATTCACATTCCCAAGAAAAACTTTGCTTTTCTCAAAAACCAGTTTGACTCTACTTTTCTGGGTCCTTTGCACACGATATCCACACGAGTTTGTCCAGATAGGTCTGGATCTAACCAGAAATATCCGGTTCTGTGTGGCTAAATGAATATCAGCTTTTAAACAGCCTGTGTGTTTGTTAGTGTTTTCTGGATAGTATCTATGAACTTCAGAGTTTTGAATGAATTTTAGCATGTTACATTTGTTTTTTTTGTTGGCAAACGCTAATTAGTTCCACATGGAGACACAACAAGTACACATAAATGTTTTCTGAGTAGAATGCTACAGAAACTAGGTTAAAAAAGATATTTGCTATGTAAACATGACATGGAATTCACATTCCCAAGAAAAAGACTTTGCTTTTCTCCAAAACCAGTTTGACTCTACTTTTCTGGGTCCTTTGCACACGATATCCACACGAGTTTGTCCAGATAGGTCTGGATCTAACCAGAAATATCCAGTTCTGTGTGGCTAAATGAATATCAGCTTTTAAACAGCCTGTGTGTATGTTAGTGTTTTCTGGAGAGTATCTAGGAACTTTAGAGTTTTGAGTGAATTTTAGCATGTTACATTTTGTGTTTTTGTTGGCAAACGCTAATTAGTTCCACATGGAGACACAACAAGTACACATAAGTGTTTTCTGAGTAGAATGCTACAGAAACTAGGTTAAAAATGATATTTGCTATGTAAACATGACATGGAATACACTTGCACAAGAAAAAGACTTTGCTTTTCTCCAAAACCAGTTTGACTCTAATTTTCTGGGTCCTTTGCACACGATATCCACACGAGTTTGTCCAGATAGGTCTGGATCTAACCAGAAATATCCGGTTCTGTGTGGCTAGATGAATATCAGCTTTTAAACAGCCTGTGTGTTTGTTAGTGTTTTCTGGATTGTATCTATGAACTTCAGAGTTTTGAATGAATTTTAGCATGTTACATTTTGTTTTTTTTTGGCAAACGCTAATTAGTTCCACATGGAGACACAACAAGTACACATAAATGTTTTCTGAGTAGAATGCTACAGAAACTAGGTTAAAAATGATATTTGCTATGTAAACATGACATGGAATTCAATTTCCAAAAAAAGACTTTGCTTTTCTCCAAAACCAGTTTGACTCTACTTTTCTTGGTCCTTTGCACACGATATCCACACAAGTTTGTCCAGATAGGTCTGGATCTAACCAGAAATATCCGGTTCTGTGTGGATAAATGAATATCAGCTTTTAAACAGCGTGTGTGTTTGTTAGTGTTTTCTGGATAGTATCTATGAACTTCAGAGTTTTGAATGAATTTTAGCATGTTACATTTGTTTTTTTTGTTGGCAAACGCTAATTAGTTCCACATGGAGACACAACAAGTACACATAAATGTTTTCTGAGTAGAATGCTACAGAAACTAGGTTAAAAATGATATTTGCTATGTAAACATGACATGGAATTCACATTCCCAAGAAAAAGACTTTGCTTTTCTCCAAAACCAGTTTGACTCTACTTTTCTGGGTCCTTTGCACACGATATCCACACGAGTTTGTCCAGATAGGTCTGGATCTAACCAGAAATATCCAGTTCTGTGTGGCTAAATGAATATCAGCTTTTAAACAGCCTGTGTGTATGTTAATGTTTTCTGGAGAATATCTAGGAACTTTATAGTTTTGAGTGAATTTTAGCATGTTACATTTTGTGTTTTTGTTGGCAAAAGCTAATTAGTTCCACATGGAGACACAACAAGTACACATAAGTGTTTTCTGAGTAGAATGCTACAGAAACTAGGTTAAAAATGATATTTGCTATGTAAACATGACATGGAATTCACATTCCCAAGAAAAAGACTTTGCTTTTCTCCAAAACCAGTTTGACTCTACTTTTCTGGGTCCTTTGCACACGATATCCACACGAGTTTGTCCAGATAGTTCTGGATCTAACCAGAAATATCCGGTTCTGTGTGGCTAAATGAATATCAGCTTTTAAACAGCCTGTGTGTTTGTTAGTGTTTTCTGGATTGTATCTATGAACTTCAGAGTTTTGAATGAATTTTAGCATGTTACATTTTGTTTTTTTTTTGGCAAATGCTAATTAGTTCCACATGGAGACACAACAAGTACACATAAGTGTTTTCTGAGTAGAATGCTACAGAAACTAGGTGAAAAATCATATTTGCGTCTGTAAACAACATGGAATATACTTGCCCAAGAAAAAGACTTTGCTTTTCTCCAAAACCAGTTTCAACCTCCTTTTCGGGGTCCTTTGCACACGAATTCCACACGAGTTTGTCCAGATAGGTCTGGATCTAACCAGAAATATCCGGTTCTGTGTGGCTAAATGAATATCAGCTTTTAAACAGCCTGTGTGTTTGTTAGTGTTTTCTGGATAGTATCTATTAACTTTAGAGTTTTGAATGAATTCTAGCATGTTACATTTTGTTTTTTTGTTAGCAAACGCTAATTAGTTCCACATGGAGACACAACAAGTACACATAAGTGTTTTCTGAGTAGAATGCTACAGAAACTAGGTTAAAAATGATATTTGCGACTGTAAACATGACATGGAATTCACATTCCCAAGAAAAAGACTGTGCTGTTCTCCAAAACCAGTTTGACTCTACTTTTCTGGGTCCTCGACACACGAATTCCAGATGCTTTTGTCCAGATAGGTCTGGATCTAACCAGAAATATCCGGTTCTGTGTGGCTAAATGAATATCAGCTTTTAAACAGCCTGTGTGTTTGTTAGTGTTTTCTGGATAGTATCTAGGAACTTTAGAGTTTTGAATGAATTTTAGCATGTAACATTTTGTTTTTTTTGTTGGCAAACGCTAATTAGTTCCACATGGAGACACAACAAGTACACATAAGTGTTTTCTGAGTAGAATGCTACAGAAACTAGGTTAAAAATCATATTTTTTGTAAACATGACAAGGAATCCACTTGCACAAGAAAAAGACTTTGCTTTTCTCCAAAACCAGTTTGACTCTAATTTTCTGGGTCCTTTGCACACGATATCCACACGAGTTTGTCCAGATAGGTCTGGATCTAACCAGAAATATCCGGTTCTGTGTGGCTAGATGAATATCAGCTTTTAAACAGCCTGTGTGTATGTTAGTGTTTTCTGGATAGTATCTAGGAACTTTAGAGTTTTGAATGAATTTTAGCATGTTACATTTTGTGTTTTTGTTGGCAAACGCTAATTAGTTCCACATGGAGACACAACAAGTACACATAAGTGTTTTCTGAGTAGAATGCTACAGAAACTAGGTTAAAAATGATATTTGCTCTGTAAACATGACATGGAATTCACATTCCCAAGAAAATGACTTTGCTTTTCTCCAAAACCAGTTTGACTCTACTTTTCTGGGTCCTTTGCACACGATATCCTCACGAGTTTGTCCAGATAGGTCTGGATCTAACCAGAAATATCCCGTTCTGTGTGGCTAAATGAATATCAGCTTTTAAACAGCCTGTGTGTTTGTTAGTGTTTTCTGGATAGTATCTATGAACTTCAGAGTTTTGAATGAATTTTAGCATGTTACATTTTGTTTTTTTGTTGGCAAACGCTAATTAGTTCCACATGGAGACACAACATGTACGCATAAGTGATTTCTGAGTAGAATGCTACAGAAACTAGGTTAAAACTGATATTTGCGACTCTAAACATGACATTGAATTCACATTCCCAAGAAAAAGACTTTGCTTTTCTCCAAAACCAGTTTGACTCTCCTTTTTGGGGTCCTCGGCAGACGAATGCAACATGATTTTGTCCAGATACGTCTGGATCTAACCAGAAATATCCGGTCCTCTGTGGCTAAATGAATATCAGCTTTTAAACAGCCTGTGTGTTTGTTAGTGTTTTCTGGATATTATCTAGGAACTTTAGAGTTTTGATTGAATTTTAGCATGTTACATTTTGTTTTTTTGTTGGCAAACGCTAATTATTTCCATATGGAGACACAACAAGTACACATAAGTGTTTTCTGAGTAGAATGCTACAGAAACTAGGTTAAAAATGATATTTGCGACTGTAAACATGACATGGAATACACATTCCCAAGAAAAAGACTTTGCTCTTCTCCAAAACCAGTTTCGATATGCTTTTCTGGGTCCTTTGCACACGATATCCACACAAGTTTGTCCCGATAGGTCTGGATCTAACCAGAAATATCCGGTTCTGTGTGGCTAAATGAATATCAGCTTTTAAACAGCCTGTGTGTTTGTTAGTGTTTTCTGGATAGTATCTATGAACTTTAGAGTTTTGAATGAATTTTAGCATGTTACATTTTGTTTTTTTGTTGGCAAACGCTAATTAGTTCCACATGGAGACACAACAAGTACACATAAATGTTTTCTGAGTAGAATGCTACAGAAACTAGGTTAAAAATGATATTTGCGACTGTAAACATGACATGGAATTCAATTTCCAAAAAAAGACTTTGCTTTTCTCCAAAACCAGTTTGACTCTACTTTTCTGGGTCCTTTGCACATGATATCCACACGAGTTTGTCCAGATAGGTCTGGATCTAACCAGAAATATCCGGTTCTGTGTGGCTAAATGAATATCAGCTTTTAACAGCCTGTGTGTTTGTTAGTGTTTTCTGGATAGTATCTATGAACTTCAGAGTTTTGAATGAATTTTAGCATGTTACATTTTGTTTTTTTGTTGGCAAACGAGAATTAGTTCCACATGGAGACACAACAAGTACACATAAGTGTTTTCTGAGTAGAATGCTAGAGAAACTAGGTTAAAAATGATATTTGCTACTGTAAACATGACATTGAATTCACATTCCCAAGAAACAGACTGTGCTGTTCTCTAAAACCAGTTTCGATATGCTTTTCTGGGTCCTCGGCACACGAATTCCAGATGATTTTGTCCAGATAGGTCTGGATCTAACCAGAAATATCCGGTTCTGTGTGGCTAAATGAATATCAGCTTTTAAACAGCCTGTGTGTATGTTAGTGTTTTCTGGATAGTATCTATGAACTTTAGAGTTTCGAATGAATTTTAGCATGTTACATTTTTTTTTTTTGTTGGCAAACGCTACTTAGTTCCACATGGAGACACAACAAGTACACATAAGTGTTTTCTGAGTAGAATGCTAAAGAAACAAGGTTAAAAATGATATTTGCCACTCTAAACATGACATTCAATTCACATTCCCAAGAAAAAGACTTTGCTTTTCTCCAAAACGTTTTTTGATATGCTTTTCTGGGTCCTTGGCACACGAATTCCACACGAGTTTGTCCAGATAGGTCTGGATCTAATAGAAATATCCGTTTCGGTGTGGCTAAATGAATATCAGCTTTTAAACAGCCTGTGTGTTTATTAGTGTTTTCCGGATAGTATCAATGAACTTTAGAGTTTTGATTGAATTGTAGCATGTTACACTTTGTTTTTTGTTGGCAAACGCTAATTAGTTCCACATGGAGACACAACAAGTACACATAAGTGTTTTCTGAGTAGAATGCTACAGAAACTAGGTTAAAAATCGTATTTGCTATGTAAACATGACATGGAATCCACTTGCCCAAGAAAAAGACTTTGCTTTTCTCCAAAACCAGTTTCAACATCCTTTTCTGGATCCTTTGCACACGAATTCCACACGAGTTTGTCCAGATAGGTCTGGATCTAACCAGAAATATCCGGTTCTGTGTGGCTAAATGAATATCAGCTTTTAAACAGCCTGTGTGTTTGTTAGTGTTTTCTGGAGAGTATCTAGGAACTTTAGAGTTTTGAATGAATTTTAGCATGTTACATTTTGTTTTTTTGTTGGCAAACGCTAATTAGTTCCAGATGGAGACACAAAAGTACACATAAGTGTTTTCTGAGTAGAATGCTACAGAAACTAGGTTAAAAATGATATTTGCGACTCTAAACATGACATTGAATTCACATTCCCAAGAAAAAGACTTTGCTTTTCTCCAAAACCAGTTTGACTCTACTTTTCTGGGTCTTTTGCACACGATATCCACACGAGTTTGTCCAGATAGGTCTGTATCTAACCAGAAATATCCGGTTCTGTGTGGCTAAATGAATATCAGCTTTTAAACAGCCTGTGTGTCTGTGTTTTCTGGACAGTATCTAGGAACTTTGGAGTTTTGAATGAATTTTAGCATGTTGCATTTTGTTTTTTTGTTGGCAAACGCTACTTAGTTCCACATGGAGACACAACAAGTACACATAAGTGTTTTCTGAGTAGAATGCTAGAGAAAGTAGGTTAAAAATGATATTTGCGACTCTAAACATGACATTGAATTCACATTCCCAAGAAAAAGACTTTGCTTTTCTCCAAAACCAGTTTCGATATGATTTTCTGGGTCCTCGGCACACGAATTCCTGTTGATTTTGTTTAGATAGGTCTGGATCTAACCAGAAATATCTGGTTCTGTGTGGCTAAATGAATATCAGCTTTTAAACAGCCTGTGTGTTTGTTAGTGTTTTCTGGATAGTATCTAGGAACTTTAGAGTTTTGAATGAATTTTAGCATGCTACATTTTGTTTTTTTGTTGTCAAACGCTACTTAGTTCCACATGGAGACACAACAAGTACACATAAGTGTTTTCTGAGTAGAATGCTACAGAAACTAGGTTAAAAATGATATTTGCGTCTGTAAACATGACATGGAATCCACTTGCCCAAGAAAAAGTCTTTGCTTTTCTCCAAAACCAGTTTGACTCTACTTTTCTGGGTCCTTTGCACACGATATCCACACGAGTTTGTCCAGATAGGTCTGGATCTAACCAGAAATATCCGGTTCTGTGTGGCTAAATGAATATCAGCTTTTAAACAGCCTGTGTGTTTGTTAGTGTTTTCTGGATAGTATCTAGGAACTTTAGAGTTTTGAATGAATTTTAGCATGTTACATTTTGTTTTTTTTGTTGGCAAACGCTAATTAGTTCCACATGGAGACACAACAAGTACACAAAAGTGTTTTCTGAGTAGAATGCTACAGAAACTAGGTTAAAAATCATATTTGCTATGTAAACATGAAAAGGAATCCACTTGCCCAAGAAAAAGACTTTGCTTTTCTCCAAAACCAGTTTGACTCTACTTTTCTGGGTCCTTTGCACACGATATCCACACGAGTTTGTCCAGATAGGTCTGGATCTAACCAGAAATATCCGGTTCTGTGTGGCTAAATGAATATCAGCTTTTAAACAGCCTGTGTGTTTATTAGTGTTTTCCGGATAGTATCAATGAACTTTAGAGTTTTGATTGAATTGTAGCATGTTACACTTTGTTTTTTGTTGGCAAACGCTAATTAGTTCCACATGGAGACACAACAAGTACACATAAGTGTTTTCTGAGTAGAATGCTACAGAAACTAGGTTAAAAATCGTATTTGCTATGTAAACATGACATGGAATCCACTTGCCCAAGAAAAAGACTTTGCTTTTCTCCAAAACCAGTTTCAACATCCTTTTCTGGATCCTTTGCACACGAATTCCACACGAGTTTGTCCAGATAGGTCTGGATCTAACCAGAAATATCCGGTTCTGTGTGGCTAAATGAATATCAGCTTTTAAACAGCCTGTGTGTTTGTTAGTGTTTTCTGGAGAGTATCTAGGAACTTTAGAGTTTTGAATGAATTTTAGCATGTTACATTTTGTTTTTTTGTTGGCAAACGCTAATTAGTTCCAGATGGAGACACAAAAGTACACATAAGTGTTTTCTGAGTAGAATGCTACAGAAACTAGGTTAAAAATGATATTTGCGACTCTAAACATGACATTGAATTCACATTCCCAAGAAAAAGACTTTGCTTTTCTCCAAAACCAGTTTGACTCTACTTTTCTGGGTCTTTTGCACACGATATCCACACGAGTTTGTCCAGATAGGTCTGTATCTAACCAGAAATATCCGGTTCTGTGTGGCTAAATGAATATCAGCTTTTAAACAGCCTGTGTGTCTGTGTTTTCTGGACAGTATCTAGGAACTTTGGAGTTTTGAATGAATTTTAGCATGTTGCATTTTGTTTTTTTGTTGGCAAACGCTACTTAGTTCCACATGGAGACACAACAAGTACACATAAGTGTTTTCTGAGTAGAATGCTAGAGAAAGTAGGTTAAAAATGATATTTGCGACTCTAAACATGACATTGAATTCACATTCCCAAGAAAAAGACTTTGCTTTTCTCCAAAACCAGTTTCGATATGATTTTCTGGGTCCTCGGCACACGAATTCCTGTTGATTTTGTTTAGATAGGTCTGGATCTAACCAGAAATATCTGGTTCTGTGTGGCTAAATGAATATCAGCTTTTAAACAGCCTGTGTGTTTGTTAGTGTTTTCTGGATAGTATCTAGGAACTTTAGAGTTTTGAATGAATTTTAGCATGCTACATTTTGTTTTTTTGTTGTCAAACGCTACTTAGTTCCACATGGAGACACAACAAGTACACATAAGTGTTTTCTGAGTAGAATGCTACAGAAACTAGGTTAAAAATGATATTTGCGTCTGTAAACATGACATGGAATCCACTTGCCCAAGAAAAAGTCTTTGCTTTTCTCCAAAACCAGTTTGACTCTACTTTTCTGGGTCCTTTGCACACGATATCCACACGAGTTTGTCCAGATAGGTCTGGATCTAACCAGAAATATCCGGTTCTGTGTGGCTAAATGAATATCAGCTTTTAAACAGCCTGTGTGTTTGTTAGTGTTTTCTGGATAGTATCTAGGAACTTTAGAGTTTTGAATGAATTTTAGCATGTTACATTTTGTTTTTTTTGTTGGCAAACGCTAATTAGTTCCACATGGAGACACAACAAGTACACAAAAGTGTTTTCTGAGTAGAATGCTACAGAAACTAGGTTAAAAATCATATTTGCTATGTAAACATGAAAAGGAATCCACTTGCCCAAGAAAAAGACTTTGCTTTTCTCCAAAACCAGTTTGACTCTACTTTTCTGGGTCCTTTGCACACGATATCCACACGAGTTTGTCCAGATAGGTCTGGATCTAACCAGAAATATCCGGTTCTGTGTGGCTAAATGAATATCAGCTTTTAAACAGCCTGTGTGTATGTTAGTGTTTTCTGGATAGTATCTAGGAACTTTAGAGTTTTGAATGAATTTTAGCATGTTACATTTTGTGTTTTTGTTGGCAAACGCTAATTAGTTCCACATGGAGACACAACAAGTACACATAAGTGTTTTCTGAGTAGAATGCTACAGAAACTAGGTTAAAAATGATATTTGCTCTGTAAACATGACATGGAATTCACATTCCCAAGAAAAAGACTTTGCTTTTCTCCAAAACCAGTTTGACTCTACTTTTCTGGGTCCTTTGCACACGATATCCTCACGAGTTTGTCCAGATAGGTCTGGATCTAACCAGAAATATCCGGTTCTGTGTGGCTAAATGAATATCAGCTTTTAAACAGCCTGTGTGTTTGTTAGTGTTTTCTGGATAGTATCTATGAACTTCAGAGTTTTGAATGAATTTTAGCATGTTACATTTTGTTTTTTTGTTGGCAAACGCTAATTAGTTCCACATGGAGACACAACAAGTACACATAAGTGTTTTCTGAGTAGAATGCTACAGAAACTAGGTTAAAAATGATATTTGCGACTCTAAACATGACATTGAATTCACATTCCCAAGAAAAAGACTTTGCTTTTCTCCAAAACCAGTTTGACTCTCCTTTTTGGGGTCCTCGGCAGACGAATGCCACATGATTTTGTCCAGATACGTCTGGATCTAACCAGAAATATCCGGTTCTGTGTGGCTAAATGAATATCAGCTTTTAAACAGCCTGTGTGTTTGTTAGTGTTTTCTGGATAGTATCTTTGAACATTAGAGTTTTGAATGAATTGTAGCATGTTACATTTTGTTTTTTTTGTTGGCAAACGCTAATTAGTTCCATATGGAGACACAACAAGTACACATAAGTGTTTTCTGAGTAGAATGCTACAGAAACTAGGTTAAAAATCATATTTGCTATGTAAACATCACATGGAATCCACTTGCCTAAGAAAAAGACTTTGCTTTTCTCCAAAACCAGTTTGACTCTGCTTTTCGGCGTCCTCGGTAGGCGATTTCCACATGAGTTTGTCCAGATAGGTCTGGATCTAACCAGAAATATCCAATTCTGTGTGGCTAAATGAATATCAGCTTTTAAACAGCCTGTGTGTATGTTAGTGTTTTCTGGATAGTATCTAGGAACTTTAGAGTTTTGAATGAATTTTAGCATGTTACATTTTGTGTTTTTGTTGGCAAACGCTAATTAGTTACACATGGAGACACAACAAGTACACATAAGTGTTTTCTGAGTAGAATGCTACAGAAACTAGGTTAAAAATGATATTTGCTCTGTAAACATGACATGGAATTCACATTCCCATGAAAAAGACTTTGCTTTTCTCCAAAACCAGTTTGACTCTACTTTTCTGGGTCCTTTGCACACGATATCCACACGAGTTTGTCCAGATAGGTCTGGATCTAACCAGAAATATCCGGTTCTGTGTGGCTAAATGAATATCAGCTTTTAAACAGCCTGTGTGTTTGTTAGTGTTTTCTGGATAGTATCTATGAACTTCAGAGTTTTGAATGAATTTTAGCATGTTACATTTTATTTTTTTGTTGGCAAACGCTAATTAGTTCCACATGGAGACACAACAAGTACACAAAAGTGTTTTCTGAGTAGAATGCTACAGAAACTAGGTTAAAAATCATATTTGCTATGTAAACATGAAAAGGAATCCACTTGCCCAAGAAAAAGACTTTGCTTTTCTCCAAAACCAGTTTGACTCTACTTTTCTGGGTCCTTTGCACACGATATCCACACGAGTTTGTCCAGATAGGTCTGGATCTAACCAGAAATATCCGGTTCTGTGTGGCTAAATGAATATCAGCTTTTAAACAGCCTGTGTGTATGTTAGTGTTTTCTGGATAGTATCTAGGAACTTTAGAGTTTTGAATGAATTTTAGCATGTTACATTTTGTGTTTTTGTTGGCAAACGCTAATTAGTTCCACATGGAGACACAACAAGTACACATAAGTGTTTTCTGAGTAGAATGCTACAGAAACTAGGTTAAAAATGATATTTGCTCTGTAAACATGACATGGAATTCACATTCCCAAGAAAAAGACTTTGCTTTTCTCCAAAACCAGTTTGACTCTACTTTTCTGGGTCCTTTGCACACGATATCCTCACGAGTTTGTCCAGATAGGTCTGGATCTAACCAGAAATATCCGGTTCTGTGTGGCTAAATGAATATCAGCTTTTAAACAGCCTGTGTGTTTGTTAGTGTTTTCTGGATAGTATCTATGAACTTCAGAGTTTTGAATGAATTTTAGCATGTTACATTTTGTTTTTTTGTTGGCAAACGCTAATTAGTTCCACATGGAGACACAACAAGTACACATAAGTGTTTTCTGAGTAGAATGCTACAGAAACTAGGTTAAAAATGATATTTGCGACTCTAAACATGACATTGAATTCACATTCCCAAGAAAAAGACTTTGCTTTTCTCCAAAACCAGTTTGACTCTCCTTTTTGGGGTCCTCGGCAGACGAATGCCACATGATTTTGTCCAGATACGTCTGGATCTAACCAGAAATATCCGGTTCTGTGTGGCTAAATGAATATCAGCTTTTAAACAGCCTGTGTGTTTGTTAGTGTTTTCTGGATAGTATCTATGAACTTTAGAGTTTTGATTGAATTTTAGCATGTTACATTTTGTTTTTCTGTTGGCAAACGCTAATTAATTCCATATGGAGACACAACAAGTACACATAAGTGTTTTCTGAGTAGAATGCTACAGAAACTAGGTTAAAAATGATATTTGCTATGTAAACATGACATTGAATTCAGATTCCCAAGAAAAAGACTTTGCTTTTCTCCAAAACCAGTTTCGATATGCTTTTCTGGGTCCTTTGCACACGATATCCACACAAGTTTGTCCCGATAGGTCTGGATCTAACCAGAAATATCCGGTTCTGTGTGGCTAAATGAATATCAGCTTTTAAACAGCCTGTGTGTTTGTTAGTGTTTTCTGGATAGTATCTTTGAACATTAGAGTTTTGAATGAATTGTAGCATGTTACATTTTGTTTTTTTTGTTGGCAAACGCTAATTAGTTCCATATGGAGACACAACAAGTACACATAAGTGTTTTCTGAGTAGAATGCTACAGAAACTAGGTTAAAAATCATATTTGCTATGTAAACATCACATGGAATCCACTTGCCTAAGAAAAAGACTTTGCTTTTCTCCAAAACCAGTTTGACTCTGCTTTTCGGCGTCCTCGGTAGGCGATTTCCACATGAGTTTGTCCAGATAGGTCTGGATCTAACCAGAAATATCCAATTCTGTGTGGCTAAATGAATATCAGCTTTTAAACAGCCTGTGTGTATGTTAGTGTTTTCTGGATAGTATCTAGGAACTTTAGAGTTTTGAATGAATTTTAGCATGTTACATTTTGTGTTTTTGTTGGCAAACGCTAATTAGTTACACATGGAGACACAACAAGTACACATAAGTGTTTTCTGAGTAGAATGCTACAGAAACTAGGTTAAAAATGATATTTGCTCTGTAAACATGACATGGAATTCACATTCCCATGAAAAAGACTTTGCTTTTCTCCAAAACCAGTTTGACTCTACTTTTCTGGGTCCTTTGCACACGATATCCACACGAGTTTGTCCAGATAGGTCTGGATCTAACCAGAAATATCCGGTTCTGTGTGGCTAAATGAATATCAGCTTTTAAACAGCCTGTGTGTTTGTTAGTGTTTTCTGGATAGTATCTATGAACTTCAGAGTTTTGAATGAATTTTAGCATGTTACATTTTATTTTTTTGTTGGCAAACGCTAATTAGTTCCACATGGAGACACAACAAGTACACATAAAGGTTCTCTGAGTAGAATGCTACAGAAACTAGGTTAAACATGATATTTGCGTCTGTAAACATGACATGGAATCCACTTGCCCAAGAAAAAGACTTTGCTTTTCTCCAAAACCAGTTTGTCTCTATATTTCTGGGTCCTTTGCACACGATATCCACACGATTTTGTCCAGACAGGTCTGGATCTAACCAGAAATATCCGGTTCTGTGTGGCTAAATGAATATCAGCTTTTAAACAGCCTGTGTATTTGTTAGTGTTTTCTGGATAGTATCTATGAACTTTAGAGTTTTGAATGAATTTTAGCATGTTACATTTTGTTTTTTTTTGTTGGCAAACGCTAATTAGTTCAATATGGAGACACAACAAGTACACATAAGTGTTTTCTGAGTAGAATGCTACAGAAACTAGGTTAAAAATCATATTTGCTATGTAAACATGAAATGGAATCCACTTGCCCAAGAAAAAGACTTTGGTTTCTCCAAAACTAGTTTGACTCTGCTTTTCGGGGTCCTCGGCAGGCGAATTCCACATGATTTTGTCCAGATAGGTCTGGATCTAACCAGAAATATCTGGTTCTGTGTGGCTACATGAATATCAGCTTTTAAACAGCCTGTGTGTATGTTAGTGTTTTCTGGATAGTATCTATGAACTTTAGAGTTTTGAATAAATTTTAGCATGTTACATTTTGTTTTTTTGTTGGCAAACGCTAATTAGTTCCACATGGAGACACAACAAGTACACATAAGTGTTTTCTGACTAGAATGCTACAGAAGCTAGGTTAAAAATGATATTTGCGACTCTAAACATGACATTGAATTCACATTCCCAAGAAAAACTTTGCTTTTCTCAAAAACCAGTTTGACTCTACTTTTCTGGGTCCTTTGCACACGATATCCACACGAGTTTGTCCAGATAGGTCTGGATCTAACCAGAAATATCCGGTTCTGTGTGGCTAAATGAATATCAGCTTTTAAACAGCCTGTGTGTTTGTTAGTGTTTTCTGGATAGTATCTATGAACTTCAGAGTTTTGAATGAATTTTAGCATGTTACATTTGTTTTTTTTGTTGGCAAACGCTAATTAGTTCCACATGGAGACACAACAAGTACACATAAATGTTTTCTGAGTAGAATGCTACAGAAACTAGGTTAAAAATCATATTTGCTATGTAAACATGACATGGAATTCACATTCCCAAGAAAAAGACTTTGCTTTTCTCCAAAACCAGTTTGACTCTACTTTTCTGGGTCCTTTGCACACGATATCCACACGAGTTTGTCCAGATAGGTCTGGATCTAACCAGAAATATCCAGTTCTGTGTGGCTAAATGAATATCAGCTTTTAAACAGCCTGTGTGTATGTTAGTGTTTTCTGGAGAGTATCTAGGAACTTTAGAGTTTTGAGTGAATTTTAGCATGTTACATTTTGTGTTTTTGTTGGCAAACGCTAATTAGTTCCACATGGAGACACAACAAGTACACATAAGTGTTTTCTGAGTAGAATGCTACAGAAACTAGGTTAAAAATGATATTTGCTATGTAAACATGACATGGAATTCACATTCCCAAGAAAAAGACTTTGCTTTTCTCCAAAACCAGTTTGACTCTACTTTTCTGGGTCCTTTGCACACGATATCCACACGAGTTTGTCCAGATAGGTCTGGATCTAACCAGAAATATCCGGTTCTGTGTGGCTAAATGAATATCAGCTTTTAAACAGCCTGTGTGTTTGTTAGTGTTTTCTGGATAGTATCTATGAACTTTAGAGTTTTGAATGAATTTTAGCATGTTACATTTTGTTTTTTTTTGGCAAACGCTAATTAGTTCCACATGGAGACACAACAAGTACACATAAATGTTTTCTGAGTAGAATGCTACAGAAACTAGGTTAAAAATGATATTTGCGACTGTAAACATGACATGGAATTCAATTTCCAAAAAAAGAATTTGCTTTTCTCCAAAACCAGTTTGACTCTACTTTTCTTGGTCCTTTGCACACGATATCCACACAAGTTTGTCCAGATAGGTCTGGATCTAACCAGAAATATCCGGTTCTGTGTGGATAAATGAATATCAGCTTTTAAACAGCCTGTGTGTTTGTTAGTGTTTTCTGGATAGTATCTATTAACTTCAGAGTTTTGATTGAATTTTAGCATGTTACATTTTGTTTTTTTGTTGGCAAACACTAATTAATTCTATATGGAGACACAACAAGTACACATAAGTGTTTTCTGAGTAGAATCCTACAGAATCTAGGTTAAAAATGATATTTGCGACTGTAAACATGACATGGAATTCAGATTCCCAAGAAAAAGACTGCTTTTCTCCAAAACCAGTTTCGATATGCTTTTCTGGGTCCTTTGACACGATATCCACACAAGTTTGTCCAGATAGGTCTGGATCTAACCAGAAATATCCGGTTCTGTGTGACTAAATGAATATCAGCTTTTAAACAGCCTGTGTGTTTGTTAGTGTTTTCTGGATAGTATCTATGAACTTCAGAGTTTTGAATGAATTTTAGCATGTTACATTTTGTTTTTTTTTGGCAAACGCTAATTAGTTCCACATGGAGACACAACAAGTACACATAAATGTTTTCTGAGTAGAATGCTACAGAAACTAGGCTAAAAATGATATTTGTGTCTGTAAACATGACATTGAATCCACTTGCCCAAGAAAAAGACTTTGCTTTTCTCCAAAACCAGTTTGACTCTGCTTTTCGGGGTCCTCGGCAGACGAATTCCACATGATTTTGTCCAGATAGGTCTGGATCTAACCAGAAATATCCGGTTCTGTGTGGCTAAATGAATATCAGCTTTTAAACAGCCTGTGTGTTTGTTAGTGTTTTCTGGAGAGTATCTATGAACTTCAGAGTTTTGAATGAATTTTAGCATGTTACATTTGGTTTTTTTGTTGGCAAACGCTAATTCGTTCCACACGGAGACACAACAAGTACACATGAGTGTTTTCTGAGTAGAATGCTACCGAAACTAGGTTAAAAATGATATTTGCGTCTGTAAACATGACATGGAATCCACTTGCCCAAGAAAAAGACTTTGCTTTTCTCCAAAACCAGTTTGTCTCTATATTTCTGGGTCCTTTGCACACGATATCCACACGAGTTTGTCCAGATAGGTCTGGATCTAACCAGAAATATCCGGTTCTGTGTGGCTAAATGAATATCAGCTTTTAAACAGCCTGTGTGTTTGTTAGTGTTTTCTGGATAGTATCTATGAACTTTAGAGTTTTGAATGAATTTTAGCATGTTACATTTTGTTTTTTTGTTGGCAAACGCTAATTAGTTCCACATGGAGACACAACAAGTACACATAAGTGTTTTCTGAGTAGAATGCTACAGAAACTAGGTTAAAAATGATATTTGTGACTCTAAACATGACATTGAATTCACATTCCCAAGAAAAAGACTTTGCTTTTCTCCAAAACCAGTTTGACTCTACTTTTCTGGGTCTTTTGCACACGATATCCACACGAGTTTGTCCAGATAGGTCTGTATCTAACCAGAAATATCCGGTTCTGTGTGGCTAAATGAATATCAGCTTTTAAACAGCCTGTGTGTCTGTGTTTTCTGGACAGTATCTAGGAACTTTGGAGTTTTGAATGAATTTTAGCATGTTGCATTTTGTTTTTTTGTTGGCAAACGCTACTTAGTTCCACATGGAGACACAACAAGTACACATAAGTGTTTTCTGAGTAGAATGCTACAGAAACTAGGTTAAAAATGATATTTGCGACTCTAAACATGACATTGAATTCATATTCCAAAGAAAAACACTTTGCTTTTCTCCAAAACCAGTTTCGATATGATTTTCTGTGTCCTTTGCACACGAATTCCACACGAGTTTGTCCAGATAGGTCTGGATCTAACCAGAAATATCCGGTTCTGTGTGGCTAAATGAATATCAGCTTTTAAACAGCCTGTGTGTTTGTTAGTGTTTTCTGGATAGTATCTATTAACTTTAGAGTTTTGAATGAATTTTAGCATGTTACATTTTGTTTTTTTTGTTGGCAAACGCTAATTAGTTCCACATGGAGACACAACAAGTACACATAAGTGTTTTCTGAGTAGAATGCTACAGAAACTAGGTTAAAAATGATATTTGCGACTGTAAACATGACATGGAATTCACATTCCCATGAAAAAGACTTTGCTTTTCTCTAAAACCAGCTTGACTCTACTTTTCTGGGTCCTTTGCACACGATATCCACACGAGTTTGTCCAGATAGGTCTGGATCTAACCAGAAATATCCGGTTCTGTGTGGCTAAATGAATATCAGCTTTTAAACAGCCTGTGTGTCTGTGTTTTCTGGACAGTATCTAGGAACTTTAGAGTTTTGAATGAATTTTAGCATGTTGCATTTTGGTTTTTTGTTGGCAAACGCTAATTAGTTCCACATGGAGACACAACAAGTACAAATAAGTGTTTTCTGAGTAGAATGCTACAGAAACTAGGTTAAAAATGCTATTTGCATCTTTAAACATGACATTGAATTCACATTCCCAAGAAAACGTCTTTGCTTTTCTCCAAAACCAGTTTGTCTCTACTTTTCTGGGTCCTTTGCACACGATATCCACACGAGTTTGTCCAGATAGGTCTGGATATAACCAGAAATATCCGGTTCTGTGTGGCGAAATGAATATCAGCTTTTAAACAGCCTGTGTGTCTGTGTTTTCTGGACAGTATCTAGGAACTTTAGAGTTTTGAATGAATTTTAGCATGTTGCATTTTGTTTTTTTGTTGGCAAACGCTAATTAGTTCCACATGGAGACACAACAAGTACGCATTAGTGTTTTCTGAGTAGAATGCTACAGAAACTAGGTTAAAAATGCTATTTGCATCTTTACAAATGACATTGAATTCACATTCCCAAGAAAACGTCTGTGCTTTTCTCCAAAACCAGTTTGACTCTGCTTTTTGTGGTCCTCGGCAGACGAATTCCAGATGATTTTGTCCAGATAGGTCTGGATCTAACCAGAAATATCCGATTCTTTGTGGCTATATGAATATCAGCTTTTAAACAGCCTGTGGGTATGTTAGTGTTTTCTCGACAGAATCTAGGAACTTTAGAATTTTGAATGAATTTTAGCATGTTACATTTTGTTTTTTTGTTGGCAAACGCTAATTAGTTCCACATGGAGACACAACATGTACGCATAAGTGATTTCTGAGTAGAATGCTACAGAAACTAGGTTAAAACTGATATTTGCGACTGTAAACATGACATTGAATTCACATTCCCAAGAAAAAGACTTTGCTTTTCTCCAAAACCAGTTTCGATGTGCTTTTCTGGGTCCTCGGCACACGAATTCCAGTTGATTTTGTCCAGATAGGTCTGGATCTAACCAGAAATATCCGGTTCTGTGTGGCGAAATGAATATCAGCTTTTAAATAGCCTGTGTGTTTGTTAGTGTTTTCTGGATAGTATCTATGAACTTTAGAGTTATGAATGAATTTAACATGTTACATTTTTTGTTTTTGTTGGCAAACGCTACTTAGTTCCACATGGAGACACAACAAGTACACATAAGTGTTTTCTGAGTAGAATGCTACAGAAACTAGGTTAAAAATGATATTTGTGACTGTAAACATGACATTGAATTCACATTCCCAAGAAAAAGACTTTGCTGTTCTCCAAAACCAGTTACGATATGCTTTTCTGGGTCCTCGGCACACGAATTCCAGATGATTTTGTCCAGATAGGTCTGGATCTAACCAGAAATATCCGGTTCTGTGTGGCTAAATGAATATCAGCTTTTAAAAAGCCTGTGTGTATGTTAGTGTTTTCTGGATAGTATCTATGAACTTTAGAGTTTTGAATGAATTTTAGCATGTTACATTTTGTTTTTTTGTTGGCAAACGCTAATTAGTTCCACATGGAGACACAACAAGTACACATAAGTGTTTTCTGAGTAGAATGCTACAGAAACTAGGTGAAAAATGATATTTGCGACTCTAAACATGACATTGAATTCACATTCCCAAGAAAAAGACTTTGCTTTTCTCCAAAACCAGTTTCGATAAAATTTTCTGGGTCCTTGGCACATGAATTTCACACGAGTTTGTCCAGATAGGTCTGGATCTAACAAGAAATATCCGGTTCTGTGTGGCTAAATGAATATCAGCTTTGAAACAGCCTATGTGTTTGTTAGTTTTTCCTGTATAGTATCTAGGAACTTTAGAGTTTTGAATGAATTTTAGCATGTTGCATTTTGTTTTTTTGTTAGCAAATGTTAATTAATTCCACATGGAGACACAACAAGTACACATAAGTGTTTTGTGATTAGAATGTTACAGAAAATAGGTTTAAAATGATATTTGCTATGGAAACATGACATGGAATCCACTTGCCCAAGAAAAAGACTTTGCTTTTCTCCAAAACCAGTTTCAACATCCTTTTCGGGGTCCTTAACACACGAATTCCACACGAGTTTGTCCAGATAGGTCGGGATCTAACCAGAAATATCCAGTTCTGTGTGGCTAAATGAATAATATCAGCTTTTAAACAGCCTGTGTGTCTGGGTTTTCTGGACAGTATCTAGGAACTTTAGAGTTTTGAATGAATTTTAGCATGTTGCATTTTGTTTTTTTGTTGGCAAACGCTACTTTGTTCCACATGGAGACACAACAAGTACACATAAGTGTTTTCTGAGTAGAATGCTACAGAAACTAGGTGAAAAATGATATTTGCTATGTAAACATGACATGGAATCCACTTGCCCAAGATAAAGACTGCTTTTCTCCAAAACCAGTTTCAACATCCTTTTCGGGGTCCTTTGCACACGAATTCCGCACGAGTTTGTCCAGATAGGTCTGGATCTAACCAGAAATATCCGGTTCTGTGTGGCTAAATGAATATCAGCTTTTAAACAGCCTGTGTGTTTGTTAGTGTTTTCTGGAGAGTATCTATGAACTTTAGAGTTTTGAATGAATTTTAGCATGTTACATTTGGTTTTGGTTGGGTAACGCTAATTAGTTCCACATGGAGACACAACAAGTACACATAAGTGTTTTCTGAGTAGAATGCTACAGAAACTAGGTTAAAAATGATATTTGCGACTGTAAACATGACATTGAATTCACATTCCCAAGAAAAAGACTTTGCTGTTCTCCAAAACCAGTTACGATATGCTTTTCTGGGTCCTCGGCACACGAATTTTAGATGATTTTGTCCAGATAGGTCTGGATCTAACCAGAAATATCCGGTTCTGTGTGGCTAAATGAATATCAGCTTTTAAAAAGCCTGTGTGTATGTTAGTGTTTTCTGGATAGTATCTATGAACTTTAGAGTTTTGAATGAATTTTAGCATGTTACATTTTGTTTTTTTGTTGGCAAACGCTAATTAGTTCCACATGGAGACACAACAAGTACACATAAGTGTTTTCTGAGTAGAATGCTACAGAAACTAGGTGAAAAATGATATTTGCGACTGTAAACATGACATTGAATTCACATTCCCAAGAAAAAGACTTTGCTTTTCTCCAAAACCAGTTTCGATAAATTTTCTGGGTCCTTGGCACATGAATTTCACACGAGTTTGTCCAGATAGGTCTGGATCTAACAAGAAATATCCGGTTCTGTGTGGCTAAATGAATATCAGCTTTGAAACAGCCTATGTGTTTGTTAGTTTTTCCTGGATAGTATCTAGGAACTTTAGAGTTTTGAATGAATTTTAGCATGTTGCATTTTGTTTTTTTGTTAGCAAATGTTAATTAATTCCACATGGAGACACAACAAGTACACATAAGTGTTTTGTGATTAGAATGTTACAGAAAATAGGTTTAAAATGATATTTGCTATGGAAACATGACATGGAATCCACTTGCCCAAGAAAAAGACTTTGCTTTTCTCCAAAACCAGTTTCAACATCCTTTTCGGGGTCCTTAACACACGAATTCCACACGAGTTTGTCCAGATAGGTCGGGATCTAACCAGAAATATCCAGTTCTGTGTGGCTAAATGAATAATATCAGCTTTTAAACAGCCTGTGTGTCTGGGTTTTCTGGACAGTATCTAGGAACTTTAGAGTTTTGAATGAATTTTAGCATGTTGCATTTTGTTTTTTTGTTGGCAAACGCTACTTTGTTCCACATGGAGACACAACAAGTACACATAAGTGTTTTCTGAGTAGAATGCTACAGAAACTAGGTGAAAAATGATATTTGCTATGTAAACATGACATGGAATCCACTTGCCCAAGATAAAGACTGCTTTTCTCCAAAACCAGTTTCAACATCCTTTTCGGGGTCCTTTGCACACGAATTCCGCACGAGTTTGTCCAGATAGGTCTGGATCTAACCAGAAATATCCGGTTCTGTGTGGCTAAATGAATATCAGCTTTTAAACAGCCTGTGTGTTTGTTAGTGTTTTCTGGATAGTATCTATTAACTTTAGAGTTTTGAATGAATTTTAGCATGTTACATTTTGTTTTTTTTGTTGGCAAACGCTAATTAGTTCCACATGGAGACACAACAAGTACACATAAGTGTTTTCTGAGTAGAATGCTACAGAAACTAGGTTAAAAATGATATTTGCGACTGTAAACATGACATGGAATTCACATTCCCAAGAAAAAGACTTTGCTTTTCTCTAAAACCAGCTTGACTCTACTTTTCTGGGTCCTTTGCACACGATATCCACACGAGTTTGTCCAGATAGGTCTGGATCTAACCAGAAATATCCGGTTCTGTGTGGCTAAATGAATATCAGCTTTTAAACAGCCTGTGTGTCTGTGTTTTCTGGACAGTATCTAGGAACTTTAGAGTTTTGAATGAATTTTAGCATGTTGCATTTTGGTTTTTTGTTGGCAAACGCTAATTAGTTCCACATGGAGACACAACAAGTACGCATTAGTGTTTTCTGAGTAGAATGCTACAGAAACTAGGTTAAAAATGCTATTTGCATCTTTAAACATGACATTGAATTCACATTCCCAAGAAAACGTCTTTGCTTTTCTCCAAAACCAGTTTGTCTCTACTTTTCTGGGTCCTTTGCACACGATATCCACACGAGTTTGTCCAGATAGGTCTGGATATAACCAGAAATATCCGGTTCTGTGTGGCGAAATGAATATCAGCTTTTAAACAGCCTGTGTGTCTGTGTTTTCTGGACAGTATCTAGGAACTTTAGAGTTTTGAATGAATTTTAGCATGTTGCATTTTTTTTTTTTGTTGGCAAACGCTAATTAGTTCCACATGGAGACACAACAAGTACGCATTAGTGTTTTCTGAGTAGAATGCTACAGAAACTAGGTTAAAAATGCTATTTGCATCTTTACAAATGACATTGAATTCACATTCCCAAGAAAACGTCTGTGCTTTTCTCCAAAACCAGTTTGACTCTGCTTTTTGTGGTCCTCGGCAGACGAATTCCAGATGATTTTGTCCAGATAGGTCTGGATCTAACCAGAAATATCCGATTCTGTGTGGCTAAATGAATATCAGCTTTTAAACAGCCTGTGGGTATGTTAGTGTTTTCTCGACAGTATCTAGGAACTTTAGAATTATGAATGAATTTTAGCATGTTACATTTTGTTTTTTTGTTGGCAAACGCTAATTAGTTCCACATGGAGACACAACATGTACGCATAAGTGATTTCTGAGTAGAATGCTACAGAAACTAGGTTAAAACTGATATTTGCGGCTGTAAACATGACATTGAATTCACATTCCCAAGAAAAAGACTTTGCTTTTCTCCAAAACCAGTTTCGATGTGCTTTTCTGGGTCCTTGGCACACGAATTCCAGTTGATTTTGTCCAGATAGTTCTGGATCTAACCAGAAATATCCGGTTCTGTGTGGCGAAATGAATATCAGCTTTTAAATAGCCTGTGTGTTTGTTAGTGTTTTCTGGATAGTATCTATGAACTTTAGAGTTATGAATGAATTTTAGCATGTTACATTTTTTGTTTTTGTTGGCAAACGCTAATTAGTTCCACATGGAGACACAACAAGTACACAGAAGTGTTTTCTGAGTAGAATGCTACAGAAACTAGGTTAAAAATGATATTTGTGACTGTAAACATGACATTGAATTCACATTCCCAAGAAAAAGACTTTGCTGTTCTCCAAAACCAGTTACGATATGCTTTTCTGGGTCCTCGGCACACGAATTCCAGATGATTTTGTCCAGATAGGTCTGGATCTAACCAGAAATATCCGGTTCTGTGTGGCTAAATGAATATCAGCTTTTAAAAAGCCTGTGTGTATGTTAGTGGTTTCTGGATAGTTTCTATGAACTTTAGAGTTTTGAATGAATTTTAGCATGTTACATTTTGTTTTTTTGTTGGCAAACGCTAATTAGTTCCACATGGAGACACAACAAGTACACATAAGTGTTTTCTGAGTAGAATGCTACAGAAACTAGGTTAAAAATGATATTTGCGACTCTAAACATGACATTGAATTCACATTCCCAAGAAAAAGACTTTGCTTTTCTCCAAAAACAGTTTCGATAAATTTTCTGGGTCCTTGGCACATGAATTTCACACGAGTTTGTCCAGATAGGTCTGGATCTAACAAGAAATATCCGGTTCTGTGTGGCTAAATGAATATCAGCTTTGAAACAGCCTATGTGTTTGTTAGTTTTTCCTGGATAGTATCTAGGAACTTTAGAGTTTTGAATGAATTTTAGCATGTTGCATTTTGTTTTTTTGTTAGCAAATGTTAATTAATTCCACATGGAGACACAACAAGTACACATAAGTGTTTTGTGATTAGAATGTTACAGAAAATAGGTTTAAAATGATATTTGCTATGGAAACATGACATGGAATCCACTTGCCCAAGAAAAAGACTTTGCTTTTCTCCAAAACCAGTTTCAACATCCTTTTCGGGGACCTTAACACACGAATTCCACACGAGTTTGTCCAGATAGGTCGGGATCTAACCAGAAATATCCAGTTCTGTGTGGCTAAATGAATAATATCAGCTTTTAAACAGCCTGTGTGTCTGGGTTTTCTGGACAGTATCTAGGAACTTTAGAGTTTTGAATGAATTTTAGCATGTTGCATTTTGTTTTTTTGTTGGCAAACGCTACTTTGTTCCACATGGAGACACAACAAGTACACATAAGTGTTTTCTGAGTAGAATGCTACAGAAACTAGGTGAAAAATGATATTTGCTATGTAAACATGACATTGAATTCACATTCCCAAGAAAACGTCTTTGCTTTTCTCCAAAACCAGTTTGACTCTGCTTTTTGTGGTCCTCGGCAGACGAATTCCAGATGATTTTGTCCAGATAGGTCTGGATCTAACCAGAAATATCCGGTTCTGTGTGGCTAAATGAATATCAGCTTTTAAACAGCCTGTGTGTCTGTGTTTTCTGGATAGTATCTAGGAACTTTAGATTTTTGAATGAATTTTAGCATGTTGCATTTTGTTTTTTGTTGGCAAACGCTAATTAGTTCCACATGGAGACACAACAAGTACACATAACTGTTTTCTGAGTAGAATGCTACAGAAACTAGGTTAAAAATGATATTTGCGTCTGTAAACATGACATTGAATTCACATTCCCAAGAATAAGACTTTGCTTTTCTCCAAAACCAGTTTCGATATGCTTTTCTGGGTCCTTGCACACGAATTCCACACGAGTTTGTCCAGATAGGTCTGGATCTAACCAGAAATATCCGGTTCTGTATGGCTAAATGAATATCAGCTTTTAAACAGCCTGTGTGTTTGTTAGTGTTTCCTGGATAGTTTCTATGAACTTTAGAGTTTTGAATGAATTTTAGCATGTTACATTTGGTTTTTTGTTGGCAAATGCTAATTAGTTCCACATGGAGACACAACAAGTACACATAAGTGTTTTCTGAGTAGAATGCTACAGAAACTAGGTTAAAAATGATATTTGCTATGTAAACATGACATGGAATCCACTTGCCCAAGAAAAAGACTTTGCTTTTCTCCAAAACCAGTTTGTCTCTACTTTTCTGTGTCCTTTGCACACGATATCCACAAGAGTTTGTCCAGATAGGTCTGGATCTAACCAGAAATATCCGGTTCTGTGTGGCTAAATGAATATCAGCTTTTAAACAGCCTGTGTGTCTGTGTTTTCTGGACAGTATCTAGGAACTTTAGAGTTTTGAATGAATTTTAGCATGTTGCATTTTGGTTTTTTGTTGGCAAATGCTAATTAGTTCCACATGGAGACACAACAAATACACATAAGGGTTTTCTGAGTAGAATGCTACAGAAACTAGGTTAAAAATGATATTTGCTATGTAAACATGACATGGAATCTACTTGCCCAAGAAAAAGACTTTGCTTTTCTCCAACCAGTTTGTCTCTACTTTTCTGGGTCCTTTGCAAACGATATCCACATGAGTTTGTCCAGATAGGTCTGGATCTAACCAGAAATATCCGGTTCTGTGTGGCTAAATGAATATCAGCTTTTAAACAGCCTGTGTGACTGTGTTTTCTGGACAGTATCTAGGAACTTTAGAGTTTTGAATGAATTTTAGCATGTTGCATTTTGTTTTTTTGTTGGCAAACGCTAATTAGTTCCACATGGAGACACAACAAGTACGCATAAGTGTTTTCTGAGTAGAATGCTACAGAAACTAGGTTAAAAATGATATTTGCATCTTTAAACATGACATTGTATTCACATTCCCAAGAAAACGTCTTTGCTTTTCTCCAAAACCAGTTTGACTCTGCTTTTTGTGGTCCTCGGCAGACGAATTCCAGATGATTTTGTCCAGATAGCTCTGGATCTAACCAGAAATATCCGGTTCTGTGTGGCTAAATGAATATCAGCTTTTAAACAGCCTGTGTGTCTGTGTTTTCTGGATAGTATCTAGGAACTGTAGAGTTTTGAATGAATTTTAGCATGTTGCATTTTGTTTTTTTGTTGGCAAACGCTAATTAGATCCACATGGAGACACAACAAGTACACATAAGTGTTTTCTGAGTAGAATGCTACAGAACCTAGGTTAAAAATGATATTTGTGACTGTAAACATGACATTGAATTCACATTCCCAAGAAAAAGACTTTGCTGTTCTCCAAAACCAGTTACGATATGCTTTTCTGGGTCCTCGGCACACGAATTCCAGATGATTTTGTCCAGATAGGTCTGGATCTAACCAGAAATATCCGGTTCTGTGTGGCTAAATGAATATCAGCTTTTAAAAAGCCTGTGTGTATGTTAGTGTTTTCTGGATAGTATCTATGAACTTTAGAGTTTTGAATGAATTTTAGCATGTTACATTTTGTTTTTTTGTTGGCAAACGTTAATTAGTTCCACATGGAGACACAACAAGTACACATAAGTGTTTTCTGAGTAGAATGCTACAGAAACTAGGTTAAAAATGATATTTGCGACTCTAAACATGACATTGAATTCACATTCCCAAGAAAAAGACTTTGCTTTTCTCCAAAACCAGTTTCGATAATTTTTCTGGGTCCTTGGCACATGAATTTCACACGAGTTTGTCCAGATAGGTCTGGATCTAACCAGAAATATCTGGTTCTGTGTGGCTAAATGAATATCAACTTTTAAACAGCCTGTGTGTTTGTTAGTGTTTTCTGGATAGTATCTGTGGTGGAATGAGAAGACCATGCCATGGTGGCCACTGGCAAGCGAGCGTCAGTTACTCAGCAATGGCTTTGAAACCCACCTGGCAATGGAGCCTGCCTGGTAAAAGGCTGTGATTGGATGGCTTTGGAAACTGCCTGGCAACAGGCTGTGATTGGATGTATTTGAAACTGCCTGGCAACAGGCTATGATTGGATGGCTTTGGAAACTGCTTGGCAACAGGCTATGATTGGATGGATTTGAAACTGCCTGGTAAAAGGCTGTGATTGGATGGCTTTGGAAACTGCCTGACAATAGGCTGTGATTGGTTGGGGCATAGACCGCCCCTTGACCAGATTGGCTGGTCTTGGCTATATAAGAAGTTGTACCAACTGTAATAAATGAGTCTGCGGGCTGCTCGCCTCGAGCCTGCTTTCACCCGACTCCCGGGGTCTGTGTGTTGACTCCGCGCCTCTTGCCCCCACCACACTGCTCCTCTCAGAAACGAATCCACTGCAACATTGTTGAGAAACTCAACTGCAACGTCTGGCGCCCAACGTGGGGCCCAGGAAAGAAATCAACTGATACATCTGGCGCGCCAACGTGACTGAGAAAGAGACAGCGTGTCGGACTCGGCGAGGTCCCCCCAGGATTTCGGCAAGTAGGCCCCTCGGTGTTTTGTGTGCTGTTCGGTTCTGTGAGGGTGAGCACAGAACCCCCTCCTACGCCCCTTTCCTTGTCCTTGTCCTCGGTCTAAGTGACCCCAGGTTAGCACACACCGCCCAGAAGCGTACGTCGCTTCTCGGCTCCTCCTTTCACTTTCGGTTCACCTGGCGAATTCACATAAGGGACTGATCATCCCAGAATTCGGAACCAAGTCATCTTCCCTCACTCGAGAGAGGTGACGCTCCGGAGACACCGTGTGGGCATACGGCCTTGACCTAACAAATCAAGGAAGTCCCCCACTAAGCACAGGACATACTACGATCTGATACACCACTATCTGTTTGTCTAACATAGGGAAACCTCCTGCAAAATGCCATCAACAGCTGAGGTGCTAGGAATTTGCTTTGTTATGGCAGCAGTGCTATGTGTATCTTTCCTTTGGCCAGAGTTGGCATGCCGTACCACTCTTAAGCACTCAGACATAGGAAAGATACGCCCCTCTCAGAATCCTGCGCAGATTATCAAAGATAGTGAATTTGTGAGTGATAAGAGCCTGACACTCCAGGCCCCTGTCTCACAGACAATAGTTGGTGATTTAGGGAGAGAGAGCTCGGACAGTGAAAATAACAATGTAGCATACAAGGTAGCAAACGATGTAGTAAACAAGGTAGCAATGCCTAGTCAGCCACCCTCCACATACCTGTGGGATGAACTTAGAGGACCTCCCGACAATAACTCATTCGAGGTCATCCCATCCACACCCAGTGATGATCCCCACATTTGTGGCAGTACTCGGGCACCACAAGCTCTCAGGGCAGCCACTAAACCCTATGCCATCAGCATGTTTGCTGTTAATGTCGAAGTGTATGCAAAATTCAGGCCCTGGATTCTAACGCCTGTAAAAAGGCTTCTATTAACCAAAGGTCGAGGATATGCTTGTGTCTTTCCAGAGAATGCAGAACAGCCCATTTGGGTACCAGCCCGAAACATCAAGCCTGCAACGGACAGCCAACCAGGACCAGCTGAACAAGACCGAGACACCGCCTTGTTAGCAGATGCACCTGCCCTATCATCCTACCCTGAGAAACTGCCCATAGCCACATCTGTTACTGTTTTGTACCCCACTAGCTCTGGTCAGCTACTCAAATGGCTCACAGCCTGTGTGCGGTCATGCCGTTCCTGATAACCATTATTCCTCATTCCTACCCCTATCTGAGCAAGGACTCCTGTGGTCTCTTGGTTTGAGCGCTGGTTAGTCAACGACGGGTAAGATCCCCTGGGGGACAACCTAAGACAGGCACAGCTGCGTGCGGAGACCACATGGAAACGGGGTCAACAATGGTATGGCCAAGAATCATGCCTCCCGTTGCTCAAAAATAAATGAAAAGGGGGAAATGTGGTAGAATGAGAAGACCATGCCAAGGTGGCCACTGGCAAGCGAGCGTCAGTTACTCAGCAATGGCTTTGAAACCCACCTGGCAATGGAGCCTGCCTGGTAAAAGGCTGTGATTGGATGGCTTTGGAAACTGCCTGGCAACAGGCTGTGATTGGATGTATTTGAAACTGCCTGGCAACAGGCTATGATTGGATGGCTTTGGAAACTGCTTGGCAACAGGCTATGATTGGATGGATTTGAAACTGCCTGGTAAAAGGCTGTGATTGGATGGCTTTGGAAACTGCCTGACAATAGGCTGTGATTGGTTGGGGCATAGACCGCCCCTTGACCAGATTGGCTGGTCTTGGCTATATAAGAAGTTGTACCAACTGTAATAAACGAGTCTGCGGGCTGCTCGCCTCGAGCCTGCTTTCACCCGACTCCCGGGGTCTGTGTGTTGACTCCGCGCCTCTTGCCCCCACCACGCTGCTCCTCTCAGAAACGAATCCACTGAAACATTGTTGAGAAAATAAATGGCAACAAGTATCTATGAACTTTAGAGTTTTGAATGAATTTTAGCATGTTACATTTTGTTTTTTTTTGTTGGCAAACGCTAATTAGTTCCACATGGAGACACAAAAAGTACACATAAGTGTTTTCTGAGTAGAATGCTACAGAAACTAGGTTAAAAATGATATTTGCGTCTGTAAACATGAGATTGAATTCACATTCCCAAGAAAAAGACTTTGCTTTTCTCCAAAGAGTTTTGATATGCTTTTCTGGGTCCTTTGCACACGAATTTCACACGAATTTGTCCAGATAGGTCTGGATCTAACCAGAAATATCCGGTTCTGTGTGGCTAAATGAATATCAGCTTTTAAACAGCCTGTGTGTTTGTTAGTGTTTCCTGGATAGTTTCTATGAACTTTAGAGTTTTGAATGAATTGTAGCATGTTACATTTTGTTTTTTTTTTTTGTTGGCAAACGCTAATTAGTTCCACATGGAGACACAACAAGTACACATAAGTGTTTTCTGAGTAGAATGCTACAGAAACTAGGTTAAAAATGATATTTGCTATTTAAACATGACATGGAATCCACTTGCCCAAGAAAAAGACTTTGCTTTTCTCCAAAACCAGTTTCAACATCCTTTTCGGGGTCCTTTGCACACGAATTTCACACGAGTTTGTCCAGATAGGTCTGGATCTAACCAGAAATATCCGGTTCTGTGTGGCCAAATGAATATCAGCTTTTAAACACCTGTGTGTTTCTTAGTGTTTTCTAGTTAGTATCTATGAACTTCAGAGTTTTTAATGAAATTTAGCATGTTACATTTTGTGTTTTTGTTGGCAAACGCTAATTAGTTCCACATGGAGACACAACAAGTACACATAAGTGTTTTCTGAGTAGAATGCTACAGAAACTAGGTTAAAAATGATATTTGCGTCTGTAAACATGACATTGAATTCACATTCCCAAGAAAAAGACTTTGCTTTTCTCCAAAAAGAGTTTTGATATGCTTTTCTGGGTCCTTTGCACACGAATTTCACATGAGTTTGTCCAGATAGGTCTGGATCTAACCAGAAATATCCGGTTCTGTGTGGCTAAATGAATATCAGCTTTTAAACAGCCTGTGTGTTTGTTAGTGTTTTCTGGATAGTATCTAGGAACTTCAGAGTTTTGAATGAATTTTAGCATGTTACATTTTGTTTTTTTTGTTGGCAAACACTAATTAGTTCCACATGGAGACTAAACAAGTACACATAAGTATTTTCTGAGTACAATGCAACAGAAACTAGGTTAAAAATGATATTTGCGGCTGTAAACATGACATGGAATTCACATTCCCAAGAAAAAGACTTTGCTTTTCTCCAAAACCGGTTTGACTCTACTTTTCTGGGTCCTTTGCACACGAATTCCACACGAGTTTGTCCAGATAGGTCTGGATCTAACCAGAAATATCCGGTTCTGTGTGGCTAAATGAATATCAGCTTTTAAACAACCTGTGTGTCTGTGTTTTCTGGACAGTATCTAGGAACTTAAGAGTTTTAAATGAATTTTAGCATGTTACATTTTGTTTTTTTGTTGGCAAACGCTAATTAGTTCCACATGGAGACACAACAAGTACACATAAGTGTTTTCTGAGTAGAATGCTACAGAAACTAGGTTAAAAATGATATTTGCGACTCTAAACATGACATTGAATTCACATTCCCAAGAAAAAGACTGTGCTGTTCTCCAAAACCAGTTTCGATATGCTTTTCTGGGTCCTCGGCACACGAATTCCAGATGATTTTGTCCAGATAGGTCTGGATCTAACCAGAAATATCCGGTTCTGTGTGGCTAAATGAATATCAGCTTTTAAACAGCCTGTGTGTTTGTTAGTGTTTTCTGGATAGTATCTATGAACTTTAGAGTTTTGAATGAATTTTAGCATGTTACATTTTGTTTTTTTGTTGGCAAACGCTAATTAGTTCCACATGGAGACACAAGAAGTACACATAAGTGTTTTCTGAGTAGAATGCTACAGAAACTAGGTTAAAAATGATATTTGCGTCTGTAAACATGAGATTGAATTCACATTCCCAAGAAAAAGACTCTGCTTTTCTCCAAAAAGAGTTTCATTATGCTTTTCTGGGTCCTTTGCACACGAATTTCACACGAGTTTGTCCAGATAGGTCTGGATCTAACCAGAAATATCCGGTTCTGTGTGGCTAAATGAATATCAGCTTTTAAACAGCCTGTGTGTTTTTAGTGTTTCCTGGATAGTTTCTATGAACTTTAGAGTTTTGAATGAATTGTAGCATGTTACATTTTGTTTTTTTTTTGTTGGCAAACGCTAATTAGTTCCACATGGAGACACAACAAGTACACATAAGTTTTCTGAGTAGAATGCTACAGAAACTAGGTTAAAAATGATATTTGCTATGTAAACATGACTTGGAATCCACTTGCCCAAGAAAAAGATTTGCTTTTCTCCGAAACCAGTTTCAACATCCTTTTCGGGGTCCTTTGCACACGAATTCCAGGAGTTTGTCCAGATAGGTCTGGATCTAACCAGAAATATCCGGTTCTGTGTGGCTAAATGAATATCAGCTTTTAAACAGCCTGTGTGTTTGTTAGTGTTTTCTGGATAGTATCTATCAACTTTAGAGTTTTGAATGAATTTTAGCATGTTACATTTTGTTTTTTTGTTGGCAAACGCTAATTAGTTCCACATGGAGACACAACAAGTACACATAAGTGTTTACTGAGTAGAATGCTACAGAAACTAGGTTAAAAATGATATTTGCGTCTGTAAACATGACATTGAATTCACATTCCCAAGAGAAAGACTTTGCTCTCTCCAAAACCAGTTTGACTCTCCTTTTTGGGGTCCTCGGCAGACGAATGCCACATGATTTTGTCCAGATAGGTCTGGATCTAACCAGAAATATCCGATTCTGTGTGGCTAAATGAATATCAGCTTTTAAACAGCCTGTGTGTTTGTTAGTGTTTTCTGGATAGTATCTATGAACTTCAGAGTTTTGAATGAATTTTAGCATGTTACATTTTGTTTTTTTTGTTGGCAAACGCTAATTAGTTCCACATGGAGACACAACAAGTACACATAAGTGTTTTCTGAGTACAATGCTACAGAAACTAGGTTAAAAATAATATTTGCGGCTGTAAACATGACATTGAATTCACATTCCCAAGAAAAAGACTTTGCTTTTCTCCAAAACCAGTTTGACTCTACTTTTCTGGGTCCTTTGCACACGATATCTACACGAGTTTGTCCAGGTTGGTCTGGATCTAACGAGAAATTTCCTGTTCTGTGTGGCTAAATGAATATCAGCTTTTAAACAGCCTGTGTGTTTCTGTTTTCTGGATAGTATCTATGAACTTTAGAGTTTTGAATGAATTGTAGCATGTTACATTTTGTTTTTTTGTTGGCAAACGCTAATTAGTTCCACATGGAGACACAACAAGTACACATAAGTGTTTTCTGAGTAGAATGCTACAGAAACTAGGTTAAAAATGATATTTGCATCTGTAAACATGAGATTGAATTCACATTCCCAAGAAAAAGACTTTGCTTTTCTCCAAAACCAGTTTGACTCTACTTTTCTGGGTCCTTTGCACACGATATCCACACGAGTTTGTCCAGGTTGGTCTGGATCTAACGAGAAATTTCCTGTTCTGTGTGGCTAAATGAATATCAGCTTTTAAACAGCCTGTGTGTTTCTGTTTTCTGGATAGTATCTATGAACTTTAGAGTTTTGAATGAATTGTAGCATGTTACATTTTGTTTTTTTTTTGTCGGCAAACGATAATTAGTTCCACATGGAGACACAACAAGTACACATAAGTGTTTTCTGAGTAGAATGCTACAGAAACTAGGTTAAAAATGATATTTGCTATGTAAACATGACTTGGAATCCACTTGCCCAAGAAAAAGATTTGCTTTTCTCCGAAACCAGTTTCAACATCCTTTTCGGGGTCCTTTGCACACGAATTCCAGGAGTTTGTCCAGATAGGTCTGGATCTAACCAGAAATATCCGGTTCTGTGTGGCTAAATGAATATCAGCTTTTAAACAGCCTGTGTGTTTGTTAGTGTTTTCTGGATAGTATCTATGAACTTTAGAGTTCTGAATGAATTTTAGCATGTTACATTTTGTTTTTTTGTTGGCAAACGCTAATTAGTTCCACATGGAGACACAACAAGTACACATAAGTGTTTACTGAGTAGAATGCTACAGAAACTAGGTTAAAAATGATATTTGCGTCTGTAAACATGACATTGAATAAACATTCCCAAGAAAAAGACTTTGCTTTTCTCCAAAACCAGTTTGACTCTCCTTTTTGGGGTCCTCGGCAGACGAATGCCACATGATTTTGTCCAGATAGGTCTGGATCTAACCAGAAATATCCGGTTCTGTGTGGCTAAATGAATATCAGCTTTTAAACAGCCTGTGTGTTTGTTAGTGTTTTCTGGATAGTATCTATGAACTTCAGAGTTTTGAATGAATTTTAGCATGTTACATTTTGTTTTTTTGTTGGCAAACGCTAATTAGTTCCACATGGAGACACAACAAGTACACATAAGTGTTTTCTGAGTACAATGCTACAGAAACTAGGTTAAAAATAATATTTGCGGCTGTAAACATGACATTGAATTCACATTCCCAAGAAAAAGACTTTGCTTTTCTCCAAAACCAGTTTGACTCTACTTTTCTGGGTCCTTTGCACACGATATCCACACGAGTTTGTCCAGATAGGTCTGGATCTAACCAGAAATATCCGGTTCTGTGTGGCTAAATGAATATCAGCTTTTAAACAGCCTGTGTGTCTGTGTTTTCTGGACAGTATCTAGGTACTTAAGAGTTTTGAATGAATTTTAGCATGTTACATTTTGTTTTTTTGTTGGCAAACGCTAATTAGTTCCACATGGAGACACAACAAGTACACATAAGTGTTTTCTGAGTAGAATGCTACAGAAACTAGGTTAAAAATGATATTTGCGACTCTAAACATGACATTGAATTCAATTCCCAAGAAAAAGACTGTGCTGTTCTCCAAAACCAGTTTCGATATGCTTTTCTGGGTCCTCGGCACACGAATTCCAGATGCTTTTGGCCAGATAGGTCTGGATCTAACCAGAAATATCCGGTTCTGTGTGGCTAAATGAATATCAGCTTTTAAACAGCCTGTGTGTTTGTTAGTGTTTTCTGGATAGTATCTATCAACTTTAGAGTTTTGAATGAATTTTAGCATGTTACATTTTGTTTTCTTGTTGGCAAACGCTAATTAATTCCACATGGAGACACAACAAGTACACATAAGTGTTTTCTGAGTAGAATGCTACAGAAACTAGGTTAAAAATGATATTTGCGTCTGTAAACATGACATTGTATTCACATTCCCAAGAAAAAGACTTTGCTTTTCTCCAAAAAGAGTTTCGATATGCTTTTCTGGGTCCTTTGCACACGAATTTCACACGAGTTTGTCCAGATAGGTCTGGATCTAACCAGAAATATCCGGTTCTGTGTGGCTAAATGAATATCAGCTTTTAAACAGCCTGTGTGTTTGTTAGTGTTTCCTGGATAGTTTCTATGAACTTTAGAGTTTTGAATGAAATGTAGCATGTTACATTTTGTTTTTTTTTGTTGGCAAATGCTAATTAGTTCCACATGGAGACACAACAAGTACACATAAGTGTTTTCTGAGTAGAATGCTACAGAAACTAGGTTAAAAATGATATTTGCTAAGTAAACATGACTTGGAATCCACTTGCCCAAGAAAAAGATTTGCTTTTCTCCGAAACCAGTTTCAACATCCTTTTCGGGGTCCTTTGCACACGAATTCCAGGAGTTTGTCCAGATAGGTCTGGATCTAACCAGAAATATCCGGTTCTGTGTGGCTAAATGAATATCAGCTTTTAAACAGCCTGTGTGTTTGTTAGTGTTTTCTGGATAGTATCTATGAACTTTAGAGTTTTGAATGAATTTTAGCATGTTACATTTTGTTTTTTTGTTGGCAAACGCTAATTAGTTCCACATGGAGACACAACAAGTACACATAAGTGTTTACTGAGTAGAATGCTACAGAAACTAGGTTAAAAATTTTATTTGCGTCTGTAAACATGACATTGAATTCACATTCCCAAGAAAAAGACTTTGCTTTTCTCCAAAACCAGTTTGACTCTCCTTTTTGGGGTCCTCGGCAGACGAATGCCACATGATTTTGTCCAGATAGGTCTGGATCTAACCAGAAATATCCGGTTCTGTGTGGCTAAATGAATATCAGCTTTTAAACAGCCTGTGTGTTTGTTAGTGTTTTCTGGATAGTATCTATCAACTTTAGAGTTTTGAATGAATTTTAGCATGTTACATTTTGTTTTTTTGTTGGCAAACGCTAATTAGTTCCACATGGAGACACAACAAGTACACATAAGTGTTTTCTGAGTAGAATACTACAGAAACTAGGTTAAAAATGATATTTGCGTCTGTAAACATGACATTGAATTCACATTCCCAAGAAAAAGACTTTGCTTTTCTCCAAAAAGAGTTTCGATATGCTTTTCTGGGTCCTTTGCACACGAATTCCACACGAGTTTGTCCAGATAGGTGTGGATCTAACCAGAAATATCCGGTTCTGTGTGGCTCAATGAATATCAGCTTTTAAACAGCCTGTGTGTTTGTTAGTGTTTCCTGGATAGTTTCTATGAACTTTAGAGTTTTGAATGAATTGTAGCATGTTACATTTTGTTTTTTTTTTGTTGGCAAACGCTAATTAGTTCCACATGGAGACACAACAAGTACACATAAGTGTTTTCTGAGTAGAATGCTACAGAAACTAGGTTAAAAATGATATTTGCTATGTAAACATGACTTGGAATCCACTTGCCCAAGAAAAAGATTTGCTTTATCCGAAACAAGTTTCAACATCCTTTTCGGGGTCCTTTGCACACGAATGCCACATGATTTTGTCCAGATACGTCTGGATCTAACCAGAAATATCCGGTTCTGTGTGGCTAAATGAATATCAGCTTTTAAACAGCCTGTGTGTTTGTTAGTGTTTTCTGGATAGTATCTATGAACTTTAGAGTTTTGAATGAATTGTAGCATGTTACATTTTGTTTTTTTTTTGTCGGCAAACGCTAATTAGTTCCACATGGAGACACAACAAGTACACATAAGTGTTTTCTGAGTAGAATGCTACAGAAACTAGGTTAAAAATGATATTTGCTATGTAAACATGACTTGGAATCCACTTGCCCAAGAAAAAGATTTGCTTTTCTCCGAAACCAGTTTCAACATCCTTTTCGGGGTCCTTTGCACATGAATTCCACACGAGTTTGTCCAGATAGGTCTGGATCTAACCAGAAATATCCGGTTCTGTGTGGCTAAATGAATATCAGCTTTTAAACAGCCTGTGTGTTTGTTAGTGTTTTCTGGATAGTATCTATGAACTTTAGAGTTTTGAATGAATTTTAGCATGTTACATTTTGTTTTTTTGTTGGCAAACGCTAATTAGTTCCACATGGAGACACAACAAGTACACATAAGTGTTTTCTGACTAGAATGCTACAGAAACAAGGTAAAAATGATATTTGCGTCTGTAAACATGACATTGAATTCACATTCCCAAGAAAAAGACTTTGCTTTTCTCCAAAACCAGTTTGACTCTCCTTTTTGGGGTCCTCGGCAGACGAATGCCACATGATTTTGTCCAGATAGGTCTGGATCTAACCAGAAATATCCGGTTCTGTGTGGCTAAATGAATATCAGCTTTTAAACAGCCTGTGTGTTTGTTAGTGTTTCCTGGATAGTTTCTATGAACTTTAGAGTTTTGAATGAATTGTAGCATGTTACATTTTGTTTTTTTTTGTTGGCAAATGCTAATTAGTTCCACATGGAGACACAACAAGTACACATAAGTGTTTTCTGAGTAGAATGCTACAGAAACTAGGTTAAAAATGATATTTGCTAAGTAAACATGACTTGGAATCCACTTGCCCAAGAAAAAGATTTGCTTTTCTCCGAAACCAGTTTCAACATCCTTTTCGGGGTCCTTTGCACACGAATTCCAGGAGTTTGTCCAGATAGGTCTGGATCTAACCAGAAATATCCGGTTCTGTGTGGCTAAATGAATATCAGCTTTTAAACAGCCTGTGTGTTTGTTAGTGTTTTCTGGATAGTATCTATGAACTTTAGAGTTTTGAATGAATTTTAGCATGTTACATTTTGTTTTTTTGTTGGCAAACGCTAATTAGTTCCACATGGAGACACAACAAGTACACATAAGTGTTTACTGAGTAGAATGCTACAGATACTAGGTTAAAAATGATATTTGCGTCTGTAAACATGACATTGAATTCACATTCCCAAGAAAAAGACTTTGCTTTTCTCCAAAACCAGTTTGACTCTCCTTTTTGGGGTCCTCGGCAGACGAATGCCACATGATTTTGTCCAGATAGGTCTGGATCTAACCAGAAATATCCGGTTCTGTGTGGCTAAATGAATATCAGCTTTTAAACAGCCTGTGTGTTTGTTAGTGTTTTCTGGATAGTATCTATCAACTTTAGAGTTTTGAATGAATTTTAGCATGTTACATTTTGTTTTTTTGTTGGCAAACGCTAATTAGTTCCACATGGAGACACAACAAGTACACATAAGTGTTTTCTGAGTAGAATGCTACAGAAACTAGGTTAAAAATGATATTTGCGTCTGTAAACATGACATTGAATTCACATTCCCAAGAAAAAGACTTTGCTTTTCTCCAAAAAGAGTTTCGATATGCTTTTCTGGGTCCTTTGCACACGAATTCCACACGAGTTTGTCCAGATAGGTGTGGATCTAACCAGAAATATCCGGTTCTGTGTGGCTCAATGAATATCAGCTTTTAAACAGCCTGTGTGTTTGTTAGTGTTTCCTGGATAGTTTCTATGAACTTTAGAGTTTTGAATGAATTGTAGCATGTTACATTTTGTTTTTTTTTTGTTGGCAAACGCTAATTAGTTCCACATGGAGACACAACAAGTACACATAAGTGTTTTCTGAGTAGAATGCTACAGAAACTAGGTTAAAAATGATATTTGCTATGTAAACATGACTTGGAATCCACTTGCCCAAGAAAAAGATTTGCTTTATCCGAAACCAGTTTCAACATCCTTTTCGGGGTCCTTTGCACACGAATTCCACACGAGTTTGTCCAGATAGATCTGGATCTAACCAGAAATATCCGGTTCTGTGTGGCTAAATGAATATCAGCTTTTAAACAGCCTGTGTGTTTGTTAGTGTTTTCTGGATAGTATCTATGAACTTTAGAGTTTTGAATGAATTGTAGCATGTTACATTTTGTTTTTTTTTTGTCGGCAAACGCTAATTAGTTCCACATGGAGACACAACAAGTACACATAAGTGTTTTCTGAGTAGAATGCTACAGAAACTAGGTTAAAAATGATATTTGCTATGTAAACATGACTTGGAATCCACTTGCCCAAGAAAAAGATTTGCTTTTCTCCGAAACCAGTTTCAACATCCTTTTCGGGGTCCTTTGCACACGAATTCCAGGAGTTTGTCCAGATAGGTCTGGATCTAACCAGAAATATCCGGTTCTGTGTGGCTAAATGAATATCAGCTTTTAAACAGCCTGTGTGTTTGTTAGTGTTTTCTGGATAGTATCTATGAACTTTAGAGTTTTGAATGAATTTTAGCATGTTACATTTTGTTTTTTTGTTGGCAAACGCTAATTAGTTCCACATGGAGACACAACAAGTACACATAAGTGTTTTCTGACTAGAATGCTACAGAAACAAGGTTAAAAATGATATTTGCGTCTGTAAACATGACATTGAATTCACATTCCCAAGAAAAAGACTTTGCTTTTCTCCAAAACCAGTTTGACTCTCCTTTTTGGGGTCCTCGGCAGACGAATGCCACATGATTTTGTCCAGATAGGTCTGGATCTAACCAGAAATATCCGGTTCTGTGTGGCTAAATGAATATCAGCTTTTAAACAGCCTGTGTGTTTGTTAGTGTTTTCTGGATAGTATCTATGAACTTTAGAGTTTTGAATGAATTTTAGCATGTTACATTTTGTTTTTTTGTTGGCAAACGCTAATTAGTTCCACATGGAGACACAACAAGTACACATAAGTGTTTACTGAGTAGAATGCTACAGAAACTAGGTTAAAAATGATATTTGCGTCTGTAAACATGACATTGAATTCACATTCCCAAGAAAAAGACTTTGCTTTTCTCCAAAACCAGTTTGACTCTCCTTTTTGGGGTCCTCGGCAGACGAATGCCACATGATTTTGTCCAGATAGGTCTGGATCTAACCAGAAATATCCGGTTCTGTGTGGCTAAATGAATATCAGCTTTTAAACAGCCTGTGTGTTTGTTAGTGTTTTCTGGATAGTATCTATGAACTTCAGAGTTTTGAATGAATTTTAGCATGTTACATTTTGTTTTTTTGTTGGCAAACGCTAATTAGTTCCACATGGAGACACAACAAGTACACATAAGTGTTTTCTGATTACAATGCTACAGAAACTAGGTTAAAAATAATATTTGCGGCTGTAAACATGACATTGAATTCACATTCCCAAGAAAAAGACTTTGCTTTTCTCCAAAACCAGTTTGACTCTACTTTTCTGGGTCCTTTGCACACGATATCCACACGAGTTTGTCCAGATAGGTCTGGATCTAACCAGAAATATCCGGTTCTGTGTGGCTAAATGAATATCAGCTTTTAAACAGCCTGTGTGTCTGTGTTTTCTGGACAGTATCTAGGTACTTAAGAGTTTTGAATGAATTTTAGCATGTTACATTTTGTTTTTTTGTTGGCAAACGCTAATTAGTTCCACATGGAGACACAACAAGTACACATAAGTGTTTTCTGAGTAGAATGCTACAGAAACTAGGTTAAAAATGATATTTGCGACTCTAAACATGACATTGAATTCAATTCCCAAGAAAAAGACTGTGCTGTTCTCCAAAACCAGTTTCGATATGCTTTTCTGGGTCCTCGGCACACGAATTCCAGATGCTTTTGGCCAGATAGGTCTGGATCTAACCAGAAATATCCGGTTCTGTGTGGCTAAATGAATATCAGCTTTTAAACAGCCTGTGTGTTTGTTAGTGTTTTCTGGATAGTATCTATCAACTTTAGAGTTTTGAATGAATTTTAGCATGTTACATTTTGTTTTTTTGTTGGCAAACGCTAATTAATTCCACATGGAGACACAACAAGTACACATAAGTGTTTTCTGAGTAGAATGCTACAGAAACTAGGTTAAAAATGATATTTGCGTCTGTAAACATGACATTGTATTCACATTCCCAAGAAAAAGACTTTGCTTTTCTCCAAAAAGAGTTTCGATATGCTTTTCTGGGTCCTTTGCACACGAATTTCACACGAGCTTGTCCAGATAGGTCTGGATCTAACCAGAAATATCCGGTTCTGTGTGGCTAAATGAATATCAGCTTTTAAACAGCCTGTGTGTTTGTTAGTGTTTCCTGGATAGTTTCTATGAACTTTAGAGTTTTGAATGAATTGTAGCATGTTACATTTTGTTTTTTTTTTGTTGGCAAATGCTAATTAGTTCCACATGGAGACACAACAAGTACACATAATTGTTTTCTGTGTAGAATGCTACAGAAACTAGGTTAAAAATGATATTTGCTAAGTAAACATGACTTGGAATCCACTTGCCCAAGAAAAAGATTTGCTTTTCTCCGAAACCAGTTTCAACATCCTTTTCGGGGTCCTTTGCACACGAATTCCAGGAGTTTGTCCAGATAGGTCTGGATCTAACCAGAAATATCCGGTTCTGTGTGGCTAAATGAATATCAGCTTTTAAACAGCCTGTGTGTTTGTTAGTGTTTTCTGGATAGTATCTATGAACTTTAGAGTTTTGAATGAATTTTAGCATGTTACATTTTGTTTTTTTGTTGGCAAACGCTAATTAGTTCCACATGGAGACACAACAAGTACACATAAGTGTTTACTGAGTAGAATGCTACAGAAACTAGGTTAAAAATTTTATTTGCGTCTGTAAACATGACATTGAATTCACATTCCCAAGAAAAAGACTTTGCTTTTCTCCAAAACCAGTTTGACTCTCCTTTTTGGGGTCCTCGGCAGACGAATGCCACATGTTTTTGTCCAGATAGGTCTGGATCTAACCAGAAATATCCGGTTCTGTGTGGCTAAATGAATATCAGCTTTTAAACAGCCTGTGTGTTTGTTAGTGTTTTCTGGATAGTATCTATCAACTTTAGAGTTTTGAATGAATTTTAGCATGTTACATTTTGTTTTTTTGTTGGTAAACGCTAATTAGTTCCACATGGAGACACAACAAGTACACATAAGTGTTTTCTGAGTAGAATGCTACAGAAACTAGGTTAAAAATGATATTTGCGTCTGTAAACATGACATTGAATTCACATTCCCAAGAAAAAGACTTTGCTTTTCTCCAAAAAGAGTTTCGATATGCTTTTCTGGGTCCTTTGCACACGAATTCCACACGAGTTTGTCCAGATAGGTGTGGATCTAACCAGAAATATCCTGTTCTGTGTGGCTCAATGAATATCAGCTTTTAAACAGCCTGTGTGTTTGTTAGTGTTTCCTGGATAGTTTCTATGAACTTTAGAGTTTTGAATGAATTGTAGCATGTTACATTTTGTTTTTTTTTTGTTGGCAAACGCTAATTAGTTCCACATGGAGACACAACAAGTACACATAAGTGTTTTCTGAGTAGAATGCTACAGAAACTAGGTTAAAAATGATATTTGCTATGTAAACATGACTTGGAATCCACTTGCCCAAGAAAAAGATTTGCTTTATCCGAAACCAGTTTCAACATCCTTTTCGGGGTCCTTTGCACACGAATTCCACACGAGTTTGTCCAGATAGATCTGGATCTAACCAGAAATATCCGGTTCTGTGTGGCTAAATGAATATCAGCTTTTAAACAGCCTGTGTGTTTGTTAGTGTTTTCTGGATAGTATCTATGAACTTTAGAGTTTTGAATGAATTGTAGCATGTTACATTTTGTTTTTTTTTTGTCGGCAAACGCTAATTAGTTCCACATGGAGACACAACAAGTACACATAAGTGTTTACTGAGTAGAATGCTACAGAAACTAGGTTAAAAATGATATTTGCGTCTGTAAACATGACATTGAATTCACATTCCCAAGAAAAAGACTGTGCTGTTCTCCAAAACCAGTTTGACTCTCCTTTTTGGGGTCCTCGGCAGACGAATGCCACATGATTTTGTCCAGATAGGTCTGGATCTAACCAGAAATATCCGGTTCTGTGTGGCTAAATGAATATCAGCTTTTAAACAGCCTGTGTGTTTGTTAGTGTTTCCTGGATAGTTTCTATGAACTTTAGAGTTTTGAATGAATTGTAGCATGTTACATTTTGTTTTTTTTTGTTGGCAAATGCTAATTAGTTCCACATGGAGACACAACAAGTACACATAAGTGTTTTCTGAGTAGAATGCTACAGAAACTAGGTTAAAAATGATATTTGCTAAGTAAACATGACTTGGAATCCACTTGCCCAAGAAAAAGATTTGCTTTTCTCCGAAACCAGTTTCAACATCCTTTTCGGGGTCCTTTGCACACGAATTCCAGGAGTTTGTCCAGATAGGTCTGGATCTAACCAGAAATATCCGGTTCTGTGTGGCTAAATGAATATCAGCTTTTAAACAGCCTGTGTGTTTGTTAGTGTTTTCTGGATAGTATCTATGAACTTTAGAGTTTTGAATGAATTTTAGCATGTTACATTTTGTTTTTTTGTTGGCAAACGCTAATTAGTTCCACATGGAGACACAACAAGTACACATAAGTGTTTACTGAGTAGAATGCTACAGATACTAGGTTAAAAATGATATTTGCGTCTGTAAACATGACATTGAATTCACATTCCCAAGAAAAAGACTTTGCTTTTCTCCAAAACCAGTTTGACTCTCCTTTTTGGGGTCCTCGGCAGACGAATGCCACATGATTTTGTCCAGATAGGTCTGGATCTAACCAGAAATATCCGGTTCTGTGTGGCTAAATGAATATCAGCTTTTAAACAGCCTGTGTGTTTGTTAGTGTTTTCTGGATAGTATCTATCAACTTTAGAGTTTTGAATGAATTTTAGCATGTTACATTTTGTTTTTTTGTTGGCAAACGCTAATTAGTTCCACATGGAGACACAACAAGTACACATAAGTGTTTTCTGAGTAGAATGCTACAGAAACTAGGTTAAAAATGATATTTGCGTCTGTAAACATGACATTGAATTCACATTCCCAAGAAAAAGACTTTGCTTTTCTCCAAAAAGAGTTTCGATATGCTTTTCTGGGTCCTTTGCACACGAATTCCACACGAGTTTGTCCAGATAGGTGTGGATCTAACCAGAAATATCCGGTTCTGTGTGGCTCAATGAATATCAGCTTTTAAACAGCCTGTGTGTTTGTTAGTGTTTCCTGGATAGTTTCTATGAACTTTAGAGTTTTGAATGAATTGTAGCATGTTACATTTTGTTTTTTTTTTGTTGGCAAACGCTAATTAGTTCCACATGGAGACACAACAAGTACACATAAGTGTTTTCTGAGTAGAATGCTACAGAAACTAGGTTAAAAATGATATTTGCTATGTAAACATGACTTGGAATCCACTTGCCCAAGAAAAAGATTTGCTTTATCCGAAACCAGTTTCAACATCCTTTTCGGGGTCCTTTGCACACGAATTCCACACGAGTTTGTCCAGATAGATCTGGATCTAACCAGAAATATCCGGTTCTGTGTGGCTAAATGAATATCAGCTTTTAAACAGCCTGTGTGTTTGTTAGTGTTTTCTGGATAGTATCTATGAACTTTAGAGTTTTGAATGAATTGTAGCATGTTACATTTTGTTTTTTTTTTGTCGGCAAACGCTAATTAGTTCCACATGGAGACACAACAAGTACACATAAGTGTTTTCTGAGTAGAATGCTACAGAAACTAGGTTAAAAATGATATTTGCTATGTAAACATGACTTGGAATCCACTTGCCCAAGAAAAAGATTTGCTTTTCTCCGAAACCAGTTTCAACATCCTTTTCGGGGTCCTTTGCACACGAATTCCAGGAGTTTGTCCAGATAGGTCTGGATCTAACCAGAAATATCCGGTTCTGTGTGGCTAAATGAATATCAGCTTTTAAACAGCCTGTGTGTTTGTTAGTGTTTTCTGGATAGTATCTATGAACTTTAGAGTTTTGAATGAATTTTAGCATGTTACATTTTGTTTTTTTGTTGGCAAACGCTAATTAGTTCCACATGGAGACACAACAAGTACACATAAGTGTTTTCTGACTAGAATGCTACAGAAACAAGGTTAAAAATGATATTTGCGTCTGTAAACATGACATTGAATTCACATTCCCAAGAAAAAGACTTTGCTTTTCTCCAAAACCAGTTTGACTCTCCTTTTTGGGGTCCTCGGCAGACGAATGCCACATGATTTTGTCCAGATAGGTCTGGATCTAACCAGAAATATCCGGTTCTGTGTGGCTAAATGAATATCAGCTTTTAAACAGCCTGTGTGTTTGTTAGTGTTTTCTGGATAGTATCTATGAACTTTAGAGTTTTGAATGAATTTTAGCATGTTACATTTTGTTTTTTTGTTGGCAAACGCTAATTAGTTCCACATGGAGACACAACAAGTACACATAAGTGTTTACTGAGTAGAATGCTACAGAAACTAGGTTAAAAATGATATTTGCGTCTGTAAACATGACATTGAATTCACATTCCCAAGAAAAAGACTTTGCTTTTCTCCAAAACCAGTTTGACTCTCCTTTTTGGGGTCCTCGGCAGACGAATGCCACATGATTTTGTCCAGATAGGTCTGGATCTAACCAGAAATATCCGGTTCTGTGTGGCTAAATGAATATCAGCTTTTAAACAGCCTGTGTGTTTGTTAGTGTTTTCTGGATAGTATCTATGAACTTCAGAGTTTTGAATGAATTTTAGCATGTTACATTTTGTTTTTTTGTTGGCAAACGCTAATTAGTTCCACATGGAGACACAACAAGTACACATAAGTGTTTTCTGATTACAATGCTACAGAAACTAGGTTAAAAATAATATTTGCGGCTGTAAACATGACATTGAATTCACATTCCCAAGAAAAAGACTTTGCTTTTCTCCAAAACCTGTTTGACTCTACTTTTCTGGGTCCTTTGCACACGATATCCACACGAGTTTGTCCAGATAGGTCTGGATCTAACCAGAAATATCCGGTTCTGTGTGGCTAAATGAATATCAGCTTTTAAACAGCCTGTGTGTCTGTGTTTTCTGGACAGTATCTAGGTACTTAAGAGTTTTGAATGAATTTTAGCATGTTACATTTTGTTTTTTTGTTGGCAAACGCTAATTAGTTCCACATGGAGACACAACAAGTACACATAAGTGTTTTCTGAGTAGAATGCTACAGAAACTAGGTTAAAAATGATATTTGCGACTCTAAACATGACATTGAATTCAATTCCCAAGAAAAAGACTGTGCTGTTCTCCAAAACCAGTTTCGATATGCTTTTCTGGGTCCTCGGCACACGAATTCCAGATGCTTTTGGCCAGATAGGTCTGGATCTAACCAGAAATATCCGGTTCTGTGTGGCTAAATGAATATCAGCTTTTAAACAGCCTGTGTGTTTGTTAGTGTTTTCTGGATAGTATCTATCAACTTTAGAGTTTTGAATGAATTTTAGCATGTTACATTTTGTTTTTTTGTTGGCAAACGCTAATTAATTCCACATGGAGACACAACAAGTACACATAAGTGTTTTCTGAGTAGAATGCTACAGAAACTAGGTTAAAAATGATATTTGCGTCTGTAAACATGACATTGTATTCACATTCCCAAGAAAAAGACTTTGCTTTTCTCCAAAAAGAGTTTCGATATGCTTTTCTGGGTCCTTTGCACACGAATTTCACACGAGCTTGTCCAGATAGGTCTGGATCTAACCAGAAATATCCGGTTCTGTGTGGCTAAATGAATATCAGCTTTTAAACAGCCTGTGTGTTTGTTAGTGTTTCCTGGATAGTTTCTATGAACTTTAGAGTTTTGAATGAATTGTAGCATGTTACATTTTGTTTTTTTTTTGTTGGCAAATGCTAATTAGTTCCACATGGAGACACAACAAGTACACATAATTGTTTTCTGTGTAGAATGCTACAGAAACTAGGTTAAAAATGATATTTGCTAAGTAAACATGACTTGGAATCCACTTGCCCAAGAAAAAGATTTGCTTTTCTCCGAAACCAGTTTCAACATCCTTTTCGGGGTCCTTTGCACACGAATTCCAGGAGTTTGTCCAGATAGGTCTGGATCTAACCAGAAATATCCGGTTCTGTGTGGCTAAATGAATATCAGCTTTTAAACAGCCTGTGTGTTTGTTAGTGTTTTCTGGATAGTATCTATGAACTTTAGAGTTTTGAATGAATTTTAGCATGTTACATTTTGTTTTTTTGTTGGCAAACGCTAATTAGTTCCACATGGAGACACAACAAGTACACATAAGTGTTTACTGAGTAGAATGCTACAGAAACTAGGTTAAAAATTTTATTTGCGTCTGTAAACATGACATTGAATTCACATTCCCAAGAAAAAGACTTTGCTTTTCTCCAAAACCAGTTTGACTCTCCTTTTTGGGGTCCTCGGCAGACGAATGCCACATGTTTTTGTCCAGATAGGTCTGGATCTAACCAGAAATATCCGGTTCTGTGTGGCTAAATGAATATCAGCTTTTAAACAGCCTGTGTGTTTGTTAGTGTTTTCTGGATAGTATCTATCAACTTTAGAGTTTTGAATGAATTTTAGCATGTTACATTTTGTTTTTTTGTTGGCAAACGCTAATTAGTTCCACATGGAGACACAACAAGTACACATAAGTGTTTTCTGAGTAGAATGCTACAGAAACTAGGTTAAAAATGATATTTGCGTCTGTAAACATGACATTGAATTCACATTCCCAAGAAAAAGACTTTGCTTTTCTCCAAAAAGAGTTTCGATATGCTTTTCTGGGTCCTTTGCACACGAATTCCACACGAGTTTGTCCAGATAGGTGTGGATCTAACCAGAAATATCCTGTTCTGTGTGGCTCAATGAATATCAGCTTTTAAACAGCCTGTGTGTTTGTTAGTGTTTCCTGGATAGTTTCTATGAACTTTAGAGTTTTGAATGAATTGTAGCATGTTACATTTTGTTTTTTTTTTTGTTGGCAAACGCTAATTAGTTCCACATGGAGACACAACAAGTACACATAAGTGTTTTCTGAGTAGAATGCTACAGAAACTAGGTTAAAAATGATATTTGCTATGTAAACATGACTTGGAATCCACTTGCCCAAGAAAAAGATTTGCTTTATCCGAAACCAGTTTCAACATCCTTTTCGGGGTCCTTTGCACACGAATTCCACACGAGTTTGTCCAGATAGATCTGGATCTAACCAGAAATATCCGGTTCTGTGTGGCTAAATGAATATCAGCTTTTAAACAGCCTGTGTGTTTGTTAGTGTTTTCTGGATAGTATCTATGAACTTTAGAGTTTTGAATGAATTGTAGCATGTTACATTTTGTTTTTTTTTTGTCGGCAAACGCTAATTAGTTCCACATGGAGACACAACAAGTACACATAAGTGTTTACTGAGTAGAATGCTACAGAAACTAGGTTAAAAATGATATTTGCGTCTGTAAACATGACATTGAATTCACATTCCCAAGAAAAAGACTGTGCTGTTCTCCAAAACCAGTTTGACTCTCCTTTTTGGGGTCCTCGGCAGACGAATGCCACATGATTTTGTCCAGATAGGTCTGGATCTAACCAGAAATATCCGGTTCTGTGTGGCTAAATGAATATCAGCTTTTAAACAGCCTGTGTGTTTGTTAGTGTTTTCTGGATAGTATCTATCAACTTTAGAGTTTTGAATGAATTTTAGCATGTTACATTTTGTTTTTTTGTTGGCAAACGCTAATTAGTTCCACATGGAGACACAACAAGTACACATAAGTGTTTTCTGAGTACAATGCTACAGAAACTAGGTTAAAAATAATATTTGCGGCTGTAAACATGACATTGAATTCACATTCCCAAGAAAAAGACTTTGCTTTTCTCCAAATCCAGTTTGACTCTACTTTTCTGGGTCCTTTGCACACGATATCCACACGAGTTTGTCCAGATAGGTCTGGATCTAACCAGAAATATCCGGTTCTGTGTGGCTAAATGAATATCAGCTTTTAAACAGCCTGTGTGTCTGTGTTTTCTGGACAGTATCTAGGTACTTAAGAGTTTTGAATGAATTGTAGCATGTTACATTTTGTTTTTTTTTTGTTGGCAAACGCTAATTAGTTCCACATGGAGACACAACAAGTACACATAAGTGTTTTCTGAGTAGAATGCTACAGAAACTAGGTTAAAAATGATATTTGCGACTCTAAACATGACATTGAATTCAATTCCCAAGAAAAAGACTGTGCTGTTCTCCAAAACCAGTTTCGATATGCTTTTCTGGGTCCTCGGCACACGAATTCCAGATGCTTTTGGCCAGATAGGTCTGGATCTAACCAGAAATATCCGGTTCTGTGTGGCTAAATGAATATCAGCTTTTAAACAGCCTGTGTGTTTGTTAGTGTTTTCTGGATAGTATCTATCAACTTTAGAGTTTTGAATGAATTTTAGCATGTTACATTTTGTTTTTTTGTTGGCAAACGCTAATTAATTCCACATGGAGACACAACAAGTACACATAAGTGTTTTCTGAGTAGAATGCTACAGAAACTAGGTTAAAAATGATATTTGCGTCTGTAAACATGACATTGTATTCACATTCCCAAGAAAAAGACTTTGCTTTTCTCCAAAAAGAGTTTCGATATGCTTTTCTGGGTCCTTTGCACACGAATTCCAGGAGTTTGTCCAGATAGGTCTGGATCTAACCAGAAATATCCGGTTCTGTGTGGCTAAATGAATATCAGCTTTTAAACAGCCTGTGTGTTTGTTAGTGTTTCCTGGATAGTTTCTATGAACTTTAGAGTTTTGAATGAATTGTAGCATGTTACATTTTGTTTTTTTTTTGTTGGCAAATGCTAATTAGTTCCACATGGAGACACAACAAGTACACATAAGTGTTTTCTGAGTAGAATGCTACAGAAACTAGGTTAAAAATGATATTTGCTAAGTAAACATGACTTGGAATCCACTTGCCCAAGAAAAAGATTTGCTTTTCTCCGAAACCAGTTTCAACATCCTTTTCGGGGTCCTTTGCACACGAATTCCAGGAGTTTGTCCAGATAGGTCTGGATCTAACCAGAAATATCCGGTTCTGTGTGGCTAAATGAATATCAGCTTTTAAACAGCCTGTGTGTTTGTTAGTGTTTTCTGGATAGTATCTATGAACTTTAGAGTTTTGAATGAATTTTAGCATGTTACATTTTGTTTTTTTGTTGACAAACGCTAATTAGTTCCACATGGAGACACAACAAGTACACATAAGTGTTTACTGAGTAGAATGCTACAGAAACTAGGTTAAAAATTTTATTTGCGTCTGTAAACATGACATTGAATTCACATTCCCAAGAAAAAGACTTTGCTTTTCTCCAAAACCAGTTTGACTCTCCTTTTTGGGGTCCTCGGCAGACGAATGCCACATGTTTTTGTCCAGATAGGTCTGGATCTAACCAGAAATATCCGGTTCTGTGTGGCTAAATGAATATCAGCTTTTAAACAGCCTGTGTGTTTGTTAGTGTTTTCTGGATAGTATCTATCAACTTTAGAGTTTTGAATGAATTTTAGCATGTTACATTTTGTTTTTTTGTTGGCAAACGCTAATTAGTTCCACATGGAGACACAACAAGTACACATAAGTGTTTTCTGAGTAGAATGCTACAGAAACTAGGTTAAAAATGATATTTGCGTCTGTAAACATGACATTGAATTCACATTCCCAAGAAAAAGACTTTGCTTTTCTCCAAAAAGAGTTTCGATATGCTTTTCTGGGTCCTTTGCACACGAATTCCACACGAGTTTGTCCAGATAGGTGTGGATCTAACCAGAAATATCCGGTTCTGTGTGGCTCAATGAATATCAGCTTTTAAACAGCCTGTGTGTTTGTTAGTGTTTCCTGGATAGTTTCTATGAACTTTAGAGTTTTGAATGAATTGTAGCATGTTACATTTTGTTTTTTTTTTGTTGGCAAACGCTAATTAGTTCCACATGGAGACACAACAGGTACACATAAGTGTTTTCTGAGTAGAATGCTACAGAAACTAGGTTAAAAATGATATTTGCTATGTAAACATGACTTGGAATCCACTTGCCCAAGAAAAAGATTTGCTTTATCCGAAACCAGTTTCAACATCCTTTTCGGGGTCCTTTGCACACGAATTCCACACGAGTTTGTCCAGATAGATCTGGATCTAACCAGAAATATCCGGTTCTGTGTGGCTAAATGAATATCAGCTTTTAAACAGCCTGTGTGTTTGTTAGTGTTTTCTGGATAGTATCTATGAACTTTAGAGTTTTGAATGAATTGTAGCATGTTACATTTTGTTTTTTTTTTGTCGGCAAACGCTAATTAGTTCCACATGGAGACACAACAAGTACACATAAGTGTTTTCTGAGTAGAATGCTACAGAAACTAGGTTAAAAAAGATATTTGCTATGTAAACATGACTTGGAATCCACAGCCCAAGAAAAAGATTTGCTTTTCTCCGAAACCAGTTTCAACATCCTTTTCGGGGTCCTTTGCACATGAATTCCACACGAGTTTGTCCAGATAGGTCTGGATCTAACCAGAAATATCCGGTTCTGTGTGGCTAAATGAATATCAGCTTTTAAACAGCCTGTGTGTTTGTTAGTGTTTTCTGGATAGTATCTAGTAACTTTAAAGTTTTGAATGAATTTTAGCATGTTACATTTTGTTTTTTTGTTGGCAAACGCTAATTAGTTCCACATGGAGACACAACAAGTACACATAAGTGTTTTCTGACTAGAATGCTACAGAAACTAGGTTAAAAATGATATTTGCGTCTGTAAACATGACATTGAATTCACATTCCCAAGAAAAAGACTTTGCTTTTCTCCAAAACAAGTTTGACTCTCCTTTTTGGGGTCCTCGGCAGACGAATGCCACATGATTTTGTCCAGATAGGTCTGGATCTAACCAGAAATATCCGGTTCTGTGTGGCTAAATGAATATCAGCTTTTAAACAGCCTGTGTGTTTGTTAGTGTTTTCTGGATAGTATCTATCAACTTTAGAGTTTTGAATGAATTTTAGCATGTTACATTTTGTTTTTTTGTTGGCAAACGCTAATTAGTTCCACATGGAGACACAACAAGTACACATAAGTGTTTTCTGAGTAGAATGCTACAGAAACTAGGTTAAAAATGATATTTGCGTCTGTAAACATGACATTGAATTCACATTCCCAAGAAAAAGACTTTGCTTTTCTCCAAAAAGAGTTTCGATATGCTTTTCTGGGTCCTTTGCACACGAATTCCACACAAGTTTGTCCAGATAGGTGTGGATCTAACCAGAAATATCCGGTTCTGTGTGGCTAAATGAATATCAGCTTTTAAACAGCCTGTGTGTTTGTTAGTGTTTCCTGGATAGTTTCTATGAACTTTAGAGTTTTGAATGAATTGTAGCATGTTACATTTTGTTTTTTTTTTGTTGGCAAACGCTAATTAGTTCCACATGGAGACACAACAAGTACACATAAGTGTTTTCTGAGTAGAATGCTACAGAAACTAGGTTAAAAATTATATTTGCTATGTAAACATGACTTGGAATCCACTTTCCCAAGAAAAATATTTGCTTTTCTCCGAAACCAGTTTCAACATCCTTTTCGGGGTCCTTTGCACATGAATTCCACACGAGTTTGTCCAGATAGGTCTGGATCTAACCAGAAATATCCGGTTCTGTGTGGCTAAATGAATATCAGCTTTTAAACAGCCTGTGTGTCTGTGTTTTCTGGACAGTATCTAGGTACTTAAGAGTTTTGAATGAATTTTAGCATGTTACATTTTGTTTTTTTGTTGGCAAACGCTAATTAGTTCCACATGGAGACACAACAAGTACACATAAGTGTTTTCTGAGTAGAATGCTACAGAAACTAGGTTAAAAATGATATTTGCGACTCTAAACATGACATTGAATTCAATTCCCAAGAAAAAGACTGTGCTGTTCTCCAAAACCAGTTTCGATATGCTTTTCTGGGTCCTCGGCACAGGAATTCCAGATGCTTTTGGCCAGATAGGTCTGGATCTAACCAGAAATATCCGGTTCTGTGTGGCTAAATGAATATCAGCTTTTAAACAGCCTGTGTGTTTGTTAGTGTTTCCTGGATAGTTTCTATGAACTTTAGAGTTTTGAATGAATTGTAGCATGTTACATTTTGTTTTTTTTTTTGTTGGCAAATGCTAATTAGTTCCACATGGAGACACAACAAGTACACATAAGTGTTTTCTGAGTAGAATGCTACAGAAACTAGGTTAAAAATGATATTTGCTAAGTAAACATGACTTGGAATCCACTTGCCCAAGAAAAAGATTTGCTTTTCTCCGAAACCAGTTTCAACATCCTTTTCGGGGTCCTTTGCACACGAATTCCAGGAGTTTGTCCAGATAGGTCTGGATCTAACCAGAAATATCCGGTTCTGTGTGGCTAAATGAATATCAGCTTTTAAACAGCCTGTGTGTTTGTTAGTGTTTTCTGGATAGTATCTATGAACTTTAGAGTTTTGAATGAATTTTAGCATGTTACATTTTGTTTTTTTGTTGGCAAACGCTAATTAGTTCCACATGGAGACACAACAAGTACACATAAGTGTTTACTGAGTAGAATGCTACAGAAACTAGGTTAAAAATTTTATTTGCGTCTGTAAACATGACATTGAATTCACATTCCCAAGAAAAAGACTTTGCTTTTCTCCAAAACCAGTTTGACTCTCCTTTTTGGGGTCCTCGGCAGACGAATGCCACATGATTTTGTCCAGATAGGTCTGGATCTAACCAGAAATATCCGGTTCTGTGTGGCTAAATGAATATCAGCTTTTAAACAGCCTGTGTGTTTGTTAGTGTTTTCTGGATAGTATCTATCAACTTTAGAGTTTTGAATGAATTTTAGCATGTTACATTTTGTTTTTTGTTGGCAAACGCTAATTAGTTCCACATGGAGACACAACAAGTACACATAAGTGTTTTCTGAGTAGAATGCTACAGAAACTAGGTTAAAAATGATATTTGCGTCTGTAAACATGACATTGAATTCACATTCCCAAGAAAAAGACTTTGCTTTTCTCCAAAAAGAGTTTCGATATGCTTTTCTGGGTCCTTTGCACACGAATTCCACACGAGTTTGTCCAGATAGGTGTGGATCTAACCAGAAATATCCGGTTCTGTGTGGCTCAATGAATATCAGCTTTTAAACAGCCTGTGTGTTTGTTAGTGTTTCCTGGATAGTTTCTATGAACTTTAGAGTTTTGAATGAATTGTAGCATGTTACATTTTGTTTTTTTTTTGTTGGCAAACGCTAATTAGTTCCACATGGAGACACAACAAGTACACATAAGTGTTTTCTGAGTAGAATGCTACAGAAACTAGGTTAAAAATTATATTTGCTATGTAAACATGACTTGGAATCCACTTTCCCAAGAAAAATATTTGCTTTTCTCCGAAACCAGTTTCAACATCCTTTTCGGGGTCCTTTGCACATGAATTCCACACGAGTTTGTCCAGATAGGTCTGGATCTAACCAGAAATATCCGGTTCTGTGTGGCTAAATGAATATCAGCTTTTAAACAGCCTGTGTGTTTGTTAGTGTTTTCTGGATAATATCTAGGATCTTTAGAGTTTTGAATGAATTTTAGCATGTTACATTTTGTTTTTTTGTTGGCAAATGCTAATTAGTTCCACATGGAGACACAACAAGTACACATAAGTGTTTACTGAGTAGAATGCTACAGAAACTAGGTTAAAAATGATATTTGCGTCTGTAAACATGACATTGAATTCACATTCCCAAGAAAAAGACTTTGCTTTTCTCCAAAACCAGTTTGACTCTCCTTTTTGGGGTCCTCGGCAGACGAATGCCACATGATTTTGTCCAGATAGGTCTGGATCTAACCAGAAATATCTGGTTCTGTGTGGCTAATGAATATCAGCTTTTAAACAGCCTGTGTGTTTGTTAGTGTTTTCTGGATAGTATCTATGAACTTTAGAGTTTTGAATGAATTTTAGCATGTTACATTTTGTTTTTTTGTTGGCAAACGCTACTTAGTTCCACATGGAGACAAAACAAGTACACATAAGTGTTTTCTGAGTAGAATGCTAAAGAAACTAGGTTAAAAATAGTATTTGGGACTGTAAACATGACATTGAATTCACATTCCCAAGAAAAAGACTTTGCTGTTCTCCAAAACCAGTTTGACTCTGCTTTTTGGGGTCCACGGCAGACGAATCCCACATGATTTTGTCCAGATAGGTCTGGATCTAACCAGAAGTATCCGGTTCTGTGTGGCTAAATGAATATCAGCTTTTAAACAGCCTGTGTGTTTGTTAGTGTTTTCTGGATAGTATCTATGAACTTCAGAGTTTTGAATGAATCTTAGCATGTTACATTTTGTTTTTTTTGTTGGCAAACGCTAATTAGTTACACATGGAGACTAAACAAGTACACATAAGTGTTTTCTGAGTACAATGCTACAGAAACTAGGTTAAAAATGATATTTGCGGCTGTAAACATGAAATGGAATTCACATTCCCAAGAAAAAGACTTTGCTTTTCTCCAAAACCAGTTTGACTCTACTTTTCTGGGTCCTTTGCACACGATATCCACACGAGTTTGTCCAGATAGGTCTGGATCTAACCAGAAATATCCGGTTCTGTGTGGCTAAATGAATATCAGCTTTTAAACAGCCTGTGTGTTTGTTAGTGTTTTCTGGATAGTATCTATCAACTTTAGAGTTTCGAATGAATTTTAGCATGTTACATTTTGTTTTTTTGTTGGCAAACGCTAATTAGTTCCACATGGAGACACAACAAGTACACATAAGTGTTTTCTGAGTAGAATGCTACAGAAACTAGGTTAAAAATGATATTTGCGACTCTAAACATGACATTGAATTCACATTCCCAAGAAAAAGACTGTGCTGTTCTCCAAAACCAGTTTCGATATGCTTTTCTGGGTCCTTTGCACACGAATTTCACACGAGTTTGTCCAGATAGGTCTGGATCTAACCAGAAATATCCGGTTCTGTGTGGCTAAATGAATATCAGCTTTTAAACAGCCTGTGTGTTTGTTAGTGTTTTCTGGATAGTATCTATCAACTTTAGAGTTTTGAATGAATTTTAGCATGTTACATTTTGTTTTTTTGTTGGCAAACGCTAATTAGTTCCACATGGAGACACAACAAGTACACAGAAGTGTTTTCTGAGTAGAATGCTACAGAAACTAGGTTAAAAATGATATTTGCGTCTGTAAACATGAGATTGAATTCACATTCCCAAGAAAAAGACTTTGCTTTTCTCCAAAAAGTGTTTCGATATGCTTTTCTGGGTCCTTTGCACACGAATTCCACACGAGTTTGTCCAGATAGGTGTGGATCTAACCAGAAATATCCGGTTCTGTGTGGCTCAATGAATATCAGCTTTTAAACAGCCTGTGTGTTTGTTAGTGTTTCCTGGATAGTTTCTATGAACTTTAGAGTTTTGAATGAATTGTAGCATGTTACGTTTTGTTTTTTTTTTGTTGGCAAACGCTAATTAGTTCCACATGGAGACACAACAAGTACACATAAGTGTTTTCTGAGTAGAATGCTACAGAAACTAGGTTAAAAATGATATTTGCGTCTGTAAACATGACATTGAATTCACATTCCCAAGAAAAAGACTTTGCTTTTCTCCAAAAAGAGTTTTGATATGCTTTTCTGGGTCCTTAGCACACGAATTCCACACGAGTTTGTCCAGATAGGTGTGGATCTAACCAGAAATATCCGGTTCTGTGGCTAAATGAATATCAGCTTTTAAACAGCCTGTGTGTTTGTTAGTGTTTCCTGGATAGTTTCTATGAACTTTAGAGTTTTGAATGAATTGTAGAATGTTACATTTTGTTTTTTTTTTGTTGGCAAACGCTAATTAGTTCCACATGGAGACACAACAAGTACACATAAGTGTTTTCTGAGTAGAATGCTACAGAAACTAGGTTAAAAATGATATTTGCTATGTAAACATGACTTGGAATCCACTTGCCCAAGAAAAAGATTTGCTTTTCTCCGAAACCAGTTTCAACATCCTTTTCGGGGTCCTTTGCACATGAATTCCACACGAGTTTGTCCAGATAGGTCTGGATCTAACCAGAAATATCCGGTTCTGTGTGGCTAAATGAATATCAGCTTTTAAACAGCCTGTGTGTTTGTTAGTGTTTTCTGGAAAGTATCTATGAACTTTAGAGTTTTGAATGAATTTTAGCATGTTACATTTTGTTTTTTTGTTGGCAAACGCTAATTAGTTCCACATGGAGATACAAAAAGTACACATAAGTGTTTTCTGAGTAGAATGCTACAGAAACTAGGTTAAAAATGATATTTGCGTCTGTAAACATGACATTGAATTCACATTCCCAAGAAAAAGACTTTGCTTTTCTCCAAAACCAGTTTGACTCTCCTTTTTGGGGTCCTCGGCAGACGAATGCCACATGATTTTGTCCAGATAGGTCTGGATCTAACCAGAAATATCTGGTTCTGTGTGGCTAATGAATATCAGCTTTTAAACAGCCTGTGTGTTTGTTAGTGTTTTCTGGATAGTATCTATGAACTTTAGAGTTTTGAATGAATTTTAGCATGCTACATTTTGTTTTTTTGTTGGCAGACGCTACTTAGTTCCACATGGAGACACAACAAATACACATAAGTGTTTTCTGAGTAGAATGCTAAAGAAACTAGGTTAAAAATAGTATTTGGGACTGTAAACATGACATTGAATTCACATTCCCAAGAAAAAGACTTTGCTGTTCTCCAAAACCAGTTTGACTCTGCTTTTTGGGGTCCTCGGAGACGAATCCCACATGATTTTGTCCAGATAGGTCTGGATCTAACATGAAATATCCGGTTCTGTGTGGCTAAATGAATATCAGCTTTTAAACAGCCTGTGTGTTTGTTAGTGTTTTCTGGATAGTATCTATGAACTTCAGAGTTTTGAATGAATTTTAGCATGTTACATTTTGTTTTTTTTGTTGGCAAACGCTAATTAGTTACACATGGAGAGTGAACAAGTACACATAAGTGTTTTCTGAGTACAATGCTACAGAAACTAGTTTAAAAATGATATTTGCGGCTGTAAACATGAAATGGAATTCACATTCCCAAGAAAAAGACTTTGCTTTTCTCCAAAACCAGTTTGACTCTAATTTTCTGGGTCCTTTGCACACGATATCCACACGAGTTTGTCCAGATAGGTCTGGATCTAACCAGAAATATCCGGTTCTGTGTGGCTAAATGAATATCAGCTTTTAAACAGCCTGTGTGTTTGTTAGTGTTTTCTGGATAGTATCTATCAACTTTAGAGTTTTGAATGAATTTTAGCATGTTACATTTTGTTTTTTTGTTGGCAAACGCTAATTAGTTCCACATGGAGACACAACAAGTACACAGAAGTGTTTTCTGAGTAGAATGCTACAGAAACTAGGTTAAAAATGATATTTGCGTCTGTAAACATGAGATTGAATTCACATTCCCAAGAAAAAGACTTTGCTTTTCTCCAAAAAGTGTTTCGATATGCTTTTCTGGGTCCTTTGCACACGAATTCCACACGAGTTTGTCCAGATAGGTGTGGATCTAACCAGAAATATCCGGTTCTGTGTGGCTCAATGAATATCAGCTTTTAAACAGCCTGTGTGTTTGTTAGTGTTTCCTGGATAGTTTCTATGAACTTTAGAGTTTTGAATGAATTGTAGCATGTTACATTTTGTTTTTTTTTTGTTGGCAAACGCTAATTAGTTCCACATGGAGACACAACAAGTACACATAAGTGTTTTCTGAGTAGAATGCTACAGAAACTAGGTTAAAAATGATATTTGCGTCTGTAAACATGACATTGAATTCACATTCCCAAGAAAAAGACTTTGCTTTTCTCCAAAAAGAGTTTTGATATGCTTTTCTGGGTCCTTAGCACACGAATTCCACACGAGTTTGTCCAGATAGGTGTGGATCTAACCAGAAATATCCGGTTCTGTGGCTAAATGAATATCAGCTTTTAAACAGCCTGTGTGTTTGTTAGTGTTTCCTGGATAGTTTCTATGAACTTTAGAGTTTTGAATGAATTGTAGAATGTTACATTTTGTTTTTTTTTTGTTGGCAAACGCTAATTAGTTCCACATGGAGACACAACAAGTACACATAAGTGTTTTCTGAGTAGAATGCTACAGAAACTAGGTTAAAAATGATATTTGCTATGTAAACATGACTTGGAATCCACTTGCCCAAGAAAAAGATTTGCTTTTCTCCGAAACCAGTTTCAACATCCTTTTCGGGGTCCTTTGCACATGAATTCCACACGAGTTTGTCCAGATAGGTCTGGATCTAACCAGAAATATCCGGTTCTGTGTGGCTAAATGAATATCAGCTTTTAAACAGCCTGTGTGTTTGTTAGTGTTTTCTGGAAAGTATCTATGAACTTTAGAGTTTTGAATGAATTTTAGCATGTTACATTTTGTTTTTTTTGTTGGCAAACGCTAATTAGTTCCACATGGAGATACAAAAAGTACACATAAGTGTTTTCTGAGTAGAATGCTACAGAAACTAGGTTAAAAATGATATTTGCGTCTGTAAACATGACATTGAATTCACATTCCCAAGAAAAAGACTTTGCTTTTCTCCAAAACCAGTTTGACTCTCCTTTTTGGGGTCCTCGGCAGACGAATGCCACATGATTTTGTCCAGATAGGTCTGGATCTAACCAGAAATATCTGGTTCTGTGTGGCTAATGAATATCAGCTTTTAAACAGCCTGTGTGTTTGTTAGTGTTTTCTGGATAGTATCTATGAACTTTAGAGTTTTGAATGAATTTTAGCATGCTACATTTTGTTTTTTTGTTGGCAGACGCTACTTAGTTCCACATGGAGACACAACAAATACACATAAGTGTTTTCTGAGTAGAATGCTAAAGAAACTAGGTTAAAAATAGTATTTGGGACTGTAAACATGACATTGAATTCACATTCCCAAGAAAAAGACTTTGCTGTTCTCCAAAACCAGTTTGACTCTGCTTTTTGGGGTCCTCGGAGACGAATCCCACATGATTTTGTCCAGATAGGTCTGGATCTAACATGAAATATCCGGTTCTGTGTGGCTAAATGAATATCAGCTTTTAAACAGCCTGTGTGTTTGTTAGTGTTTTCTGGATAGTATCTATGAACTTCAGAGTTTTGAATGAATTTTAGCATGTTACATTTTGTTTTTTTTGTTGGCAAACGCTAATTAGTTACACATGGAGACTAAACAAGTACACATAAGTGTTTTCTGAGTACAATGCTACAGAAACTAGTTTAAAAATGATATTTGCGGCTGTAAACATGAAATGGAATTCACATTCCCAAGAAAAAGACTTTGCTTTTCTCCAAAACCAGTTTGACTCTAATTTTCTGGGTCCTTTGCACACGATATCCACACGAGTTTGTCCAGATAGGTCTGGATCTAACCAGAAATATCCGGTTCTGTGTGGCTAAATGAATATCAGCTTTTAAACAGCCTGTGTGTCTGTGTTTTCTGGACAGTATCTAGGAACTTAAGAGTTTTGAATGAATTTTAGCATGTTACATTTTGTTTTTTTGTTGGCAAACGCTAATTAGTTCCACATGGAGACACAACAAGTACACATAAGTGTTTTCTGAGTAGAATGCTACAGAAACTAGGTTAAAAATGATATTTGCGACTCTATACATGACATTGAATTCACATTCCCAAGAAAAAGACTTTGCTTTTCTCCATAAAGTGTTTTGGGCCGGCGCCGTGGCTCAACAGGCTAATCCTCTGCCTTGCGGCGCCGGCACACCGGGTTCTAGTGCCGGTCGGGGCGCCGGATTCTGTCCCGGTTACCCCTCTTCCAGGCCAGCCCTCTGCTGTGGCCCTGGAGTGCAGTGGAGGATGGCCCAGATGCTTGGGCCCTGCACCCCATGGGAGACCAGGAAAAGCACCTAGCACCTGGCTCCTGCCATCGGATGAGCGCGGTGCACCGGCTGAACCAACGGCAAAGGAAGACCCTTCTCTCTGTCTCTCTCTACACTGTCCACTCTGCAAGTCAAAAATAAAAAAAAAATAAAAAAATAAAAAAAAAAAGAATTCAATTTAAAAAAAAAAACAAAAAGAGTTTTGATATGCTTTTCTGAGTCCTTGGCACACGAATTCCACACGAGTTTGTCCAGATAGGTCTGGATCTAACAGAAATATCCGGTTCTGTGTGGCTAAATGAATATCAGCTTTTAAACAGCCTGTGTGTTTGTTAGTGTTTCCTGGATAGTTTCTATGAACTTTAGAGTTTTGAATGAATTGTAGCATGTTACACTTTTTTTTTTTTGTTGGCAAAAGCTAATTAGTTCCACATGGAGACACAACAAGTACACATAAGTGTTTTCTGAGTAGAATGCTACAGAAACTAGGTTAAAAATGATATTTGCGACTGTAAACATGACATGGAATCCACTTGCCCAAGAAAAAGACTTTGCTTTTCTCCAAAACCAGTTTGACTCTACTTTTCTGGGTCCTTTGCACACGATATCCACACGAGTTTGTCCACATAGGTCTGGATCTAACCAGAAATATCCGGTTCTGTGTGGCTAAATGAATATCAGCTTTTAAACAGCCTGTGTGTTTGTTAGTGTTTTGTGGATAGTATCTATGAACTTTAGAGTTTTGAATGAATTTTAGCATGTTACATTTTGTTTTTTTGTTGGCAAACGCTAATTAGTTCCACATGGAGACACAACAAGTACACATAAATGTTTTCTGAGTAGAATGCTACAGAAACTAGGTTAAAAATGATATTTGCGTCTGTAAACATGACATTGAATTCACATTCCCAAGAAAAAGACTTTGCTTTTCTCCAAAACCAGTTTGACTCTCCTTTTTGGGGTCCTCGGCAGATGAATGCCACATGATTTTGTCCAGATACGTCTGGATCTAACCAGAAATATCTGGTTCTGTGTGGCTAAATGAATATCAGCTTTTAAACAGCCTGTGTGTTTGTTAGTGTTTTCTGGATAGTATCTATGAACTTTAGAGTTTTGAATGAATTTTAGCAGGTTACATTTTGTTTTTTGTTGGCAAACGCTAATTAGTTCCACATGGAGACACAACAAGTACACATAAGTGTTTTCTGAGTAGAATGCTACAGCGACAAAGTTAAAAATGATATTTGCGACTGTAAACATGACATGGAATTCAGATTCCCAAGAAAAAGACTTTGCTTTTCTCCAAAACCAGTTTCGATATGCTTTTCTGGGTCCTTTGACACGATATCCACACAAGTTTGTCCAGATAGGTGTGGATCTAACCAGAAATATCCGGTTCTGTGTGGCTAAATGAATATCAGCTTTTAAACAGCCTGTGTGTTTGTTAGTGTTTTCTGGAAAGTCTCTATCAACTTTAGAGTTTTGAATGAATTTTAGCATGTTAAATTTTGTTTTTTTGTTGGCAAATGCTAATTAGTTCCACATGGAGACACAACAAGTACACATAAGTGTTTTCTGAGTAGAATGCTACAGAAACTAGGTTAAAAATGATATTTGCGACTGTAAACATGACATTGAATTCACATTCCCAAGAAAAAGACTGTGCTGTTCTCCAAAACCAGTTTCGATATGCTTTTCTGGGTCCTTTGACACGATATCCACACAAGTTTGTCCAGATAGGTCTGGATCTAACCAAAAATATCTGGTTCTGTGTGTCTAAATGAATATCAGCTTTTAAACAGCCTGTGTGTTTGTTAGTGTTTTCTGGATAGTATCTATGAACTTTAGAGTTTTGAATGAATTTTAGCATGTTACATTTTGTTTTTTTTTGTTGGCAAACGCTAATTAGTTCCACATGGAGACACAACAAGTACACATAAGTGTTTTCTGAGTAGAATGCTACAGCGACAAAGTTAAAAATGATATTTGCGACTGTAAACATGACATTGAATTCACATTCCCAAGAAAAAGACTGTGCTGTTCTCCAAAACCAGTTTCGATATGCTTTTCTGGGTCCTCGGCACACGAATTCCAGATGATTTTGTCCAGATAGGTCTGGATCTAACCAGAAATATCCGGTTCTATGTGGCTAAATGAATATCAGCTTTTAAACAGCCTGTGTGTATGTTAGTGTTTTCTGGATAGTATCTATCAACTTTAGAGTTTCGAATGAATTTTAGCATGTTAAATTTTGTTTTTTTGTTGGCAAACGCTACTTAGTTCCACATGGAGACAAAACAAGTACACATAAGTGTTTTCTGAGTAGAATGCTACAGAAACTAGGTTAAAAATGATATTTGCGTCTGTAAACATGAGATTGAATTCACATTCCCAAGAAAAAGACTTTGCTTTTCTCCAAAAAGAGTTTCGATATGCTTTTCTGGGTCCTTTGCACACGAATTCCACACGAGTTTGTCCAGATAGGTCTGGATCTATCCAGAAATATCCGGTTCTGTGTGGCTAAATGAATATCAGCTTTTAAACAGCCTGTGTGTTTGTTAGTGTTTCCTGGATAGTTTCTATGAACTTTAGAGTTTTGAATGAATTGTAGCATGTTACATTTTGTTTTTTTTTTGTTGGCAAACGCTAATTAGTTCCACATGGAGACACTACAAGTACACATAAGTGTTTTCTGAGTAGAATGCTACAGAAACTAGGTTAAAAATGATATTTGCTATGTAAACATGACTTGGAATCCACTTGCCCAAGAAAAAGATTTGCTTTTCTCCAAAACCAGTTTCAACATCCTTTTCGGGGTCCTTTGCACACGAATTCCAGGAGTTTGTCCAGATAGGTCTGGATCTAACCAGAAATATCCGGTTCTGTGTGGCTAAATGAATATCAGCTTTTAAACAGCCTGTGTGTTTGTTAGTGTTTTCTGGATAGTATCTATGAGCTTTAGAGTTTTGAATGAATTTTAGCATGTTACATTTTGTTTTTTTGTTGGCAAACCCTAATTAGTTCCACATGGAGACACAACAAGTACACATAAGTGTTTTCTGAGTACAATGCTACAGAAACTAGGTTAAAAATGATATTTGCGTCTGTAAACATGACATTGAATTCACATTCCCAAGAAAAAGACTTTGCTTTTCTCCAAAACCAGTTTGACTCTCCTTTTTGGGGTCCTCGGCAGACGAATGCCACATGATTTTGTCCAGATAGGTCTGGATCTAACCAGAAATATCCGGTTCTGTGTGGCTAAATGAATATCAGCTTTTAAACAGCCTGTGTGTTTGTTAGTGTTTTCTGGATAGTATCTATGAACTTCAGAGTTTTGAATGAATTTTAGCATGTTACATTTTGTTTTTTTGTTGGCAAATGCTAATTAGTTCCACATGGAGACACAACAAGTACACATAAGTGTTTTCTGAGTACAATGCTACAGAAACTAGGTTAAAAATGATATTTGCAATGTAAACATGACATGGAATTCACATTCCCAAGAAAAAGACTTTGCTTTTCTCCAAAACCAGTTTGACTCTACTTTTCTGGGTCCTTTGCACACGATATCCACACGAGTTTGTCCAGATAGGTCTGGATCTAACCAGAAATATCCGGTTCTGTGTGGTTAAATGAATATCAGCTTTTAAACAGCCTGTGTGTCTGTGTTTTCTGGACAGTATCTAGGTATTTAAGAGTTTTGAATGAATTTTAGCATGTTACATTTTGTTTTTTTGTTGGCAAACGCTAATTAGTTCCACATGGAGACACAACAAGTACACATAAGTGTTTTCTGAGTAGAATGCTACAGAAACTAGGTTAAAAATGATATTTGCGACTCTAAACATGACATTGAATTCACATTCCCAAGAAAAAGACTGTGCTGTTCTCCAAAACCAGTTTTGATATGCTTTTCTGGGTCCTCGGCACACGAATGCCACATGATTTTGTCCAGATAGGTCTGGATCTAACCAGAAATAACCGGTTCTGTGTGGCTAAATGAATATCAGCTTTTAAACAGCCTGTGTGTTTGTTAGTGTTTTCTGGATAGTATCTATCAACTTTAGAGTTTTGAATGAATTTTAGCATGTTACATTTTGTTTTTTTGTTGGCAAACGCTAATTAGTTCCACATGGAGACACAACAAGTACACATAAGTGTTTTCTGAGTAGAATGCTACAGAAACTAGGTTAAAAATGATATTTGCGTCTGTAAACATGACATTGTATTCACATTCCCAAGAAAAAGACTTTGCTTTTCTCCAAAAAGAGTTTCGATATGCTTTTCTGGGTCCTTTGCACACGAATTTCACACGAGTTTGTCCAGATAGGTCTGGATCTAACCAGAAATATCCGGTTCTGTGTGGCTAAATGAATATCAGCTTTTAAACAGCCTGTGTGTTTGTTAGTGTTTCCTGGATAGTTTCTATGAACTTTAGAGTTTTGAATGAATTGTAGCATGTTACATTTTGTTTTTTTTTGTTGGCAAACGCTAATTAGTTCCACATGGAGACACAACAAGTACACATAAGTGTTTTCTGAGTAGAATGCTACAGAAACTAGGTTAAAAATGATATTTGCTATGTAAACATGACTTGGAATCCGCTTGCCCAAGAAAAAGATTTGCTTTTCTCCGAAACCAGTTTCAACATCCTTTTCGGGGTCCTTTGCACACGAATTCCAGGAGTTTGTCCAGATAGGTCTGGATCTAACCAGAAATATCCGGTTCTGTGTGGCTAAATGAATATCAGCTTTTAAACAGCCTGTGTGTTTGTTAGTGTTTTCTGGATAGTATCTATGAGCTTTAGAGTTTTGAATGAATTTTAGCATGTTACATTTTGTTTTTTTGTTGGCAAACGCTACTTAGTTCCACATGGAGACACAACAAGTACACATAAGTGTTTACTGAGTAGAATGCTACAGAAACTAGGTTAAAAATGATATTTGCGTCTGTAAACATGACATTGAATTCACATTCCCAAGAAAAAGACTTTGCTTTTCTCCAAAACCAGTTTGACTCTCCTTTTTGGGGTCCTCGGCAGACGAATGCCACATGATTTTGTCCAGATAGGTCTGGATCTAACCAGAAATATCCGGTTCTGTGTGGCTAAATGAATATCAGCTTTTAAACAGCCTGTGTGTTTGTTAGTGTTTTCTGGATAGTATCTATCAACTTTAGAGTTTTGAATGAATTTTAGCGTGTTACATTTTGTTTTTTTGTTGGCAAACGCTAATTAGTTCCACATGGAGACACAACAAGTACACATAAGTGTTTTCTGAGTAGAATGCTACAGAAACTAGGTTAAAAATTATATTTGCGTCTGTAAACATGACATTGAATTCACATTCCCAAGAAAAAGACTTTGCTTTTCTCCAAAAAGAGTTTCGATATGCTTTTCTGGGTCCTTTGCACACGAATTCCACACGAGTTTGTCCAGATAGGTCTGGATCTAACCAGAAATATCCGGTTCTGTGTGGCTAAATGAATATCAGCTTTTAAACAGCCTGTGTGTTTGTTAGTGTTTCCTGGATAGTTTCTATGAACTTTAGAGTTTTGAATGAATTGTAGCATGTTACATTTTGTTTTTTTTTTTGTTGGTAAACGCTAATTAGTTCCACATGGAGACACAACAAGTACACATAAGTGTTTTCTGAGTAGAATGCTACAGAAACTAGGTGAAAAATGATATTTGCGACTGTAAACATGACTTGGAATCCACTTGCCCAAGAAAAAGATTTGCTTTTCTCCGAAACCAGTTTCAACATCCTTTTTGGGGTCCTTTGCACATGAATTCCACACGAGTTTGTCCAGATAGGTCTGGATCTAACCAGAAATATCCGGTTCTGTGTGGCTAAATGAATATCAGCTTTTAAACAGCCTGTGTGTTTGTTAGTGTTTTCTGGATAGTATCTATGAACTTTAGAGTTTTGAATGAATTTTAGCATGTTACATTTTGTTTTTTTGTTGGCAAATGCTAATTAGTTCCACATGGAGACACAACAAGTACACATAAGTGTTTACTGAGTAGAATGCTACAGAAACTAGGTTAAAAATGATATTTGCTATGTAAACATGACTTGGAATCCACTTGCCCAAGAAAAAGACTTTGCTTTTCTCCAAAACCAGTTTGACTCTGCTTTTTGGGGTCCTCGGCAGACGAATTCCACATGATTTTGTCCAGATAGGTCTGGATCTAACCAGAAATATCCGGTTCTGTGTGGCTAAATGAATATCAGCTTTTAAACAGCCTGTGTGTTTGTTAGTGTTTTCTGGATAGTATCTATGAACTTCAGAGTTTTGAATGAATTTTAGCATGTTACATTTTGTTTTTTTTGTTTTCAAGCGCTAATTAGTTCCACATGGAGACTAAACAAGTACACATAAGTGTTTTCTGAGTACAATGCTACAGAAACTAGGTTAAAAATGATATTTTCGGCTGTAAACATGAAATGGAATTAAAATTCCCAAGAAAAAGACTTTGCTTTTCTCCAAAACCAGTTTGACTCTACTTTTCTGGGTCCTTTGCACACGATATCCACACGAGTTTGTCCAGATAGGTCTGGATCTAACCAGAAATATCCGGTTCTGTGTGGCTAAATGAATATCAGCTTTTAAACAGCCTGTGTGTCTGTGTTTTCTGGACAGTATCTATGAACTTTAGAGTTTTGAATGAATTTTAGCATGTTACATTTTGTTTTTTTGTTGGCAAACGCTAATTAGTTCCACATGGAGACACAACAAGTACACATAAGTGTTTTCTGAGTAGAATGCTACAGAAACTAGGTTAAAAATGATATTTGCGACTGTAAACATGACATGGAATCCACTTGCCCAAGAAAAAGACTTTGCTTTTCTCCAAAACCAGTTTGACTCTACTTTTCTGGGTCCTTTGCACACGATATCCACACGAGTTTGTCCACATAGGTCTGGATCTAACCAGAAATATCCGGTTCTGTGTGGCTAAATGAATATCAGCTTTTAAACAGCCTGTGTGTTTGTTAGTGTTTTGTGGATAGTATCTATGAACTTTAGAGTTTTGAATGAATTTTAGCATGTTACATTTTGTTTTTTTGTTGGCAAACGCTAATTAGTTCCACATGGAGACACAACAAGTACACATAAATGTTTTCTGAGTAGAATGCTACAGAAACTAGGTTAAAAATGATATTTGCGTCTGTAAACATGACATTGAATTCACATTCCCAAGAAAAAGACTTTGCTTTTCTCCAAAACCAGTTTGACTCTCCTTTTTGGGGTCCTCGGCAGATGAATGCCACATGATTTTGTCCAGATACGTCTGGATCTAACCAGAAATATCTGGTTCTGTGTGGCTAAATGAATATCAGCTTTTAAACAGCCTGTGTGTTTGTTAGTGTTTTCTGGATAGTATCTATGAACTTTAGAGTTTTGAATGAATTTTAGCAGGTTACATTTTGTTTTTTGTTGGCAAACGCTAATTAGTTCCACATGGAGACACAACAAGTACACATAAGTGTTTTCTGAGTAGAATGCTACAGCGACAAAGTTAAAAATGATATTTGCGACTGTAAACATGACATGGAATTCAGATTCCCAAGAAAAAGACTTTGCTTTTCTCCAAAACCAGTTTCGATATGCTTTTCTGGGTCCTTTGACACGATATCCACACAAGTTTGTCCAGATAGGTGTGGATCTAACCAGAAATATCCGGTTCTGTGTGGCTAAATGAATATCAGCTTTTAAACAGCCTGTGTGTTTGTTAGTGTTTTCTGGAAAGTATCTATCAACTTTAGAGTTTTGAATGAATTTTAGCATGTTAAATTTTGTTTTTTTGTTGGCAAATGCTAATTAGTTCCACATGGAGACACAACAAGTACACATAAGTGTTTTCTGAGTAGAATGCTACAGAAACTAGGTTAAAAATGATATTTGCGACTGTAAACATGACATTGAATTCACATTCCCAAGAAAAAGACTGTGCTGTTCTCCAAAACCAGTTTCGATATGCTTTTCTGGGTCCTTTGACACGATATCCACACAAGTTTGTCCAGATAGGTCTGGATCTAACCAAAAATATCTGGTTCTGTGTGTCTAAATGAATATCAGCTTTTAAACAGCCTGTGTGTTTGTTAGTGTTTTCTGGATAGTATCTATGAACTTTAGAGTTTTGAATGAATTTTAGCATGTTACATTTTGTTTTTTTTGTTGGCAAACGCTAATTAGTTCCACATGGAGACACAACAAGTACACATAAGTGTTTTCTGAGTAGAATGCTACAGCGACAAAGTTAAAAATGATATTTGCGACTGTAAACATGACATTGAATTCACATTCCCAAGAAAAAGACTGTGCTGTTCTCCAAAACCAGTTTCGATATGCTTTTCTGGGTCCTCGGCACACGAATTCCAGATGATTTTGTCCAGATAGGTCTGGATCTAACCAGAAATATCCGGTTCTATGTGGCTAAATGAATATCAGCTTTTAAACAGCCTGTGTGTATGTTAGTGTTTTCTGGATAGTATCTATCAACTTTAGAGTTTCGAATGAATTTTAGCATGTTAAATTTTGTTTTTTTGTTGGCAAACGCTACTTAGTTCCACATGGAGACAAAACAAGTACACATAAGTGTTTTCTGAGTAGAATGCTACAGAAACTAGGTTAAAAATGATATTTGCGTCTGTAAACATGAGATTGAATTCACATTCCCAAGAAAAAGACTTTGCTTTTCTCCAAAAAGAGTTTCGATATGCTTTTCTGGGTCCTTTGCACACGAATTCCACACGAGTTTGTCCAGATAGGTCTGGATCTATCCAGAAATATCCGGTTCTGTGTGGCTAAATGAATATCAGCTTTTAAACAGCCTGTGTGTTTGTTAGTGTTTCCTGGATAGTTTCTATGAACTTTAGAGTTTTGAATGAATTGTAGCATGTTACATTTTGTTTTTTTTTTGTTGGCAAACGCTAATTAGTTCCACATGGAGACACTACAAGTACACATAAGTGTTTTCTGAGTAGAATGCTACAGAAACTAGGTTAAAAATGATATTTGCTATGTAAACATGACTTGGAATCCACTTGCCCAAGAAAAAGATTTGCTTTTCTCCAAAACCAGTTTCAACATCCTTTTCGGGGTCCTTTGCACACGAATTCCAGGAGTTTGTCCAGATAGGTCTGGATCTAACCAGAAATATCCGGTTCTGTGTGGCTAAATGAATATCAGCTTTTAAACAGCCTGTGTGTTTGTTAGTGTTTTCTGGATAGTATCTATGAGCTTTAGAGTTTTGAATGAATTTTAGCATGTTACATTTTGTTTTTTTGTTGGCAAACCCTAATTAGTTCCACATGGAGACACAACAAGTACACATAAGTGTTTTCTGAGTACAATGCTACAGAAACTAGGTTAAAAATGATATTTGCGTCTGTAAACATGACATTGAATTCACATTCCCAAGAAAAAGACTTTGCTTTTCTCCAAAACCAGTTTGACTCTCCTTTTTGGGGTCCTCGGCAGACGAATGCCACATGATTTTGTCCAGATAGGTCTGGATCTAACCAGAAATATCCGGTTCTGTGTGGCTAAATGAATATCAGCTTTTAAACAGCCTGTGTGTTTGTTAGTGTTTTCTGGATAGTATCTATGAACTTCAGAGTTTTGAATGAATTTTAGCATGTTACATTTTGTTTTTTTGTTGGCAAATGCTAATTAGTTCCACATGGAGACACAACAAGTACACATAAGTGTTTTCTGAGTACAATGCTACAGAAACTAGGTTAAAAATGATATTTGCAATGTAAACATGACATGGAATTCACATTCCCAAGAAAAAGACTTTGCTTTTCTCCAAAACCAGTTTGACTCTACTTTTCTGGGTCCTTTGCACACGATATCCACACGAGTTTGTCCAGATAGGTCTGGATCTAACCAGAAATATCCGGTTCTGTGTGGTTAAATGAATATCAGCTTTTAAACAGCCTGTGTGTCTGTGTTTTCTGGACAGTATCTAGGTACTTAAGAGTTTTGAATGAATTTTAGCATGTTACATTTTGTTTTTTTGTTGGCAAACGCTAATTAGTTCCACATGGAGACACAACAAGTACACATAAGTGTTTTCTGAGTAGAATGCTACAGAAACTAGGTTAAAAATGATATTTGCGACTCTAAACATGACATTGAATTCACATTCCCAAGAAAAAGACTGTGCTGTTCTCCAAAACCAGTTTTGATATGCTTTTCTGGGTCCTCGGCACACGAATGCCACATGATTTTGTCCAGATAGGTCTGGATCTAACCAGAAATAACCGGTTCTGTGTGGCTAAATGAATATCAGCTTTTAAACAGCCTGTGTGTTTGTTAGTGTTTTCTGGATAGTATCTATCAACTTTAGAGTTTTGAATGAATTTTAGCATGTTACATTTTGTTTTTTTGTTGGCAAACGCTAATTAGTTCCACATGGAGACACAACAAGTACACATAAGTGTTTTCTGAGTAGAATGCTACAGAAACTAGGTTAAAAATGATATTTGCGTCTGTAAACATGACATTGTATTCACATTCCCAAGAAAAAGACTTTGCTTTTCTCCAAAAAGAGTTTCGATATGCTTTTCTGGGTCCTTTGCACACGAATTTCACACGAGTTTGTCCAGATAGGTCTGGATCTAACCAGAAATATCCGGTTCTGTGTGGCTAAATGAATATCAGCTTTTAAACAGCCTGTGTGTTTGTTAGTGTTTCCTGGATAGTTTCTATGAACTTTAGAGTTTTGAATGAATTGTAGCATGTTACATTTTGTTTTTTTTTGTTGGCAAACGCTAATTAGTTCCACATGGAGACACAACAAGTACACATAAGTGTTTTCTGAGTAGAATGCTACAGAAACTAGGTTAAAAATGATATTTGCTATGTAAACATGACTTGGAATCCGCTTGCCCAAGAAAAAGATTTGCTTTTCTCCGAAACCAGTTTCAACATCCTTTTCGGGGTCCTTTGCACACGAATTCCAGGAGTTTGTCCAGATAGGTCTGGATCTAACCAGAAATATCCGGTTCTGTGTGGCTAAATGAATATCAGCTTTTAAACAGCCTGTGTGTTTGTTAGTGTTTTCTGGATAGTATCTATGAGCTTTAGAGTTTTGAATGAATTTTAGCATGTTACATTTTGTTTTTTTGTTGGCAAACGCTACTTAGTTCCACATGGAGACACAACAAGTACACATAAGTGTTTACTGAGTAGAATGCTACAGAAACTAGGTTAAAAATGATATTTGCGTCTGTAAACATGACATTGAATTCACATTCCCAAGAAAAAGACTTTGCTTTTCTCCAAAACCAGTTTGACTCTCCTTTTTGGGGTCCTCGGCAGACGAATGCCACATGATTTTGTCCAGATAGGTCTGGATCTAACCAGAAATATCCGGTTCTGTGTGGCTAAATGAATATCAGCTTTTAAACAGCCTGTGTGTTTGTTAGTGTTTTCTGGATAGTATCTATCAACTTTAGAGTTTTGAATGAATTTTAGCGTGTTACATTTTGTTTTTTTGTTGGCAAACGCTAATTAGTTCCACATGGAGACACAACAAGTACACATAAGTGTTTTCTGAGTAGAATGCTACAGAAACTAGGTTAAAAATTATATTTGCGTCTGTAAACATGACATTGAATTCACATTCCCAAGAAAAAGACTTTGCTTTTCTCCAAAAAGAGTTTCGATATGCTTTTCTGGGTCCTTTGCACACGAATTCCACACGAGTTTGTCCAGATAGGTCTGGATCTAACCAGAAATATCCGGTTCTGTGTGGCTAAATGAATATCAGCTTTTAAACAGCCTGTGTGTTTGTTAGTGTTTCCTGGATAGTTTCTATGAACTTTAGAGTTTTGAATGAATTGTAGCATGTTACATTTTGTTTTTTTTTTTGTTGGTAAACGCTAATTAGTTCCACATGGAGACACAACAAGTACACATAAGTGTTTTCTGAGTAGAATGCTACAGAAACTAGGTGAAAAATGATATTTGCGACTGTAAACATGACTTGGAATCCACTTGCCCAAGAAAAAGATTTGCTTTTCTCCGAAACCAGTTTCAACATCCTTTTTGGGGTCCTTTGCACATGAATTCCACACGAGTTTGTCCAGATAGGTCTGGATCTAACCAGAAATATCCGGTTCTGTGTGGCTAAATGAATATCAGCTTTTAAACAGCCTGTGTGTTTGTTAGTGTTTTCTGGATAGTATCTATGAACTTTAGAGTTTTGAATGAATTTTAGCATGTTACATTTTGTTTTTTTGTTGGCAAATGCTAATTAGTTCCACATGGAGACACAACAAGTACACATAAGTGTTTACTGAGTAGAATGCTACAGAAACTAGGTTAAAAATGATATTTGCTATGTAAACATGACTTGGAATCCACTTGCCCAAGAAAAAGACTTTGCTTTTCTCCAAAACCAGTTTGACTCTGCTTTTTGGGGTCCTCGGCAGACGAATTCCACATGATTTTGTCCAGATAGGTCTGGATCTAACCAGAAATATCCGGTTCTGTGTGGCTAAATGAATATCAGCTTTTAAACAGCCTGTGTGTTTGTTAGTGTTTTCTGGATAGTATCTATGAACTTCAGAGTTTTGAATGAATTTTAGCATGTTACATTTTGTTTTTTTTTGTTTTCAAGCGCTAATTAGTTCCACATGGAGACTAAACAAGTACACATAAGTGTTTTCTGAGTACAATGCTACAGAAACTAGGTTAAAAATGATATTTTCGGCTGTAAACATGAAATGGAATTAAAATTCCCAAGAAAAAGACTTTGCTTTTCTCCAAAACCAGTTTGACTCTACTTTTCTGGGTCCTTTGCACACGATATCCACACGAGTTTGTCCAGATAGGTCTGGATCTAACCAGAAATATCCGGTTCTGTGTGGCTAAATGAATATCAGCTTTTAAACAGCCTGTGTGTCTGTGTTTTCTGGACAGTATCTATGAACTTTAGAGTTTTGAATGAATTTTAGCATGTTACATTTTGTTTTTTTGTTGGCAAACGCTAATTAGTTCCACATGGAGACACAACAAGTACACATAAGTGTTTTCTGAGTAGAATGCTACAGAAACTAGGTTAAAAATGATATTTGCGACTCTAAACATGACATTGAATTCACATTCCCAAGAAAAAGACTGTGCTGTTCTCCAAAACCAGTTTCGATAAGCTTTTCTGGGTCCTCGGCACACGAATTCCAGATGATTTTGTCCAGATAGGTCTGGATCTAACCAGAAATATCCGGTTCTGTGTGGCTAAATGAATATCAGCTTTTAAACAGCCTGTGTGTTTGTTAGTGTTTTCTGGATTGTATCTATCAACTTCAGAGTTTTGAATGAATTTTAGCATGTTACATTTTGTTTTTTTTGTTGGCAAACGCTAATTAGTTCCACATGGAGACACAACAAGTACACATAAGTGTTTTCTGAGTAGAATGCTACAGAAACTAGTTTAAAAATGATATTTGCGTCTGTAAACATGACATTGAATTCACATTCCCAAGAAAAAGACTTTGCTTTTCTCCAAAAAGAGTTTCGATATGCTTTTTCCTTTGCACACGAATTTCACACGAGTTTGTCCAGATAGGTCTGGATCTAACCAGAAATATCCGGTTCTGTGTGGCTAAATGAATATCAGCTTTTAAACAGCCTGTGTGTTTGTTAGTGTTTCCTGGATAGTTTCTATGAACTTTAGAGTTTTGAATGAATTGTAGCATGTTACACATTGTTTTTTGTTGGCAAAAGCTAGTTAGTTCCACATGGAGACACAACAAGTACACATAAGTGTTTTCTGAGTAGAATGCTACAGAAACTAGGTTAAAAATCATATTTGCGACTCTAAACATGACATTGAATTCACATTCCCAAGAAAAAGACTGTGCTGTTCTCCAAAACCAGTTTCGATATGCTTTTCTGGGTCCTCGGCACATGAATTCCAGATGCTTTTGTCCAGATAGGTCTGGATCTAACCAGAAATATCTGGTACTGTGTGGGTAAATGAATATCAGCTTTTAAACAGCCTTTGTGTTTGTTAGTGTTTTCTGGATAGTATCTATGAACTTTAGAGTTTTGAATAAATTTTAGCATGTTACATTTTGTTTTTTTTTGGCAAAAGCTAATTAGTTCCACATGGAGACACAACAAGTACACATAAGTGTTTTCTGAGTAGAATGCTACAGAAACTAGGTTATAAATGATATTTGCGACTGTAAACATGACATGGAATTCACTTGCCCAAGAAAAAGACTTTGCTTTTCTCCAAAACCAGTTTGACTCTACTTTTCTGGGTCCTTTGCACACGATATCCACACGAGTTTGTCCAGATAGGTCTGGATCTAACCAGAAATATCCGGTTCTGTGTGGCTAAATGAATATCAGCTTTTAAACAGCCTTTGTGTTTGTTAGTGTTTTCTGGATAGTATCTATCAACTTTAGAGTTTTGAATGAATTTTAGCATGTTACATTTTGTTTTTTTGTTGGCAAACGCTAATTAGTTCCACATGGAGACACAACAAGTACACATAAGTGTTTTCTGAGTAGAATGCTACAGAAACTAGGTTAAAAATGATATTTGCGTCTGTAAACATGACATTGTATTCACATTCCCAAGAAAAAGACTTTGCTTTTCTCCAAAAAGAGTTTCGATATGCTTTTCTGGGTCCTTTGCACACGAATTTCACAGGAGTTTGTCCAGATAGGTCTGGATCTAACCAGAAATATCCGGTTCTGTGTGGGTAAATGAATATCAGCTTTTAAACAGCCTGTGTGTTTGTTAGTGTTTCCTGGATAGTTTCTATGAACTTTAGAGTTTTGAATGAATTGTAGCATGTTACATTTTGTTTTTTTTTTTTTTTGGCAAACGCTAATTAGTTCCACATGGAGACACAACAAGTACACATAAGTGTTTTCTGAGTAGAATGCTACAGAAACTAGGTTAAAAATGATATTTGCTATGTAAACATGACTTGGAATCCACTTGCCCAAGAAAAAGATTTGCTTTTCTCCGAAACCAGTTTCAACATCCTTTTCGGGGTCCTTTGCACACGAATTCCAGGAATTTGTCCAGATAGGTCTGGATCTAACCAGAAATATCCGGTTCTGTGTGGCTAAATGAATATCAGCTTTTAAACAGCCTGTGTGTTTGTTAGTGTTTTCTGGATATTATCTATGAACTTTAGAGTTTCGAATGAATTTTAGCATGTTACATTTTGTTTTTTTGTTGGCAAACGCTACTTAGTTCCACATGGAGACACAACAAGTACACATAAGTGTTTTCTGAGTAGAATGCTACAGAAACTAGGTTAAAAATAATATTTGGGACTGTAAACATGACATTGAATTCACATTCCCAAGAAAAAGACTTTGCTGTTCTCCAAAACCAGTTTGACTCTGCTTTTTGGGGTCCTCGGCAGACGAATTCCACATGATTTTTCCAGATAGGTCTGGATCTAACATGAAATATCCGGTTCTGTGTGGCTAAATGAATATCAGCATTTAAACAGCCTGTGTGTTTGTTAGTGTTTTCTGGATAGTATCTATGAACTTCAGAGTTTTGAATGAATTTTAGCATGTTACACTTTGTTTTTTGTTGGCAAAAGCTAATTAGTTCCACATGGAGACACAACAAGTACACATAAGTGTTTTCTGAGTAGAATGCTACAGAAACTAGGTTAAAAATCATATTTGCGACTCTAAACATGACATTGAATTCACATTCCCAAGAAAAAGACTGTGCTGTTCTCCAAAACCAGTTTCGATATGCTTTTCTGGGTCCTCGGCACATGAATTCCAGATGCTTTTGTCCAGATAGGTCTGGATCTAACCAGAAATATCCGGTACTGTGTGGCTAAATGAATATCAGCTTTTAAACAGCCTTTGTGTTTGTTAGTGTTTTCTGGATAGTATCTATGAACTTTAGAGTTTTGAATAAATTTTAGCATGTTACATTTTGTTTTTTTTTTGGCAAAAGCTAATTAGTTCCACATGGAGACACAACAAGTACACATAAGTGTTTTCTGAGTAGAATGCTACAGAAATTAGGTTAAAAATGATATTTGCGACTGTAAACATGACATGGAATCCACTTGCCCAAGAAAAAGACTTTGCTTTTCTCCAAAACCAGTTTGACTCTACTTTTCTGGGTCCTTTGCACACGATATCCACACGAGTTTGTCCAGATAGGTCTGGATCTAACCAGAAATATCCGGTTCTGTGTGGCTAAATGAATATCAGCTTTTAAACAGCCTGTGTGTTTGTTAGTGTTTTCTGGATAGTATCTATGAACTTTAGAGTTTTGAATGAATTTTAGCATGTTACATTTAGTTTTTTTGTTGGCAAACACTAATTAGTTCCACATGGAGACACAACAAGTACACATAAGTGTTTTCTGAGTAGAATGCTACAGCGACAAAGTTAAAATGATATTTGCGACTGTAAACATGACATGGAATTCAGATTCCAAAGAAAAAGACTTTGCTTTTCTCCAAAACCAGTTTCGATATGCTTTTGTGAGTCCTTTGACACGATATCCACACAAGTTTGTCCAGATAGGTCTGGATCTAACCAGAAATATCTGGTTCTGTGTGGCGAAATGAATATCAGCTTTTAAACAGCCTGTGTGTTTGTTAGTGTTTTCTGGAAAGTATCTATCAACTTTAGAGTTTTGAATGAATTTTAGCATGTTACATTTTGTTTTTTTGTTGGCAAACGCTAATTAGTTCCACATGGAGACACAACAAGTACACATAAGTGTTTTCTGAGTAGAATGCTACAGAAACTAGGTTAAAAATGATATTTGCGACTGTAAACATGACATTGAATTCACATTCCCAAGAAAAAGACTGTGCTGTTCTCCAAAACCAGTTTCGATATGCTTTTCTGGGTCCTCGGCACACGAATTCCAGATGATTTTGTCCAGATAGGTCTGGATCTAACCAGAAATATCCGGTTCTATGTGGCTAAATGAATATCAGCTTTTAAACAGCCTGTGTGTATGTTAGTGTTTTCTGGATAGTATCTATCAACTTTAGAGTTTCGAATGAATTTTAGCATGTTACATTTTGTTTTTTTGTTGGCCAACGCTACTTAGTTCCACATGGAGACACAACAAGTACACATAAGTGTTTTCTGAGTAGAATGCTACAGCGACAAAGTTAAAAATGATATTTGCGACTGTAAACATGACATGGAATTCACATTCCCAAGAAAAAGACTTTGCTTTTCTCCAAAACCAGTTTCGATATGCTTTTCTGGGTCCTTTGACACGATATCCACACAAGTTTGTCCAGATAGGTCTGGATCTAACCAGAAATATCCAGTTCTGTGTGGCTAAATGAATATCAGCTTTTAAACAGCCTGTGTGTTTGTTAGTGTTTTCTGGAAAGTATCTATGAACTTTAGAGTTTTGAATGAATTTTAGCATGTTACATTTTGTTTTTTTGTTGGCAAACGCTAATTAGTTCCACATGGAGACACAAAAAGTACACATAAGTGTTTTCTGAGTAGAATGCTACAGAAACTAGGTTAAAAATGATATTTGCGACTGTAAACATGACATTGAATTCACATTCCCAAGAAAAAGACTGTGCTGTTCTCCAAAACCAGTTTCGATATGCTTTTCTGGGTCCTCGGCACACGAATTCCAGATGATTTTGTCCAGATAGGTGTGGATCTAACCAGAAATATCCGGTTCTGTGTGGCTGAATGAATATCAGCTTTTAAACAGCCTGTGTGTATGTTAGAGTTTTCTGGATCGTTTCTATCAACTTTAGAGTTTCGAATGAATTTTAGCATGTTACATTTTGTTTTTTTGTTGGCAAACGCTACTTAGTTCCACATGGAGACACAACAAGTACACATAAGTGTTTTCTGAGGAGAATGCTAAAGAAACTAGGTTAAAAATGATATTTGCCACTCTAAACATGACATTGAATTCACATTCCCAAGAAAAAGACTTTGCTTTTCTCCAAAAAGAGTTTTGATATGCTTTTCTGGGTCCTTGGCACACGAATTCCACACGAGTTTGTCCAGATAGGTCTGGATCTAACAGAAATATCCGGTTCTGTGTGGCTAAATGAATATCAGCTTTTAAACAGCCTGTGTGTTTGTTAGTGTTTCCTGGATAGTTTCTATGAACTTTAGAGTTTTGAATGAATTCTAGCATGTTACATTTTGTTTTTTTTTTGTTGGCAAACGCTAATTAGTTCCACATGGAGACACAACAAGTACACATAAGTGTTTTCTGAGTAGAATGCTACAGAAACTAGGTTAAAAATGATATTTGCTATGTAAACATGACTTGGAATCCACTTGCCCAAGAAAAAGATTTGCTTTTCTCCGAAACCAGTTTCAACATCCTTTTCGGCTTCCTTTGCACACGAATTCCAGGAGTTTGTCCCGATCGGTCTGGATCTAACCAGAAATATCCGGTTCTGTGTGGCTAAATGAATATCAGCTTTTAAACAGCCTGTGTGTTTGTTAGTGTTTTCTGGATAGTATCTATGAACTTTAGAGTTTTGAATGAATTTTAGCATGTTACATTTTGTTTTTTTGTTGGCAAACGCTAATTAGTTCCACATGGAGACACAACAAGTACACATAAGTGTTTACTGAGTAGAATGCTACAGAAACTAGGTTAAAAATGATATTTGCGTCTGTAAACATGACATTGAATTCACATTCCCAAGAAAAAGACTTTGCTTTTCTCCAAAACCAGTTTGACTCTTCTTTTTGGGGTCCTCGGCAGACGAATGCCACATGATTTTGTCCAGATAGGTCTGGATCTAACCAGAAATATCCGGTTCTGTGTGGCTAAATGAATATCAGCTTTTAAACAGCCTGTGTGTTTGTTAGTGTTTTCTGGATAGTATCTATGAACTTTAGAGTTTTGAATGAATTTTAGCATGTTACATTTTGTTTTTTTGTTGGCAAACGCTAATTAGTTCCACATGGAGACACAACAAGTACACATAAGTGTTTTCTGAGTAGAATGCTACAGCGACAAAGTTAAAAATGATATTTGCGACTGTAAACATGACATGGAATACAGATTCCCAAGAAAAAGACTTTGCTTTTCTCCAAAACCAGTTTCGATATGCTTTTGTGAGTCCTTTGACACGATATCCACACAAGTTTGTCCAGATAGGTCTGGATCTAACCAGAAATATCTGGTTCTGTGTGGCGAAATGAATATCAGCTTTTAAACAGCCTGTGTGTTTGTTAGTGTTTTCTGGAAAGTATCTATCAACTTTAGAGTTTTGAATGAATTTTAGCATGTTACATTTTGTTTTTTTGTTGGCAAACGCTAATTAGTTCCACATGGAGACACAACAAGTACACATAAGTGTTTTCTGAGTAGAATGCTACAGAAACTAGGTTAAAAATGATATTTGCGACTGTAAACATGACATTGAATTCACATTCCCAAGAAAAAGACTGTGCTGTTCTCCAAAACCAGTTTCGATATGCTTTTCTGGGTCCTCGGCACACGAATTCCAGATGATTTTGTCCAGATAGGTCTGGATCTAACCAGAAATATCCGGTTCTGTGTGGCTGAATGAATATCAGCTTTTAAACAGCCTGTGTGTATGTTAGAGTTTTCTGGATCGTTTCTATCAACTTTAGAGTTTCGAATGAATTTTAGCATGTTACATTTTGTTTTTTTGTTGGCAAACGCTACTTAGTTCCACATGGAGACACAACAAGTACACATAAGTGTTTTCTGAGTAGAATGCTAAAGAAACTAGGTTAAAAATGATATTTGCCACTCTAAACATGACATTGAATTCACATTCCCAAGAAAAAGACATTGCTTTTCTCCAAAAAGAGTTTTGATATGCTTTTCTGGGTCCTTGGCACACGAATTCCACACGAGTTTGTCCAGATAGGTCTGGATCTAACAGAAATATCCGGTTCTGTGTGGCTAAATGAATATCAGCTTTTAAACAGCCTGTGTGTTTGTTAGTGTTTCCTGGATAGTTTCTATGAACTTTAGAGTTTTGAATGAATTCTAGCATGTTACATTTTGTTTTTTTTTTGTTGGCAAACGCTAATTAGTTCCACATGGAGACACAACAAGTACACATAAGTGTTTTCTGAGTAGAATGCTACAGAAACTAGGTTAAAAATGATATTTTCTATGTAAACATGACTTGGAATCCACTTGCCCAAGAAAAAGATTTGCTTTTCTCCGAAACCAGTTTCAACATCCTTTTCGGCTTCCTTTGCACACGAATTCCAGGAGTTTGTCCCGATCGGTCTGGATCTAACCAGAAATATCCGGTTCTGTGTGGCTAAATGAATATCAGCTTTTAAACAGCCTGTGTGTTTGTTAGTGTTTTCTGGATAGTATCTATGAACTTTAGAGTTTTGAATGAATTTTAGCATGTTACATTTTGTTTTTTTGTTGGCAAACGCTAATTAGTTCCACATGGAGACACAACAAGTACACATAAGTGTTTACTGAGTAGAATGCTACAGAAACTAGGTTAAAAATGATATTTGCGTCTGTAAACATGACATTGAATTCACATTCCCAAGAAAAAGACTTTGCTTTTCTCCAAAACCAGTTTGACTCTTCTTTTTGGGGTCCTCGGCAGACGAATGCCACATGATTTTGTCCAGATAGGTCTGGATCTAACCAGAAATATCCGGTTCTGTGTGGCTAAATGAATATCAGCTTTTAAACAGCCTGTGTGTTTGTTAGTGTTTTCTGGATAGTATCTATGAACTTTAGAGTTTTGAATGAATTTTAGCATGTTACATTTTGTTTTTTTGTTGGCAAACGCTAATTAGTTCCACATGGAGACACAACAAGTACACATAAGTGTTTTCTGAGTAGAATGCTACAGCGACAAAGTTAAAAATGATATTTGCGACTGTAAACATGACATGGAATACAGATTCCCAAGAAAAAGACTTTGCTTTTCTCCAAAACCAGTTTCGATATGCTTTTCTGAGTCCTTTGACACGATATCCACACAAGTTTGTCCAGATAGGTCTGGATCTAACCAGAAATATCCGGTTCTGTGTGGCGAAATGAATATCAGCTTTTAAACAGCCTGTGTGTTTGTTAGTGTTTTCTGGAAAGTATCTATCAACTTCAGAGTTTTGAATGAATTTTAGCATGTTACATTTTGTTTTTTTGTTGGCAAACGCTAATTAGTTCCACATGGAGACACAACAAGTACACATAAGTGTTCTCTGAGTAGAATGCTACAGAAACTAGGTTAAAAATGATATTTGCGACTGTAAACATGACATTGAATTCACATTCCCAAGAAAAAGACTTTGCTGTTCTCCAAAACCAGTTTCGATATGCTTTTCTGGGTCCTCGGCACACGAATTCCAGATGCTTTTGTCCAGATAGGTCTGGATCTAAGCAGAAATAACCGGTTCTGTGTGGCTAAATGAATATCAGCTTTTAAACAGCCTGTGAGTTTGTTAGTGATTTCTGGATAGTATCTATCAACTTTAGAGTTTTGAATGAATTTTAGCATGTTACATTTTGTTTTTTTGTTGGCAAACGCTAATTAGTTCCACATGGAGACACAACAAGTACACATAAGTGTTTTCTGAGTAGAATGCTACAGAAACTAGGTTAAAAATGATATTTGCGTCTGTAAACATGACATTGTATTCACATTCCCAAGAAAAAGACTTTGCTTTTCTCCAAAAAGAGTTTCGATATGCTTTTCTGGGTCCTTTGCACACGAATTTCACACGAGTTTGTCCAGATAGGTCTGGATCTAACCAGAAATATCCGGTTCTGTGTGGGTAAATGAATATCAGCTTTTAAACAGCCTGTGTGTTTGTTAGTGTTTCCTGGATAGTTTCTATGAACTTTAGAGTTTTGAATGAATTGTAGCATGTTACATTTTGTTTTTTTTTTTTTTGTTGGCAAACGCTAATTAGTTCCACATGGAGACACAACAAGTACACATAAGTGTTTTCTGAGTAGAATGCTACAGAAACTAGGTTAAAAATGATATTTGCTATGTAAACATGACTTGGAATCCACTTGCCCAAGAAAAAGATTTGCTTTTCTCCGAAACCAGTTTCAACATCCTTTTCGGGGTCCTTTGCACACGAATTCCAGGAATTTGTCCAGATAGGTCTGGATCTAACCAGAAATATCCGGTTCTGTGTGGCTAAATGAATATCAGCTTTTAAACAGCCTGTGTGTTTGTTAGTGTTTTCTGGATAGTATCTATGAACTTTAGAGTTTCGAATGAATTTTAGCATGTTACATTTTGTTCTTTGTTGGCAAACGCTACTTAGTTCCACATGGAGACACAACAAGTACACATAAGTGTTTTCTGAGTAGAATGCTACAGAAACTAGGTTAAAAATAATATTTGGGACTGTAAACATGACATTGAATTCACATTCCCAAGAAAAAGACTTTGCTGTTCTCCAAAACCAGTTTGACTCTGCTTTTTGGGGTCCTCGGCAGACGAATTCCACATGATTTTTCCAGATAGGTCTGGATCTAACATGAAATATCCGGTTCTGTGTGGCTAAATGAATATCAGCATTTAAACAGCCTGTGTGTTTGTTAGTGTTTTCTGGATAGTATCTATGAACTTCAGAGTTTTGAATGAATTTTAGCATGTTACACTTTGTTTTTTGTTGGCAAAAGCTAATTAGTTCCACATGGAGACACAACAAGTACACATAAGTGTTTTCTGAGTAGAATGCTACAGAAACTAGGTTAAAAATCATATTTGCGACTCTAAACATGACATTGAATTCACATTCCCAAGAAAAAGACTGTGCTGTTCTCCAAAACCAGTTTCGATATGCTTTTCTGGGTCCTCGGCACATGAATTCCACACGAGTTTGTCCAGATAGGTCTGGATCTAACCAGAAATATCCGGTACTGTGTGGCTAAATGAATATCAGCTTTTAAACAGCCTTTGTGTTTGTTAGTGTTTTCTGGATAGTATCTATGAACTTTAGAGTTTTGAATAAATTTTAGCATGTTACATTTTGTTTTTTTTTGGCAAACGCTAATTAGTTCCACATGGAGACACAACAAGTACACATAAGTGTTTTCTGAGTAGAATGCTACAGAAACTAGGTTAAAAATGATATTTGCGACTGTAAACATGACATGGAATCCACTTGCCCAAGAAAAAGACTTTGCTTTTCTCCAAAACCAGTTTGACTCTACTTTTCTGGGTCCTTTGCACACGATATCCACACGAGTTTGTCCAGATAGGTCTGGATCTAACCAGAAATATCCGGTTCTTTGTGGCTAAATGAATATCAGCTTTTAAACAGCCTGTGTGTTTGTTAGTGTTTTCTGGATAGTATCTATGAACTTTAGAGTTTTGAATGAATTTTATCATGTTACATTTTGTTTTTTTGTTGCAAAACACTAATTAGTTCCACATGGAGACACAACAAGTACACATAAGTGTTTTCTGAGTAGAATGCTACAGCGACAAAGTTAAAATGATATTTGCGACTGTAAACATGACATGGAATTCAGATTCCAAAGAAAAAGACTTTGCTTTTCTCCAAAACCAGTTTCGATATGCTTTTGTGAGTCCTTTGACACGATATCCACACAAGTTTGTCCAGATAGGTCTGGATCTAACCAGAAATATCTGGTTCTGTGTGGCGAAATGAATATCAGCTTTTAAACAGCCTGTGTGTTTGTTAGTGTTTTCTGGAAAGTATCTATGAACTTTAGAGTTTTGAATGAATTTTAGCATGTTACATTTTGTTTTTTTGTTGGCAAACGCTAATTAGTTCCACATGGAGACACAAAAAGTACACATAAGTGTTTTCTGAGTAGAATGCTACAGAAACTAGGTTAAAAATGATATTTGCGACTGTAAACATGACATTGAATTCACATTCCCAAGAAAAAGACTGTGCTGTTCTCCAAAACCAGTTTCGATATGCTTTTCTGGGTCCTCGGCACACGAATTCCAGATGATTTTGTCCAGATAGGTCTGGATCTAACCAGAAATATCCGGTTCTATGTGGCTAAATGAATATCAGCTTTTAAACAGCCTGTGTGTATGTTAGTGTTTTCTGGATAGTATCTATCAACTTTAGAGTTTCGAATGAATTTTAGCATGTTACATTTTGTTTTTTTGTTGGCCAACGCTACTTAGTTCCACATGGAGACACAACAAGTACACATAAGTGTTTTCTGAGTAGAATGCTACAGCGACAAAGTTAAAATGATATTTGCGACTGTAAACATGACATTGAATTCACATTCCCAAGAAAAAGACTTTGCTTTTCTCCAAAAAGAGTTTCGATATGCTTTTTCCTTTGCACACGAATTTCACACGAGTTTGTCCAGATAGGTCTGGATCTAACCAGAAATATCCGGTTCTGTGTGGCTAAATGAATATCAGCTTTTAAACAGCCTGTGTGTTTGTTAGTGTTTCCTGGATAGTTTCTATGAACTTTAGAGTTTTGAATGAATTGTAGCATGTTACACTTTGTTTTTTGTTGGCAAAAGCTAGTTAGTTCCACATGGAGACACAACAAGTACACATAAGTGTTTTCTGAGTAGAATGCTACAGAAACTAGGTTAAAAATCATATTTGCGACTCTAAACATGACATTGAATTCACATTCCCAAGAAAAAGACTGTGCTGTTCTCCAAAACCAGTTTCGATATGCTTTTCTGGGTCCTCGGCACATGAATTCCAGATGCTTTTGTCCAGATAGGTCTGGATCTAACCAGAAATATCTGGTACTGTGTGGGTAAATGAATATCAGCTTTTAAACAGCCTTTGTGTTTGTTAGTGTTTTCTGGATAGTATCTATGAACTTTAGAGTTTTGAATAAATTTTAGCATGTTACATTTTGTTTTTTTTTGGCAAAAGCTAATTAGTTCCACATGGAGACACAACAAGTGCACATAAGTGTTTTCTGAGTAGAATGCTACAGAAACTAGGTTAAAAATGATATTTGCGACTGTAAACATGACATGGAATTCACTTGCCCAAGAAAAAGACTTTGCTTTTCTCCAAAACCAGTTTGACTCTACTTTTCTGGGTCCTTTGCACACGATATCCACACGAGTTTGTCCAGATAGGTCTGGATCTAACCAGAAATATCCGGTTCTGTGTGGCTAAATGAATATCAGCTTTTAAACAGCCTTTGTGTTTGTTAGTGTTTTCTGGATAGTATCTATCAACTTTAGAGTTTTGAATGAATTTTAGCATGTTACATTTTGTTTTTTTGTTGGCAAACGCTAATTAGTTCCACATGGAGACACAACAAGTACACATAAGTGTTTTCTGAGTAGAATGCTACAGAAACTAGGTTAAAAATGATATTTGCGTCTGTAAACATGACATTGTATTCACATTCCCAAGAAAAAGACTTTGCTTTTCTCCAAAAAGAGTTTCGATATGCTTTTCTGGGTCCTTTGCACACGAATTTCACACGAGTTTGTCCAGATAGGTCTGGATCTAACCAGAAATATCCGGTTCTGTGTGGGTAAATGAATATCAGCTTTTAAACAGCCTGTGTGTTTGTTAGTGTTTCCTGGATAGTTTCTATGAACTTTAGAGTTTTGAATGAATTGTAGCATGTTACATTTTGTTTTTTTTTTTTTGTTGGCAAACGCTAATTAGTTCCACATGGAGACACAACAAGTACACATAAGTGTTTTCTGAGTAGAATGCTACAGAAACTAGGTTAAAAATGATATTTGCTATGTAAACATGACTTGGAATCCACTTGCCCAAGAAAAAGATTTGCTTTTCTCCGAAACCAGTTTCAACATCCTTTTCGGGGTCCTTTGCACACGAATTCCAGGAATTTGTCCAGATAGGTCTGGATCTAACCAGAAATATCCGGTTCTGTGTGGCTAAATGAATATCAGCTTTTAAACAGCCTGTGTGTTTGTTAGTGTTTTCTGGATATTATCTATGAACTTTAGAGTTTCGAATGAATTTTAGCATGTTACATTTTGTTTTTTTGTTGGCAAACGCTACTTAGTTCCACATGGAGACACAACAAGTACACATAAGTGTTTTCTGAGTAGAATGCTACAGAAACTAGGTTAAAAATAATATTTGGGACTGTAAACATGACATTGAATTCACATTCCCAAGAAAAAGACTTTGCTGTTCTCCAAAACCAGTTTGACTCTGCTTTTTGGGGTCCTCGGCAGACGAATTCCACATGATTTTTCCAGATAGGTCTGGATCTAACATGAAATATCCGGTTCTGTGTGGCTAAATGAATATCAGCATTTAAACAGCCTGTGTGTTTGTTAGTGTTTTCTGGATAGTATCTATGAACTTCAGAGTTTTGAATGAATTTTAGCATGTTACACTTTGTTTTTTGTTGGCAAAAGCTAATTAGTTCCACATGGAGACACAACAAGTACACATAAGTGTTTTCTGAGTAGAATGCTACAGAAACTAGGTTAAAAATCATATTTGCGACTCTAAACATGACATTGAATTCACATTCCCAAGAAAAAGACTGTGCTGTTCTCCAAAACCAGTTTCGATATGCTTTTCTGGGTCCTCGGCACATGAATTCCAGATGCTTTTGTCCAGATAGGTCTGGATCTAACCAGAAATATCCGGTACTGTGTGGCTAAATGAATATCAGCTTTTAAACAGCCTTTGTGTTTGTTAGTGTTTTCTGGATAGTATCTATGAACTTTAGAGTTTTGAATAAATTTTAGCATGTTACATTTTGTTTTTTTTTGGCAAAAGCTAATTAGTTCCACATGGAGACACAACAAGTACACATAAGTGTTTTCTGAGTAGAATGCTACAGAAACTAGGTTAAAAATGATATTTGCGACTGTAAACATGACATGGAATCCACTTGCCCAAGAAAAAGACTTTGCTTTTCTCCAAAACCAGTTTGACTCTACTTTTCTGGGTCCTTTGCACACGATATCCACACGAGTTTGTCCAGATAGGTCTGGATCTAACCAGAAATATCCGGTTCTGTGTGGCTAAATGAATATCAGCTTTTAAACAGCCTGTGTGTTTGTTAGTGTTTTCTGGATAGTATCTATGAACTTTAGAGTTTTGAATGAATTTTAGCATGTTACATTTAGTTTTTTTGTTGGCAAACACTAATTAGTTCCACATGGAGACACAACAAGTACACATAAGTGTTTTCTGAGTAGAATGCTAAAGAAACTAGGTTAAAAATGATATTTGCCACTCTAAACATGACATTGAATTCACATTCCCAAGAAAAAGACTTTGCTTTTCTCCAAAAAGAGTTTTGATATGCTTTTCTGGGTCCTTGGCACACGAATTTCACACGAGTTTGTCCAGATAGGTCTGGATCTAACAGAAATATCCGGTTCTGTGTGGCTAAATGAATATCAGCTTTTAAACAGCCTGTGTGTTTGTTAGTGTTTCCTGGATAGTTTCTATGAACTTTAGAGTTTTGAATGAATTCTAGCATGTTACATTTTGTTTTTTTTTTGTTGGCAAACGCTAATTAGTTCCACATGGAGACACAACAAGTACACATAAGTGTTTTCTGAGTAGAATGCTACAGAAACTAGGTTAAAAATGATATTTGCTATGTAAACATGACTTGGAATCCACTTGCCCAAGAAAAAGATTTGCTTTTCTCCGAAACCAGTTTCAACATCCTTTTCGGCTTCCTTTGCACACGAATTCCAGGAGTTTGTCCCGATCGGTCTGGATCTAACCAGAAATATCCGGTTCTGTGTGGCTAAATGAATATCAGATTTAAACAGCCTGTGTGTTTGTTAGTGTTTTCTGGATAGTATCTATGAACTTTAGAGTTTTGAATGAATTTTAGCATGTTACATTTTGTTTTTTTGTTGGCAAACGCTAATTAGTTCCACATGGAGACACAACAAGTACACATAAGTGTTTACTGAGTAGAATGCTACAGAAACTAGGTTAAAAATGATATTTGCGTCTGTAAACATGACATTGAATTCACATTCCCAAGAAAAAGACTTTGCTTTTCTCCAAAACCAGTTTGACTCTTCTTTTTGGGGTCCTCGGCAGACGAATGCCACATGATTTTGTCCAGATAGGTCTGGATCTAACCAGAAATATCCGGTTCTGTGTGGCTAAATGAATATCAGCTTTTAAACAGCCTGTGTGTTTGTTAGTGTTTTCTGGATAGTATCTATGAACTTTAGAGTTTTGAATGAATTTTAGCATGTTACATTTTGTTTTTTTGTTGGCAAACGCTAATTAGTTCCACATGGAGACACAACAAGTACACATAAGTGTTTTCTGAGTAGAATGCTACAGCGACAAAGTTAAAAATGATATTTGCGACTGTAAACATGACATGGAATACAGATTCCCAAGAAAAAGACTTTGCTTTTCTCCAAAACCAGTTTCGATATGCTTTTGTGAGTCCTTTGACACGATATCCACACAAGTTTGTCCAGATAGGTCTGGATCTAACCAGAAATATCTGGTTCTGTGTGGCGAAATGAATATCAGCTTTTAAACAGCCTGTGTGTTTGTTAGTGTTTTCTGGAAAGTATCTATCAACTTTAGAGTTTTGAATGAATTTTAGCATGTTACATTTTGTTTTTTTGTTGGCAAACGCTAATTAGTTCCACATGGAGACACAACAAGTACACATAAGTGTTTTCTGAGTAGAATGCTACAGAAACTAGGTTAAAAATGATATTTGCGACTGTAAACATGACATTGAATTCACATTCCCAAGAAAAAGACTGTGCTGTTCTCCAAAACCAGTTTCGATATGCTTTTCTGGGTCCTCGGCACACGAATTCCAGATGATTTTGTCCAGATAGGTCTGGATCTAACCAGAAATATCCGGTTCTATGTGGCTAAATGAATATCAGCTTTTAAACAGCCTGTGTGTATGTTAGTGTTTTCTGGATAGTATCTATCAACTTTAGAGTTTCGAATGAATTTTAGCATGTTACATTTTGTTTTTTTGTTGGCAAACGCTACTTAGTTCCACATGGAGACACAACAAGTACACATAAGTGTTTTCTGAGTAGAATGCTACAGCGACAAAGTTAAAAATGATATTTGCGACTGTAAACATGACATGGAATTCACATTCCCAAGAAAAAGACTTTGCTTTTCTCCAAAACCAGTTTCGATATGCTTTTCTGGGTCCTTGACACGATATCCACACAAGTTTGTCCAGATAGGTCTGGATCTAACCAGAAATATCCAGTTCTGTGTGGCTAAATGAATATCAGCTTTTAAACAGCCTGTGTGTTTGTTAGTGTTTTCTGGAAAGTATCTATGAACTTTAGAGTTTTGAATGAATTTTAGCATGTTACATTTTGTTTTTTTGTTGGCAAACGCTAATTAGTTCCACATGGAGACACAAAAAGTACACATAAGTGTTTTCTGAGTAGAATGCTACAGAAACTAGGTTAAAAATGATATTTGCGACTGTAAACATGACATTGAATTCACATTCCCAAGAAAAAGACTGTGCTGTTCTCCAAAACCAGTTTCGATATGCTTTTCTGGGTCCTCGGCACACGAATTCCAGATGATTTTGTCCAGATAGGTCTGGATCTAACCAGAAATATCCGGTTCTGTGTGGCTGAATGAATATCAGCTTTTAAACAGCCTGTGTGTATGTTAGAGTTTTCTGGATCGTTTCTATCAACTTTAGAGTTTCGAATGAATTTTAGCATGTTACATTTTGTTTTTTTGTTGGCAAACGCTACTTAGTTCCACATGGAGACACAACAAGTACACATAAGTGTTTTCTGAGTAGAATGCTAAAGAAACTAGGTTAAAAATGATATTTGCCACTCTAAACATGACATTGAATTCACATTCCCAAGAAAAAGACTTTGCTTTTCTCCAAAAAGAGTTTTGATATGCTTTTCTGGGTCCTTGGCACACGAATTCCACACGAGTTTGTCCAGATAGGTCTGGATCTAACAGAAATATCCGGTTCTGTGTGGCTAAATGAATATCAGCTTTTAAACAGCCTGTGTGTTTGTTAGTGTTTCCTGGATAGTTTCTATGAACTTTAGAGTTTTGAATGAATTCTAGCATGTTACATTTTGTTTTTTTTTTGTTGGCAAACGCTAATTAGTTCCACATGGAGACACAACAAGTACACATAAGTGTTTTCTGAGTAGAATGCTACAGAAACTAGGTTAAAAATGATATTTGCTATGTAAACATGACTTGGAATCCACTTGCCCAAGAAAAAGATTTGCTTTTCTCCGAAACCAGTTTCAACATCCTTTTCGGCTTCCTTTGCACACGAATTCCAGGAGTTTGTCCCGATCGGTCTGGATCTAACCAGAAATATCCGGTTCTGTGTGGCTAAATGAATATCAGCTTTTAAACAGCCTGTGTGTTTGTTAGTGTTTTCTGGATAGTATCTATGAACTTTAGAGTTTTGAATGAATTTTAGCATGTTACATTTTGTTTTTTTGTTGGCAAACGCTAATTAGTTCCACATGGAGACACAACAAGTACACATAAGTGTTTACTGAGTAGAATGCTACAGAAACTAGGTTAAAAATGATATTTGCGTCTGTAAACATGACATTGAATTCACATTCCCAAGAAAAAGACTTTGCTTTTCTCCAAAACCAGTTTGACTCTTCTTTTTGGGGTCCTCGGCAGACGAATGCCACATGATTTTGTCCAGATAGGTCTGGATCTAACCAGAAATATCCGGCTCTGTGTGGCTAAATGAATATCAGCTTTTAAACAGCCTGTGTGTTTGTTAGTGTTTTCTGGATAGTATCTATGAACTTTAGAGTTTTGAATGAATTTTAGCATGTTACATTTTGTTTTTTTGTTGGCAAACGCTAATTAGTTCCACATGGAGACACAACAAGTACACATAAGTGTTTTCTGAGTAGAATGCTACAGCGACAAAGTTAAAAATGATATTTGCGACTGTAAACATGACATGGAATACAGATTCCCAAGAAAAAGACTTTGCTTTTCTCCAAAACCAGTTTCGATATGCTTTTCTGAGTCCTTTGACACGATATCCACACAAGTTTGTCCAGATAGGTCTGGATCTAACCAGAAATATCCGGTTCTGTGTGGCGAAATGAATATCAGCTTTTAAACAGCCTGTGTGTTTGTTAGTGTTTTCTGGAAAGTATCTATCAACTTCAGAGTTTTGAATGAATTTTAGCATGTTACATTTTGTTTTTTTGTTGGCAAACGCTAATTAGTTCCACATGGAGACACAACAAGTACACATAAGTGTTCTCTGAGTAGAATGCTACAGAAACTAGGTTAAAAATGATATTTGCGACTGTAAACATGACATTGAATTCACATTCCCAAGAAAAAGACTTTGCTGTTCTCCAAAACCAGTTTCGATATGCTTTTCTGGGTCCTCGGCACACGAATTCCAGATGCTTTTGTCCAGATAGGTCTGGATCTAACCAGAAATAACCGGTTCTGTGTGGCTAAATGAATATCAGCTTTTAAACAGCCTGTGAGTTTGTTAGTGATTTCTGGATAGTATCTATCAACTTTAGAGTTTTGAATGAATTTTAGCATGTTACATTTTGTTTTTTTGTTGGCAAACGCTAATTAGTTCCACATGGAGACACAACAAGTACACATAAGTGTTTTCTGAGTAGAATGCTACAGAAACTAGGTTAAAAATGATATTTGCGTCTGTAAACATGACATTGTATTCACATTCCCAAGAAAAAGACTTTGCTTTTCTCCAAAAAGAGTTTCGATATGCTTTTCTGGGTCCTTTGCACACGAATTTCACACGAGTTTGTCCAGATAGGTCTGGATCTAACCAGAAATATCCGGTTCTGTGTGGGTAAATGAATATCAGCTTTTAAACAGCCTGTGTGTTTGTTAGTGTTTCCTGGATAGTTTCTATGAACTTTAGAGTTTTGAATGAATTGTAGCATGTTACATTTTGTTTTTTTTTTTTTGTTGGCAAACGCTAATTAGTTCCACATGGAGACACAACAAGTACACATAAGTGTTTTCTGAGTAGAATGCTACAGAAACTAGGTTAAAAATGATATTTGCTATGTAAACATGACTTGGAATCCACTTGCCCAAGAAAAAGATTTGCTTTTCTCCGAAACCAGTTTCAACATCCTTTTCGGGGTCCTTTGCACACGAATTCCAGGAATTTGTCCAGATAGGTCTGGATCTAACCAGAAATATCCGGTTCTGTGTGGCTAAATGAATATCAGCTTTTAAACAGCCTGTGTGTTTGTTAGTGTTTTCTGGATAGTATCTATGAACTTTAGAGTTTCGAATGAATTTTAGCATGTTACATTTTGTTCTTTGTTGGCAAACGCTACTTAGTTCCACATGGAGACACAACAAGTACACATAAGTGTTTTCTGAGTAGAATGCTACAGAAACTAGGTTAAAAATAATATTTGGGACTGTAAACATGACATTGAATTCACATTCCCAAGAAAAAGACTTTGCTGTTCTCCAAAACCAGTTTGACTCTGCTTTTTGGGGTCCTCGGCAGACGAATTCCACATGATTTTTCCAGATAGGTCTGGATCTAACATGAAATATCCGGTTCTGTGTGGCTAAATGAATATCAGCATTTAAACAGCCTGTGTGTTTGTTAGTGTTTTCTGGATAGTATCTATGAACTTCAGAGTTTTGAATGAATTTTAGCATGTTACACTTTGTTTTTTGTTGGCAAAAGCTAATTAGTTCCACATGGAGACACAACAAGTACACATAAGTGTTTTCTGAGTAGAATGCTACAGAAACTAGGTTAAAAATCATATTTGCGACTCTAAACATGACATTGAATTCACATTCCCAAGAAAAAGACTGTGCTGTTCTCCAAAACCAGTTTCGATATGCTTTTCTGGGTCCTCGGCACATGAATTCCACACGAGTTTGTCCAGATAGGTCTGGATCTAACCAGAAATATCCGGTACTGTGTGGCTAAATGAATATCAGCTTTTAAACAGCCTTTGTGTTTGTTAGTGTTTTCTGGATAGTATCTATGAACTTTAGAGTTTTGAATAAATTTTAGCATGTTACATTTTGTTTTTTTTTGGCAAACGCTAATTAGTTCCACATGGAGACACAACAAGTACACATAAGTGTTTTCTGAGTAGAATGCTACAGAAACTAGGTTAAAAATGATATTTGCGACTGTAAACATGACATGGAATCCACTTGCCCAAGAAAAAGACTTTGCTTTTCTCCAAAACCAGTTTGACTCTACTTTTCTGGGTCCTTTGCACACGATATCCACACGAGTTTGTCCAGATAGGTCTGGATCTAACCAGAAATATCCGGTTCTTTGTGGCTAAATGAATATCAGCTTTTAAACAGCCTGTGTGTTTGTTAGTGTTTTCTGGATAGTATCTATGAACTTTAGAGTTTTGAATGAATTTTATCATGTTACATTTTGTTTTTTTGTTGCAAAACACTAATTAGTTCCACATGGAGACACAACAAGTACACATAAGTGTTTTCTGAGTAGAATGCTACAGCGACAAAGTTAAAATGATATTTGCGACTGTAAACATGACATGGAATTCAGATTCCAAAGAAAAAGACTTTGCTTTTCTCCAAAACCAGTTTCGATATGCTTTTGTGAGTCCTTTGACACGATATCCACACAAGTTTGTCCAGATAGGTCTGGATCTAACCAGAAATATCTGGTTCTGTGTGGCGAAATGAATATCAGCTTTTAAACAGCCTGTGTGTTTGTTAGTGTTTTCTGGAAAGTATCTATGAACTTTAGAGTTTTGAATGAATTTTAGCATGTTACATTTTGTTTTTTTGTTGGCAAACGCTAATTAGTTCCACATGGAGACACAAAAAGTACACATAAGTGTTTTCTGAGTAGAATGCTACAGAAACTAGGTTAAAAATGATATTTGCGACTGTAAACATGACATTGAATTCACATTCCCAAGAAAAAGACTGTGCTGTTCTCCAAAACCAGTTTCGATATGCTTTTCTGGGTCCTCGGCACACGAATTCCAGATGATTTTGTCCAGATAGGTCTGGATCTAACCAGAAATATCCGGTTCTATGTGGCTAAATGAATATCAGCTTTTAAACAGCCTGTGTGTATGTTAGTGTTTTCTGGATAGTATCTATCAACTTTAGAGTTTCGAATGAATTTTAGCATGTTACATTTTGTTTTTTTGTTGGCCAACGCTACTTAGTTCCACATGGAGACACAACAAGTACACATAAGTGTTTTCTGAGTAGAATGCTACAGCGACAAAGTTAAAATGATATTTGCGACTGTAAACATGACATTGAATTCACATTCCCAAGAAAAAGACTTTGCTTTTCTCCAAAAAGAGTTTCGATATGCTTTTTCCTTTGCACACGAATTTCACACGAGTTTGTCCAGATAGGTCTGGATCTAACCAGAATTATCCGGTTCTGTGTGGCTAAATGAATATCAGCTTTTAAACAGCCTGTGTGTTTGTTAGTGTTTCCTGGATAGTTTCTATGAACTTTAGAGTTTTGAATGAATTGTAGCATGTTACACTTTGTTTTTTGTTGGCAAAAGCTAGTTAGTTCCACATGGAGACACAACAAGTACACATAAGTGTTTTCTGAGTAGAATGCTACAGAAACTAGGTTAAAAATCATATTTGCTATGTAAACATGACTTGGAATCCACTTGCCCAAGAAAAAGATTTGCTTTTCTCCGAAACCAGTTTCAACATCCTTTTCGGCTTCCTTTGCACACGAATTCCAGGAGTTTGTCCCGATCGGTCTGGATCTAACCAGAAATATCCGGTTCTGTGTGGCTAAATGAATATCAGCTTTTAAACAGCCTGTGTGTTTGTTAGTGTTTTCTGGATAGTATCTATGAACTTTAGAGTTTTGAATGAATTTTAGCATGTTACATTTTGTTTTTTTGTTGGCAAACGCTAATTAGTTCCACATGGAGACACAACAAGTACACATAAGTGTTTACTGAGTAGAATGCTACAGAAACTAGGTTAAAAATGATATTTGCGTCTGTAAACATGACATTGAATTCACATTCCCAAGAAAAAGACTTTGCTTTTCTCCAAAACCAGTTTGACTCTTCTTTTTGGGGTCCTCGGCAGACGAATGCCACATGATTTTGTCCAGATAGGTCTGGATCTAACCAGAAATATCCGGTTCTGTGTGGCTAAATGAATATCAGCTTTTAAACAGCCTGTGTGTTTGTTAGTGTTTTCTGGATAGTATCTATGAACTTTAGAGTTTTGAATGAATTTTAGCATGTTACATTTTGTTTTTTTGTTGGCAAACGCTAATTATTTCCACATGGAGACACAACAAGTACACATAAGTGTTTTCTGAGTAGAATGCTACAGCGACAAAGTTAAAAATGATATTTGCGACTGTAAACATGACATGGAATACAGATTCCCAAGAAAAAGACTTTGCTTTTCTCCAAAACCAGTTTCGATATGCTTTTCTGAGTCCTTTGACACGATATCCACACAAGTTTGTCCAGATAGGTCTGGATCTAACCAGAAATATCCGGTTCTGTGTGGCGAAATGAATATCAGCTTTTAAACAGCCTGTGTGTTTGTTAGTGTTTTCTGGAAAGTATCTATCAACTTCAGAGTTTTGAATGAATTTTAGCATGTTACATTTTGTTTTTTTGTTGGCAAACGCTAATTAGTTCCACATGGAGACACAACAAGTACACATAAGTGTTTTCTGAGTAGAATGCTACAGAAACTAGGTTAAAAATGATATTTGCGACTGTAAACATGACATTGAATTCACATTCCCAAGAAAAAGACTTTGCTGTTCTCCAAAACCAGTTTCGATATGCTTTTCTGGGTCCTCGGCACACGAATTCCAGATGATTTTGTCCAGATAGGTCTGGATCTAACCAGAAATATCCAGTTCTATGTGGCTAAATGAATATCAGCTTTTAAACAGCCTGTGTGTATGTTAGTGTTTTCTGGATCGTTTCTATCAACTTTAGAGTTTCGAATGAATTTTAGCATGTTACATTTTGTTTTTTTGTTGGCAAACGCTACTTAGTTCCACATGGAGACACAACAAGTACACATAAGTGTTTTCTGAGTAGAATGCTAAAGAAACTAGGTTAAAAATGATATTTGCCACTCTAAACATGACATTGAATTCACATTCCCAAGAAAAAGACTTTGCTTTTCTCCAAAAAGAGTTTTGATATTCTTTTCTGGGTCCTTGGCACACGAATTCCACACGAGTTTGTCCAGATAGGTCTGGATCTAACAGAAATATCCGGTTCTGTGTGGCTAAATGAATATCAGCTTTTAAACAGCCTGTGTGTTTGTTAGTGTTTCCTGGAAAGTATCTATGAACTTTAGAGTTTTGAATGAATTTTAGCATGTTACATTTTGTTTTTTTGTTGGCAAACGCTAATTAGTTCCACATGGAGACACAAAAAGTACACATAAGTGTTTTCTGAGTAGAATGCTACAGAAACTAGGTTAAAAATGATATTTGCGACTGTAAACATGACATTGAATTCACATTCCCAAGAAAAAGACTGTGCTGTTCTCCAAAACCAGTTTCGATATGCTTTTCTGGGTCCTCGGCACACGAATTCCAGATGATTTTGTCCAGATAGGTGTGGATCTAACCAGAAATATCCGGTTCTGTGTGGCTAAATGAATATCAGCTTTTAAACAGCCTGTGTGTATGTTAGAGTTTTCTGGATCGTTTCTATCAACTTTAGAGTTTCGAATGAATTTTAGCATGTTACATTTTGTTTTTTTGTTGGCAAACGCTACTTAGTTCCACATGGAGACATAACAAGTACACATAAGTGTTTTCTGAGTAGAATGCTAAAGAAACTAGGTTAAAAATGATATTTGCCACTCTAAACATGACATTGAATTCACATTCCCAAGAAAAAGACTTTGCTTTTCTCCAAAAAGAGTTTTGATATGCTTTTCTGGGTCCTTGGCACACGAATTCCACACGAGTTTGTCCAGATAGGTCTGGATCTAACAGAAATATCCGGTTCTGTGTGGCGAAATGAATATCAGCTTTTAAACAGCCTGTGTGTTTGTTAGTGTTTCCTGGATAGTTTCTATGAACTTTAGAGTTTTGAATGAATTCTAGCATGTTACATTTTGTTTTTTTTTTTGTTGGCAAACGCTAATTAGTTCCACATGGAGACACAACAAGTACACATAAGTGTTTTCTGAGTAGAATGCTACAGAAACTAGGTTAAAAATGATATTTGCTATGTAAACATGACTTGGAATCCACTTGCCCAAGAAAAAGATTTGCTTTTCTCCGAAACCAGTTTCAACATCCTTTTCGGCTTCCTTTGTACACGAATTCCAGGAGTTTGTCCCGATCGGTCTGGATCTAACCAGAAATATCCGGTTCTGTGTGGCTAAATGAATATCAGCTTTTAAACAGCCTGTGTGTTTGTTAGTGTTTTCTGGATAGTATCTTTGAACTTTAGAGTTTTGAATGAATTTTAGCATGTTACATTTTGTTTTTTTTGTTGGCAAACGCTAATTAGTTCCATATGGAGACACAACAAGTACACATAAGTGTTTTCTGAGTAGAATGCTACAGAAACTAGGTTAAAAATCATATTTGCTATGTAAACATCACATGGAATCCACTTGCCTAAGAAAAAGACTTTGCTTTTCTCCAAAACCAGTTTGACTCTGCTTTTCGGCGTCCTCGGTAGGCGATTTCCACATGAGTTTGTCCAGATAGGTCTGGATCTAACCAGAAATATCCAGTTCTGTGTGGCTAAATGAATATCAGCTTTTAAACAGCCTGTGTGTTTGTTAGTGTTTTCTGGATAGTATCTATGAACTTTAGAGTTTTGAATGAATTTTAGCATGTTACATTTTGTTTTTTTGTTGGCAAACGCTAATTAGTTCCACATGGAGACACAACAAGTACACATAAGTGTTTACTGAGTAGAATGCTACAGAAACTAGGTTAAAAATGATATTTGCGTCTGTAAACATGACATTGAATTCACATTCCCAAGAAAAAGACTTTGCTTTTCTCCAAAACCAGTTTGACTCTTCTTTTTGGGGTCCTCGGCAGACGAATGCCACATGATTTTGTCCAGATAGGTCTGGATCTAACCAGAAATATCCGGTTCTGTGTGGCTAAATGAATATCAGCTTTTAAACAGCCTGTGTGTTTGTTAGTGTTTTCTGGATAGTATCTATGAACTTTAGAGTTTTGAATGAATTTTAGCATGTTACATTTTGTTTTTTTGTTGGCAAACGCTAATTAGTTCCACATGGAGACACAACAAGTACACATAAGTGTTTTCTGAGTAGAATGCTACAGCGACAAAGTTAAAAATGATATTTGCGACTGTAAACATGACATGGAATACAGATTCCCAAGAAAAAGACTTTGCTTTTCTCCAAAACCAGTTTCGATATGCTTTTCTGAGTCCTTTGACACGATATCCACACAAGTTTGTCCAGATAGATCTGGATCTAACCAGAAATATCCGGTTCTGTGTGGCGAAATGAATATCAGCTTTTAAACAGCCTGTGTGTTTGTTAGTGTTTTCTGGAAAGTATCTATCAACTTCAGAGTTTTGAATGAATTTTAGCATGTTACATTTGGTTTTGGTTGGGTAACGCTAATTAGTTCCACATGGAGACACAAAAAGTACACATAAGTGTTTTCTGAGTAGAATGCTACAGAAACTAGGTTAAAAATGATATTTGCGACTGTAAACATGACATTGAATTCACATTCCCAAGAAAAAGACTGTGCTGTTCTCCAAAACCAGTTTCGATATGCTTTTCTGGGTCCTTGGCACACGAATTCCAGATGATTTTGTCCAGATAGGTCTGGATCTAACCAGAAATATCCGGTTCTATGTGGCTAAATGAATATCAGCTTTTAAACAGCCTGTGTGTATGTTAGTGTTTTCTGGATCGTTTCTATCAACTTTAGAGTTTCGAATGAATTTTAGCATGTTACATTTTGTTTTTTTGTTGGCAAACGCTACTTAGTTCCACATGGAGACACAACAAGTACACATAAGTGTTTTCTGAGTAGAATGCTAAAGAAACTAGGTTAAAAATGATATTTGCCACTCTAAACATGACATTGAATTCACATTCCCAAGAAAAAGACTTTGCTCTTCTCCAAAAAGAGTTTTGATATGCTTTTCTGGGTCCTTGGCACACAAATTCCACACGAGTTAGTCCAGATAGGTCTGGATCTAACAGAAATATCCGGTTCTGTGTGGCTAAATGAATATCAGCTTTTAAACAGCCTGTGTGTTTGTTAGTGTTTCCTGGATAGTTTCTATGAACTTTAGAGTTTTGAATGAATTCTAGCATGTTACATTTTGTTTTTTTTTTGTTGGCAAACGCTAATTAGTTCCACATGGAGACACAACAAGTACACATAAGTGTTTTCTGAGTAGAATGCTACAGAAACTAGGTTAAAAATGATATTTGCTATGTAAACATGACTTGGAATCCACTTGCCCAAGAAAAAGATTTGCTTTTCTCCGAAACCAGTTTCAACATCCTTTTCGGCTTCCTTTGTACACGAATTCCAGGAGTTTGTCCCGATCGGTCTGGATCTAACCAGAAATATCCGGTTCTGTGTGGCTAAATGAATATCAGCTTTTAAACAGCCTGTGTGTTTGTTAGTGTTTTCTGGATAGTATCTAGGAACTTTAGAGTTTTGAATGAATTTTAGCATGTTACATTTTGTTTTTTTTGATGGCAAACGCTAATTAGTTCCATATGGAGACACAACAAGTACACATAAGTGTTTTCTGAGTAGAATGCTACAGAAACTAGGTTAAAAATCATATTTGCTATGTAAACATCACATGGAATCCACTTGCCTAAGAAAAAGACTTTGCTTTTCTCCAAAACCAGTTTGACTCTGCTTTTCGGCGTCCTCGGTAGGCGATTTCCACATGAGTTTGTCCAGATAGGTCTGGATCTAACCAGAAATATCCAGTTCTGTGTGGCTAAATGAATATCAGCTTTTAAACAGCCTGTGTGTTTGTTAGTGTTTTCTGGATAGTATCTATGAACTTTAGAGTTTTGAATGAATTTTAGCATGTTACATTTTGTTTTTTTGTTGGCAAACGCTAATTAGTTCCACATGGAGACACAACAAGTACACATAAGTGTTTACTGAGTAGAATGCTACAGAAACTAGGTTAAAAATGATATTTGCGTCTGTAAACATGACATTGAATTCACATTCCCAAGAAAAAGACTTTGCTTTTCTCCAAAACCAGTTTGACTCTTCTTTTTGGGGTCCTCGGCAGACGAATGCCACATGATTTTGTCCAGATAGGTCTGGATCTAACCAGAAATATCCGGTACTGTGTGGCTAAATGAATATCAGCTTTTAAACAGCCTGTGTGTTTGTTAGTGTTTTCTGGATAGTATCTATGAACTTTAGAGTTTTGAATGAATTTTAGCATGTTACATTTTGTTTTTTTGTTGGCAAACGCTAATTAGTTCCACATGGAGACACAACAAGTACACATAAGTGTTTTCTGAGTAGAATGCTACAGCGACAAAGTTAAAAATGATATTTGCGACTGTAAACATGACATGGAATACAGATTCCCAAGAAAAAGACTTTGCTTTTCTCCAAAACCAGTTTCGATATGCTTTTCTGGGTCCTTGGCACACGAATTCCAGATGATTTTGTCCAGATAGGTCTGGATCTAACCAGAAATATCCGGTTCTATGTGGCTAAATGAATATCAGCTTTTAAACAGCCTGTGTGTATGTTAGTGTTTTCTGGATCGTTTCTATCAACTTTAGAGTTTCGAATGAATTTTAGCATGTTACATTTTGTTTTTTTGTTGGCAAACGCTACTTAGTTCCACATGGAGACACAACAAGTACACATAAGTGTTTTCTGAGTAGAATGCTAAAGAAACTAGGTTAAAAATGATATTTGCCACTCTAAACATGACATTGAATTCACATTCCCAAGAAAAAGACTTTGCTCTTCTCCAAAAAGAGTTTTGATATGCTTTTCTGGGTTCTTGGCACACAAATTCCACACGAGTTAGTCCAGATAGGTCTGGATCTAACAGAAATATCCGGTTCTGTGTGGCTAAATGAATATCAGCTTTTAAACAGCCTGTGTGTTTGTTAGTGTTTCCTGGATAGTTTCTATGAACTTTAGAGTTTTGAATGAATTCTAGCATGTTACATTTTGTTTTTTTTTTGTTGGCAAACGCTAATTAGTTCCACATGGAGACACAACAAGTACACATAAGTGTTTTCTGAGTAGAATGCTACAGAAACTAGGTTAAAAATGATATTTGCTATGTAAACATGACTTGGAATCCACTTGCCCAAGAAAAAGATTTGCTTTTCTCCGAAACCAGTTTCAACATCCTTTTCGGCTTCCTTTGCACACGAATTCCAGGAGTTTGTCCCGATAGGTCTGGATCTAACCAGAAATATCCGGTTCTGTGTGGCTAAATGAATATCAGCTTTTAAACAGCCTGTGTGTTTGTTAGTGTTTTCTGGATAGTATCTAGGAACTTTAGAGTTTTGAATGAATTTTAGCATGTTACATTTTGTTTTTTTGTTGGCAAACGCTAATTAGTTCCACATGGAGACACAACAAGTACACATAAGTGTTTTCTGAGTAGAATGCTACAGAAACTAGGTTAAAAATGATATTTGCGTCTGTAAACATGACATTGAATTCACATTCCCAAGAAAAAGACTTTGCTTTTCTCCAAAACCAGCTTGACTCTTCTTTTTGGGGTCCTCGGCAGACGAATGCCACATGATTTTGTCCAGATAGGTCTGGATCTAACCAGAAATATCCGGTTCTGTGTGGCTAAATGAATATCAGCTTTTAAACAGCCTGTGTGTTTGTTAGTGTTTTCTGGATAGTATCTATGAACTTTAGAGTTTTGAATGAATTTTAGCATGTTACATTTTGTTTTTTTGTTGGCAAACGCTAATAAGTTCCACATGGAGACACAACAAGTACACATAAGTGTTTTCTGAGTAGAATGCTACAGCGACAAAGTTAAAAATGATATTTGCGACTGTAAACATGACATGGAATACAGATTCCCAAGAAAAAGACTTTGCTTTTCTCCAAAACCAGTTTCGATATGCTTTTCTGAGTCCTTTGACACGATATCCACACAAGTTTGTCCAGATAGGTCTGGATCTAACCAGAAATATCCGGTTCTGTGTGGCGAAATGAATATCAGCTTTTAAACAGCCTGTGTGTTTGTTAGTGTTTTCTGGAAAGTATCTATCAACTTCAGAGTTTTGAATGAATTTTAGCATGTTACATTTTGTTTTTTTGTTGGCAAACGCTAATTAGTTCCACATGGATACACAAAAAGTACACATAAGTGTTTTCTGAGTAGAATGCTACAGAAACTAGGTTAAAAATGATATTTGCGACTGTAAACATGACATTGAATTCACATTCCCAAGAAAAAGACTGTGCTGTTCTCCAAAACCAGTTTCGATATGCTTTTCTGGGTCCTCGGCAGACGAATGCCACATGATTTTGTCCAGATAGGTCTGGATCTAACCAGAAATATCCGGTTCTATGTGGCTAAATGAATATCAGCTTTTAAACAGCCTGTGTGTATGTTAGTGTTTTCTGGATAGTATCTATCAACTTTAGAGTTTCGAATGAATTTTAGCATGTTGCATTTTGTTTTTTTGTTGGCAAACGCTACTTAGTTCCACATGGAGACACAACAAGTACACATAAGTGTTTTCTGAGTAGAATGCTAAAGAAACTAGGTTAAAAATGATATTTGCCACTCTAAACATGACATTGAATTCACATTCCCAAGAAAAAGACTTTGCTTTTCTCCAAAAAGAGTTTTTATATGCTTTTCTGGGTCCTTGGCACACGAATTCCACACGAGTTTGTCCAGATAGGTCTGGATCTAACAGAAATATCCGGTTCTGTGTGGCTAAATGAATATCAGCTTTTAAACAGCCTGTGTGTTTGTTAGTGTTTCCTGGATAGTTTCTATGAACTTTAGAGTTTTGAATGAATTGTAGCATGTTACACTTTGTTTTTTGTTGGCAAACGCTAATTAGTTCCACATGGAGACACAACAAGTACACATAAGTGTTTTCTGAGTAGAATGCTACAGAAACTAGGTTAAAAATCATATTTGCTATGTAAACATGACATGGAATCCACTTGCCCAAGAAAAAGACTTTGCTTTTCTCCAAAACCAGTTTGACTCTGCTTTTCCGGGTCCTCGGCAGGCGAATTCCACATGATTTTGTCCAGATAGGTCTGGATCTAACCAGAAATATCCGGTTCTGTGTGGCTAAATGAATATCAGCTTTTAAACAGCCTGTGTGTTTGTTAGTGTTTTCTGGATAGTATCTATGAACTTTAGAGTTTTGAATAAATTTTAGCATGTTACATTTTGTTTTGTTGTTGGCAAACACTAATTAGTTCCACATGGAGACACAACAAGTACACATAAGTGTTTTCTGAGTAGAATGCTACAGAAACTAGGTTAAAAATGATATTTGCGACTGTAAACATGACATTGAATTCACATTCCCAAGAAAAAGACTTTGCTTTTCTCCAAAACCAGTTTGACTCTACTTTTCTGGGTCCTTTGCACACGATATCCACACGAGTTTGTCCAGATAGGTCTGTATCTAACCAGAAATATCCGGTTCTGTGTGGCTAAATGAATATCAGCTTTTAAACAGCCTGTGTGTCTGTGTTTTCTGGACAGTATCTAGGAACTTTGGAGTTTTGAATGAATTTTAGCATGTTACATTTGTTTTTTTGTTGGCAAACGCTACTTAGTTCCACATGGAGACACAACAAGTACACATAAGTGTTTTCTGAGTAGAATGCTAGAGAAACTAGGTTAAAAATGATATTTGCGACTCTAAAGATGACATTGAATTCACATTCCCAAGAAAAAGACTTTGCTTTTCTCCAAAACCAGTATCGATATGATTTTCTGGGTCCTCGGCACACGAATTCCTGTTGATTTTGTTTAGATAGGTCTGGATCTAACCAGAAATATCTGGTTCTGTGTGGCTAAATGAATATCAGCTTTTAAACAGCCTGTGTGTTTGTTAGTGTTTCCTGGATAGTATCTAGGAACTTTAGAGTTTTGAATGAATTTTAGCATGCTACATTTTGTTTTTTTGTTGTCAAACGCTACTTAGTTCCACATGGAGACACAACAAGTACACATAAGTGTTTTCTGAGTAGAATGCTACAGAAACTAGGTTAAAAATGATATTTGCGTCTGTAAACATGACATGGAATCCACTTGCCCAAGAAAAAGACTTTGCTTTTCTACAAAACCAGTTTCAACCTCCTTTTCGGGGTCCTTTGCACACGAATTCCACACGAGTTTGTCCAGATAGGTCTGGATCTATCCAGAAATATCCGGTTCTGTGTGGCTAAATGAATATCAGCTTTTAAACAGCCTGTGTGTTTGTTAGTGTTTTCTGGATAGTATCTATGAACTTCAGAGTTTTGAATGAATTTTAGCATGTTACATTTGTTTTTTTGTTGGCAAATGCTAATTAGTTCCACATGGAGACACAACAAGTACACATAAGTGTTTTCTGAGTAGAATGCTACAGAAGCTAGGTTAAAAATGATATTTGCGACTCTAAACATGACATTGAATTCACATTCCCAAGAAAAAGACTTTGCTTTTCTCCAAAACCAGTTTGACTCTACTTTTCTGGGTCCTTTGCACACGATATCCACACGAGTTTGTCCAGATAGGTCTGGATCTAACCAGAAATATCCGGTTCTGTGTGGCTAAATGAATATCAGCTTTTAAACAGCCTGTGTGTATGTTAGTGTTTTCTGGATAGTATCTATGAACTTCAGAGTTTTGAATGAATTTTAGCATGTTACATTTTGTTTTTTTGTTGGCAAACGCTAATTAGTTCCACATGGATACACAAAAAGTACACATAAGTGTTTTCTGAGTAGAATGCTACAGAAACTAGGTTAAAAATGATATTTGCGACTGTAAACATGACATTGAATTCACATTCCCAAGAAAAAGACTGTGCTGTTCTCCAAAACCAGTTTCGATATGCTTTTCTGGGTCCTCGGCAGACGAATGCCACATGATTTTGTCCAGATAGGTCTGGATCTAACCAGAAATATCCGGTTCTATGTGGCTAAATGAATATCAGCTTTTAAACAGCCTGTGTGTATGTTAGTGTTTTCTGGATAGTATCTATCAACTTTAGAGTTTCGAATGAATTTTAGCATGTTGCATTTTGTTTTTTTGTTGGCAAACGCTACTTAGTTCCACATGGAGACACAACAAGTACACATAAGTGTTTTCTGAGTAGAATGCTAAAGAAACTAGGTTAAAAATGATATTTGCCACTCTAAACATGACATTGAATTCACATTCCCAAGAAAAAGACTTTGCTTCTCCAAAAAGAGTTTTTATATGCTTTTCTGGGTCCTTGGCACACGAATTCCACACGAGTTTGTCCAGATAGGTCTGGATCTAACAGAAATATCCGGTTCTGTGTGGCTAAATGAATATCAGCTTTTAAACAGCCTGTGTGTTTGTTAGTGTTTCCTGGATAGTTTCTATGAACTTTAGAGTTTTGAATGAATTGTAGCATGTTACACTTTGTTTTTTGTTGGCAATCGCTAATTAGTTCCACATGGAGACACAACAAGTACACATAAGTGTTTTCTGAGTAGAATGCTACAGAAACTAGGTTAAAAATCATATTTGCTATGTAAACATGACATGGAATCCACTTGCCCAAGAAAAAGACTTTGCTTTTCTCCAAAACCAGTTTGACTCTGCTTTTCCGGGTCCTCGGCAGGCGAATTCCACATGATTTTGTCCAGATAGGTCTGGATCTAACCAGAAATATCCGGTTCTGTGTGGCTAAATGAATATCAGCTTTTAAACAGCCTGTGTGTTTGTTAGTGTTTTCTGGATAGTATCTATGAACTTTAGAGTTTTGAATAAATTTTAGCATGTTACATTTTGTTTTGTTGTTGGCAAACACTAATTAGTTCCACATGGAGACACAACAAGTACACATAAGTGTTTTCTGAGTAGAATGCTACAGAAACTAGTTTAAAAATGATATTTGCGACTGTAAACATGACATTGAATTCACATTCCCAAGAAAAAGACTTTGCTTTTCTCCAAAACCAGTTTGACTCTACTTTTCTGGGTCCTTTGCACACGATATCCACACGAGTTTGTCCAGATAGGTCTGTATCTAACCAGAAATATCCGGTTCTGTGTGGCTAAATGAATATCAGCTTTTAAACAGCCTGTGTGTCTGTGTTTTCTGGACAGTATCTAGGAACTTTGGAGTTTTGAATGAATTTTAGCATGTTACATTTGTTTTTTTGTTGGCAAACGCTACTTAGTTCCACATGGAGACACAACAAGTACACATAAGTGTTTTCTGAGTAGAATGCTAGAGAAACTAGGTTAAAAATGATATTTGCGACTCTAAAGATGACATTGAATTCACATTCCCAAGAAAAAGACTTTGCTTTTCTCCAAAACCAGTATCGATATGATTTTCTGGGTCCTCGGCACACGAATTCCTGTTGATTTTGTTTAGATAGGTCTGGATCTAACCAGAAATATCTGGTTCTGTGTGGCTAAATGAATATCAGCTTTTAAACAGCCTGTGTGTTTGTTAGTGTTTCCTGGATAGTATCTAGGAACTTTAGAGTTTTGAATGAATTTTAGCATGCTACATTTTGTTTTTTTGTTGTCAAACGCTACTTAGTTCCACATGGAGACACAACAAGTACACATAAGTGTTTTCTGAGTAGAATGCTACAGAAACTAGGTTAAAAATGATATTTGCGTCTGTAAACATGACATGGAATCCACTTGCCCAAGAAAAAGACTTTGCTTTTCTACAAAACCAGTTTCAACCTCCTTTTCGGGGTCCTTTGCACACGAATTCCACACGAGTTTGTCCAGATAGGTCTGGATCTATCCAGAAATATCCGGTTCTGTGTGGCTAAATGAATATCAGCTTTTAAACAGCCTGTGTGTTTGTTAGTGTTTTCTGGATAGTATCTATGAACTTCAGAGTTTTGAATGAATTTTAGCATGTTACATTTGTTTTTTTGTTGGCAAATGCTAATTAGTTCCACATGGAGACACAACAAGTACACATAAGTGTTTTCTGAGTAGAAGGCTACAGAAGCTAGGTTAAAAATGATATTTGCGACTCTAAACATGACATTGAATTCACATTCCCAAGAAAAAGACTTTGCTTTTCTCCAAAACCAGTTTGACTCTACTTTTCTGGGTCCTTTGCACACGATATCCACACGAGTTTGTCCAGATAGGTCTGGATCTAACCAGAAATATCCGGTTCTGTGTGGCTAAATGAATATCAGCTTTTAAACAGCCTGTGTGTATGTTAGTGTTTTCTGGATAGTATCTATGAACTTCAGAGTTTTGAATGAATTTTAGCATGTTACATTTGTTTTTTTGTTGGCAAACGCTAATTAGTTCCACATGGAGACACAAAAAGTACACATAAATGTTTTCTGAGTAGAATGCTACAGAAACTAGGTTAAAAATGATATTTGCGACTGTAAACATGATAAGGAATTCAATTTCCAAAAAAAGACTTTGCTTTTCTCCAAAACCAGTTTGACTCTACTTTTCTGGGTCCTTTGCACACGATATCCACACGAGTTTGTCCAGATAGGTCTGGATCTAACCAGAAATATCCGGTTCTGTGTGGCTAAATGAATATCAGCTTTTAAACAGCCTGTGTGTTTGTTAGTGTTTTCTGGATAGTATCTATGAACTTCAGAGTTTTGAATGAATTTTAGCATGTTACATTTTGTTTTTTTGTTGGCAAACGCTAATAAGTTCCACATGGAGACACAACAAGTACACATAAGTGTTTTCTGAGTAGAATGCTACAGAAACTAGGTTAAAAATCATATTTGCTATATAAACATGACATGGAATCCACTTGCCCAAGAAAAAGACTTTGCTTTTCTCCAAAACCAGTTTGACTCTACTTTTCTGGGTCCTTTGCACACGATATCCACACGAGTTTGTCCGGATAGGTCTGGATCTAACCAGAAATATCCGGTTCTGTGTGGCTAAATAAATATCAGCTTTTAAACAGCCTGTGTGTTTGTTAGTGTTTTCTGGATAGTATCTATGAACTTCAGAGTTTTGAATGAATTTTAGCATGTTACATTTTGTTTTTTTGTTGGCAAACGCTAATTAGTTCCACATGGAGACACAACAAGTACACATAAGTGTTTTCTGAGTAGAATGCTACAGAAACTAGGTTAAAAATCATATTTGCGACTGTAAACATGACATTGAATTCACATTCCCAAGAAAAAGACTGTGCTGTTCTCCAAAACCAGTTTCGATATGCTTTTCTGGGTCCTCGGCACACGAATTCCAGATGATTTTGTCCAGATAGGTCTGGATCTAACCAGAAATATCCGGTTCTGTGTGGCTAAATGAATATCAGCTTTTAAACAGCCTGTGTGTTTGTTAGTGTTTTCTGGATAGTATCTATGAACTTTAGAGTTTTGATTGAATTTTAGCATGTTACATTTTGTTTTTTGTTGGCAAACGCTAACTAATAAATATGGAGACACAACAAGTACACATAAGTGTTTTCTGAGTAGAATGCTACAGAAACTAGGTTAAAAATGATATTTGCGACTGTAAACATGACATGGAATTCAGATTCCCAAGAAAAAGACTTTGCTTTTCTCCAAAACCAGTTTCGATATGATTTTCTGGGTCCTTTGCACACGATATCCACACGAGTTTGTCCAGATAGGTCTGTATCTAACCAGAAATATCCGGTTCTGTGTGGCTAAATGAATATCAGCTTTTAAACAGCCTGTGTGTTTGTTAGTGTTTTCTGGTTAGTATCTATGAACTTCAGAGTTTTGAATGAATTTTAGCATGTTACATTTTGTTTTTTTGTTGGCAAACGCTAATTAGTTCCACATGGAGACACAACAAGTACACATAAATGTTTTCTGAGTAGAATGCTACAGAAACTAGGTTAAAAATGATATTTGCGACTGTAAACATGACATTGAATCCACTTGCCCAAGAAAAAGACTTTGCTTTTCTCCAAAACCAGTTTGACTCTACTTTTCTGGGTCCTTTGCACATGATATCCACACGAGTTTGTCCAGATAGGTCTGGATCTAACCAGAAATATCCGGTTCTGTGTGGCTAAATGAATATCAGCTTTTAAACAGCCTGTGTGTATGTTAGTGTTTTCTGGATAGTATCTAGGAACTTTAGAGTTTTGAATGAATTTTAGCATGTTACATTTTGTTTTTTTGTTGGCAAACGCTAATTAGTTCCACATGGAGACACAACAAGTACACATAAGTGTTTTCTGAGTAGAATGCTACAGAAACTAGGTTAAAAATGATATTTGCGACTGTAAACATGACATTGAATTCACATTCCCAAGAAAAAGACTGTGCTGTTCTCCAAAACCAGTTTCGATATGCTTTTCTGGGTCCTCGGCAGACGAATTCCAGATGATTTTGTCCAGATAGGTCTGGATCTAACCAGAAATATCCGGTTCTGTGTGGCTAAATGAATATCAGCTTTTAAACAGCCTGTGTGTATGTTAGTGTTTTCTGGATAGTATCTATGAACTTTAGAGTTTCGAATGAATTTTAGCATGTTACATTTTTTTTTTTTTGTTGGCAAACGCTACTTAGTTCCACATGGAGACACAACAAGTACACATAAGTGTTTTCTGAGTAGAATGCTAAAGAAACAAGGTTAAAAATGATATTTGCCACTCTAAACATGACATTCAATTCACATTCCCAAGAAAAAGACTTTGCTTTTCTCCAAAACGTTTTTTGATATGCTTTTCTGGGTCCTTGGCACATGAATTCCACACGAGTTTGTCCAGATAGGTCTGGATCTAACAGAAATATCCGTTTCTGTGTGGCTAAATGAATATCAGCTTTTAAACAGCCTGTGTGTTTATTAGTGTTTTCCCGATAATATCTATGAACTTTAGAGTTTTGAATGAATTGTAGCATGTTACACTTTGTTTTTTGTTGGCAAACGCTAATTAGTTCCACATGGAGACACAACAAGTACACATAAGTGTTTTCTGAGTAGAATGCTACAGAAACTAGGTTAAAAATCGTATTTGCTATGTAAACATGACATGGAATCCACTTGCCCAAGAAAAAGACTTTGGTTTTCTCCAAAACCAGTTTAAACATCCTTTTCTGGATCCTTTGCACACGAATTCCACACGAGTTTGTCCAGATATGTCTGGATCTAACCAGAAATATCCGGCTCTGTGTGGCTAAATGAATATCAGCTTTTAAACAGCCTGTGTGTTTGTTAGTGTTTTCTGGATAGTATCTATGAACCTAAGAGTTTTGAATGAATTTTAGCATGTTACATTTTGTTTTTTTGTTGGCAAACGCTAATTAGTTCCACATGGAGACACAACAAGTACACATAAGTGTTTTCTGAGTAGAATGCTACAGAAACTAGGTTAAAAAATCATATTTGCGACTGTAAACATGACATTGAATTCACATTCCCAAGAAAAAGACTTTGCTTTTCTCTAAAACCAGTTTGACTCTACTTTTCTGGGTCTTTTGCACACGATATCCACACGAGCTTGTCCAGATAGGTCTGTATCTAACCAGAAATATCCGGTTCTGTGTGGCTAAATGAATATCAGCTTTTAAACAGCCTGTGTGTCTGTGTTTTCTGGACAGTATGTAGGAACTTTGGAGTTTTGAATGAATTTTAGCATGTTGCATTTTGTTTTTTTGTTGGCAAACGCTACTTAGTTCCACATGGAGACACAACAAGTACAAATAAGTGTTTTCTGAGTAGAATGCTACAGAAACTAGGTTAAAAATGATATTTGCGACTGTAAACATGACATTGAATTCACATTCCAAAGAAAAACACTTTGCTTTTCTCCAAAACCAGTTTCGATATGATTTTCTGGGTCCACGGCACACGAATTCCTGTTGATTTTGTTTAGATAGGTCTGGATCTAACCAGAAATGTCTGGTTCTGTGTGGCTAAATGAATATCAGCTTTTAAAGAGCCTGTGTGTTTGTTAGTGTTTCCTGGATAGTATCTAGGAACTTTAGAGTTTTGAATGAATTTTAGCATGCTAGATTTTGTTTTTTTGTTGTCAAATGCTACTTAGTTCCACATGGAGACACAACAAGTACACATAAGTGTTTTCTGAGTAGAATGCTACAGAAACTAGGTTAAAAATCGTATTTGCTATGTAAACATGACATGGAATCCACTTGCCCAAGAAAAAGACTTTGCTTTTCTCCAAAACCAGTTTCAACCTCCTTTTCGGGGTCCTTTGCACACGAATTCCACACGAGTTTGTCCAGATAGGTCTGGATCTAACCAGAAATATCCGGTTCTGTGTGGCGAAATGAATATCAGCTTTTAAACAGCCTGTGTGTTTGTTAGTGTTTTCTGGATAGTATCTATTAACTTTAGAGTTTTGAATGAATTTTAGCATGTTACATTTTGTTTTTTTTGTTGGCAAACGCTAATTAGTTCCACATGGAGACACAACAAGTACACATAAGTGTTTTCTGAGTAGAATGCTACAGAAACTAGGTTAAAAATGATATTTGCGACTGTAAACATGACATTGAATTCACATACCCAAGAAAAAGACTTTGCTTTTCTCCAAAACCAGTTTGACTCTACTTTTCTGGGTCCTTTGCACACGATATCCACACGAGTTTGTCCAGATAGGTCTGGATCTAACCAGAAATATCCGGTTCTGTGTGGCTAAATGAATATCAGCTTTTAAACAGCCTGTGTGTTTGTTAGTGTTTTCTGGATAGTATCTATGAACTTCAGAGTTTTGAATGAATTTTAGCATGTTACATTTGTTTTTTTGTTGGCAAACGCTAATTAGTTCCACATGGAGACACAACAAGTACACATAAGTGTTTTCTGAGTAGAATGCTACAGAAACTAGGTTAAAAATGATATTTGCGACTGTAAACATGACATGGAATTCACATTCCCAAGAAAAAGACTTTGCTTTTCTCCAAAACCAGTTTGACTCTACATTTCTGGGTCCTTTGCACACGATATCCACACGAGTTTGTCCAGATAGGTCTGGATCTAACCAGAAATATCCGGTTCTGTGTGGCTAAATGAATATCAGCTTTTAAACAGCCTGTGTGTATGTTAGTGTTTTCTGGAGAGTATCTAGGAACTTTAGAGTTTTGAATGAATTTTAGCATGTTACATTTTGTGTTTTTGTTGGCAAACGCTAATTAGTTCCACATGGAGACACAACAAGTACACATAAGTGTTTTCTGAGTAGAATGCTACAGAAACTAGGTTAAAAATGATATTTGCTCTGTAAACATGACATGGAATTCACATTCCCAAGAAAAAGACTTTGCTTTTCTCCAAAACCAGTTTTACTCTACTTTTCTGGGTCTTTTGCACACGATATCCACACGAGTTTGTCCAGATAGGTCTGGATCTAACCAGAAATATCCGGTTCTGTGTGGCTAAATGAATATCAGCTTTTAAACAGCCTGTGTGTATGTTAGTGTTTTCTGGAGAGTATCTAGGAACTTTAGAGTTTTGAATGAATTTTAGCATGTTACATTTTGTGTTTTTGTTGGCAAACGCTAATTAGTTCCACATGGAGACACAACAAGTACACATAAGTGTTTTCTGAGTAGAATGCTACAGAAACTAGGTTAAAAATGATATTTGCGACTGTAAACAAGACATGGAATTCACATTCCCAAGAAAAAGACTTTGCTTTTCTCCAAAACCAGTTTGACTCTACTTTTCTGGGTCCTTTGCACACGATATCCACACGAGTTTGTCCAGATAGGTCTGGATCTAACCAGAAATATCCGGTTCTGTGTGGCTAAATGAATATCAGCTTTTAAACAGCCTGTGTGTATGTTAGTGTTTTCTGGAGAGTATCTAGGAACTTTAGAGTTTTGAATGAATTTTAGCATGTTACATTTTGTGTTTTTGTTGGCAAACGCTAATTAGTTCCACATGGAGACACAACAAGTACACATAAGTGTTTTCTGAGTAGAATGCTACAGAAACTAGGTTAAAAATGATATTTGCTATGTAAACATGACATGGAATTCACATTCCCAAGAAAAAGACTTTGCTTTTCTCCAAAACCAGTTTGACTCTACCTTTCTGGGTCTTTTGCACACGATATCCACACGAGTTTGTCCAGATAGGTCTGGATCTAACCAGAAATATCCGGTTCTGTGTGGCTAAATGAATATCAGCTTTTAAACAGCCTGTGTGTTTGTTAGTGTTTTCTGGATAGTATCTATGAACTTCAGAGTTTTGAATGAATTTTAGCATGTTACATTTTGTTTTTTTGTTGGCAAACGCTAATTAGTTCCACATGGATACACAACAAGTACACATAAATGTTTTCTTAGTAGAATGCTACAGAAACTAGGTTAAAAATGATATTTGCGACTGTAAACATGATAAGGAATTCAATTTCCAAAAAAAGACTTTGCTTTTCTCCAAAACCAGTTTGACTCTACTTTTCTGGGTCCTTTGCACACGATATCCACACGAGTTTGTCCAGATAGGTCTGGATCTAACCAGAAATATCCGGTTCTGTGTGGCTAAATGAATAGCAGCTTTTAAACAGCCTGTGTGTATGTTAGTGTTTTCTGGATATTATCTAGGAACTTTAGAGTTTTGAATGAATTTTAGCATGTTACATTTTGTGTTTTTGTTGGCAAACGCTAATTAGTTCCACATGGAGACACAACAAGTACACATAAGTGTTTTCTGAGTAGAATGCTACAGAAACTAGGTTAAAAATGATATTTGCTCTGTAAACATGACATGGAATTCACATTCCCAAGAAAAAGACTTTGCTTTTCTCCAAAACCAGTTTGACTCTACTTTTCTGGGTCCTTTGCACACGAATTCCACACGAGTTTGTCCAGATAGGTCTGGATCTAACCAGAAATATCCGGTTCTGTGTGGCTAAATGAATATCAGCTTTTAAACAGCCTGTGTGTTTGTTAGTGTTTTCTGGATAGTATCTATGAACTTCAGAGTTTTGAATGAATTTTAGCATGTTACATTTTGTTTTTTTGTTGGCAAACGCTAATAAGAGACACAACAAGTACACATAAGTGTTTTCTGAGTAGAATGCTACAGAAACTAGGTTAAAAATCATATTTGCTATATAAACATGACATGGAATCCACTTGCCCAAGAAAAAGACTTTGCTTTTCTCCAAAACCAGTTTGACTCTACTTTTCTGGGTCCTTTGCACACGATATCCACACGAGTTTGTCCAGATAGGTCTGGATCTAACCAGAAATATCCGGTTCTGTGTGGCTAAATGAATATCAGCTTTTAAACAGCCTGTGTGTATGTTAGTGTTTTCTGGATAGTATCTAGGAACTTTAGAGTTTTGAATGAATTTTAGCATGTTACATTTTGTTTTTTTGTTGGCAAACGCTAATTAGTTCCACATGGAGACACAACAAGTACACATAAGTGTTTTCTGAGTAGAATGCTACAGAAACTAGGTTAAAAATGATATTTGCGATTGTAAACATGACATTGAATTCACATTCCCAAGAAAGAGACTGTGCTGTTCTCCAAAACCAGTTTCGATATGATTTTCTGGGTCCTCGGCAGACGAATTCCAGATGATTTTGTCCAGATAGGTCTGGATCTAACCAGAAATATCCGGTTCTGTGTGGCTAAATGAATATCAGCTTTTAAACAGCCTGTGTGTATGTTAGTGTTTTCTGGATAGTATCTATGAACTTTAGAGTTTCGAATGAATTTTAGCATGTTACATTTTTTTTTTTGTTGGCAAACGCTACTTAGTTCCACATGGAGACACAACAAGTACACATAAGTGTTTTCTGAGTAGAATGCTAAAGAAACAAGGTTAAAAATGATATTTGCCACTCTAAACATGACATTCAATTCACATTCCCAAGAAAAAGACTTTGCTTTTCTCCAAAACGTTTTTTGATATGCTTTTCTGGGTCCTTGGCACACGAATTCCACACGAGTTTGTCCAGATAGGTCTGGATCTAACAGAAATATCCGTTTCTTTGTGGCTAAATGAATATCAGCTTTTAAACAGCCTGTGTGTTTATTAGTGTTTTCCGGATAGTATGTATGAACTTTAGAGTTTTGAATGAATTGTAGCATGTTACATTTTGTTTTTTTTTTTTGTTGGCAAACGGTAATTAGTTCCACATGGAGACACAACAAGTACACATAAGTGTTTTCTGAGTAGAATGCTACAGAAACTAGGTTAAAAATCGTATTTGCTATGTAAACATGACATGGAATCCACTTGCCCAAGAAAAAGACTTTGCTTTTCTCCAAAACCAGTTTCAACATCCTTTTCTGGATCCTTTGCACACGAATTCCACACGAGTTTGTCCAGATAGGTCTGGATCTAACCAGTAATATCCGGTTCTGTGTGGCTAAATGAATATCAGCTTTTAAACAGCCTGTGTGTCTGTGTTTTCTGGACAGTATCTAGGAACTTTGGAGTTTTGAATGAATTTTTGCATGTTGCATTTTGTTTTTTTGTTGGCAAACGCTACTTAGTTCCACATGGAGACACAACAAGTACACATAAGTGTTTTCTGAGTAGAATGCTACAGAAACTAGGTTAAAAATGATATTTGCGACTCTAAACATGACATTGAATTCACATTCCAAAGAAAAACACTTTGCTTTTCTCCAAAACCAGATTCGATATGCTTTTCTGGGTCCTCGGCACACGAATTCCTGTTGATTTTGTTTAGATAGGTCTGGATCTAACCAGAAATATCTGGTTCTGTGTGGATAAATGAATATCAGCTTTTAAAGAGCCTGTGTGTTTGTTAGTGTTTCCTGGATAGTATCTAGGAACTTTAGGGTTTTGAATGAATTTTAGCATGCTACATTTGGTTTTTTTGTTGTCAAACGCTACTTAGTTCCACATGGAGACACAACAAGAACACATAAGTGTTTTCTGAGTAGAATGCTACAGAAACTAGGTGAAAAATCATATTTGCGTCTGTAAACAACATGGAATATACTTGCCCAAAAAAGACTTTGCTTTTCTACAAAACCAGTTTCAACCTCCTTTTCGGGGTCCTTTGCACACGAATTCCACACGAGTTTGTCCAGATAGGTCTGGATCTAACCAGAAATATCCGGTTCTGTGTGGCTAAATGAATATCAGCTTTCAAACAGCCTGTGTGTTTGTTAGTGTTTTCTGGATTGTATCTATGAACTTCAGAGTTTTGAATGAATTTTAGCATGTTACATTTTGTTTTTTTTTGGCAAACGCTAATTAGTTCCACATGGAGACACAACAAGTACACATAAATGTTTTCTGAGTAGAATGCTACAGAAACTAGGTTAAAAATGATATTTGCTATGTAAACATGACATGGAATTCAATTTGCAAAAAAAGACTTTGCTTTTCTCCAAAACCAGTTTGCCTCTACTTTTCTTGGTCCTTTGCACATGATATCCACACAAGTTTGTCCAGATAGGTCTGGATCTAACCAGAAATATCCGGTTCTGTGTGGATAAATGAATATCAGCTTTTAAACAGCCTGTGTGTTTGTTAGTGTTTTCTGGATAGTATCTATTAACTTCAGAGTTTTGATTGAATTTTAGCATGTTACATTTTGTTTTTTTGTTGGCAAACACTAATTAATTCTATATGGAGACACAACAAGTACACATAAGTGTTTTCTGAGTAGAATCCTACAGAATCTAGGTTAAAAATGATATTTGCGACTGTAAACATGACATGGAATTCAGATTCCCAAGAAAAAGACTGCTTTTCTCCAAAACCAGTTTCGATATGCTTTTCTGGGTCGTTTGCACACGATATCCACACAAGTTTGTCCAGATAGGTCTGGATCTAACCAGAAATATCCGGTTCTGTGTGGCTAAATGAATATCAGCTTTTAAACAGCCTGTGTGTCTGTGTTTTCTGGACAGTATTAGGAACTTTGGAGTTTTGAATGAATTTTTGCATGTTGCATTTTGTTTTTTTGTTGGCAAACGCTACTTAGTTCCACATGGAGACACAACAAGTACACATAAGTGTTTTCTGAGTAGAATGCTACAGAAACTAGGTGAAAAATGATATTTGCGACTGTAAACATGACATTGAATTCACATTCCAAAAAAAACACTTTGCTTTTCTCCAAAACCAGTTTCGATATGATTTTCTGGGTCCTCGGCACACGAATTCCTGTTGATTTTGTTTAGATAGGTCTGGATCTAACCAGAAATGTCTGGTTCTGTGTGGCTAAATGAATATCAGCTTTTAAAGAGCCTGTGAGTTTGTTAGTGTTTCCTGGATAGTATCTAGGAACTTTAGAGTTTTGAATGAATTTTAGCATGCTAGATTTTGTTTTTTTGTTGTCAAACGCTACTTAGTTCCACATGGAGACACAACAAGTACACATAAGTGTTTTCTGAGTAGAATGCTACAGAAACTAGGTTAAAAATCGTATTTGCTATGTAAACATGACATGGAATCCACTTGCCCAAGAAAAAGACTTTGCTTTTCTCCAAAACCAGTTTCAACCTCCTTTTCGGGGTCCTTTGCACACGATATCCACACGAGTTTGTCCAGATAGGTGTGGATCTAACCAGAAATATCCGGTTCTGTGTGGCGAAATGAATATCAGCTTTTAAACAGCCTGTGTGTTTGTTAGTGTTTTCTGTATAGTATCTATGAACTTCAGAGTTTTGAATGAATTGTAGCATGTTACATTTTGTTTTTTTGTTGGCAAACGCTAATTAGTTCCACATGGAGACACAACAAGTACACATAAGTGTTTTCTGAGTAGAATGCTACAGAAACTAGGTTAAAAATGATATTTGCGACTGTAAACATGACATGGAATTCACATTCCCAAGAAAAAGACTTTGCTTTTCTCCAAAACCAGTTTGACTCTACTTTTCTGGGTCCTTTGCACACGATATCCACACGAGTTTGTCCAGATAGGTCTGGATCTAACCAGAAATATCCAGTTCTGTGTGGCTAAATGAATATCAGCTTTTAAACAGCCTGTGTGTTTGTTAGTGTTTTTTGGATAGTATCTATGAACTTCAGAGTTTTGAATGAATTTTAGCATGTTACATTTAGTTTTTTTGTTGGCAAACGCTAATTAGTTCCACATGGAGACACAACAAGTACACATAAATGTTTTCTGAGTAGAATGCTACAGAAACTAGGTTAAAAATGATATTTGCGACTGTAAACATGACATGGAATTCAATTTCCAAAAAATGACTTTGTTTTTCTCCAAAACCAGTTTGACTCTACTTTTCTGGGTCATTTGCACACGATATCCACACGAGTTTGTCCAGATAGGTCTGGATCTAACCAGAAATATCCGGTTCTGTGTGGCTAAATGAATATCAGCTTTTAAACAGCCTGTGTGTATGTTAGTGTTTTCTGGATAGTATCTAGGAACTTTAGAGTTTTGAATGAATTTTAGCATGTTACATTTTGTTTTTTTGTTGGCAAACGCTAATTAGTTCCACATGGAGACACAACAAGTACACATAAGTGTTTTCTGAGTAGAATGCTACAGAAACTAGGTTAAAAATGATATTTGCGATTGTAAACATGACATTGAATTCACATTCCCAAGAAAGAGACTGTGCTGTTCTCCAAAACCAGTTTCGATATGCTTTTCTGGGTCCTCGGCACACGAATTCCAGATGATTTTGTCCAGATAGGTCTGGATCTAACCAGAAATATCCGGTTCTGTGTGGCTAAATGAATATCAGCTTTTAAACAGCCTGTGTGTATGTTAGTGTTTTCTGGATAGTATCTATGAACTTTAGAGTTTCGAATGAATTTTAGCATGTTACATTTTTTTTTTTTTTGTTGGCAAACGCTACTTAGTTCCACATGGAGACACAACAAGTACACATAAGTGTTTTCTGAGTAGAATGCTAAAGAAACAAGGTTAAAAATGATATTTGCCACTCTAAACATGACATTCAATTCACATTCCCAAGAAAAAGACTTTGCTTTTCTCCAAAACGTTTTTTGATATGCTTTTCTGGGTCCTTGGCACACGAATTCCACACGAGTTTGTCCAGATAGGTCTGGATCTAACAGAAATATCCGTTTCTTTGTGGCTAAATGAATATCAGCTTTTAAACAGCCTGTGTGTTTATTAGTGTTTTCCGGATAGTATCTATGAACTTTAGAGTTTTGAATGAATTGTAGCATGTTACATTTTGTTTTTTTTTTTGTTGGCAAACGGTAATTAGTTCCACATGGAGACACAACAAGTACACATAAGTGTTTTCTGAGTAGAATGCTACAGAAACTAGGTTAAAAATCGTATTTGCTATGTAAACATGACATGGAATCCACTTGCCCAAGAAAAAGACTTTGCTTTTCTCCAAAACCAGTTTCAACATCCTTTTCTGGACCTTTGCACACGAATTCCACACGAGTTTGTCCAGATAGGTCTGGATCTAACCAGAAATATCCGGTTCTGTGTGGCTAAATGAATATCAGCTTTTAAACAGCCTGTGTGTCTGTGTTTTCTGGACAGTATCTAGGAACTTTGGAGTTTTGAATGAATTTTTGCATGTTGCATTTTGTTTTTTGTTGGCAAACGCTACTTAGTTCCACATGGAGACACAACAAGTACACATAAGTGTTTTCTGAGTAGAATGCTACAGAAACTAGGTTAAAAATTATATTTGCGACTCTAAACATGACATTGAATTCACATTCCCAAGAAAAAGACTTTGCTTTTCTCCAAAACCAGTATCGATATGCTTTTCTGGGTCCTCGGCACACGAATTCCTGTTGATTTTGTTTAGATAGGTCTGGATCTAACCAGAAATATCTGGTTCTGTGTGGCTAAATGAATATCAGCTTTTAAAGAGCCTGTGTGTTTGTTAGTGTTTCCTGGATAGTATCTAGGAACTTTAGAGTTTTGAATGAATTTTAGCATGCTACATTTGGTTTTTTTGTTGTCAAACGCTACTTAGTTCCACATGGAGACACAACAAGAACACATAAGTGTTTTCTGAGTAGAATGCTACAGAAACTAGGTGAAAAATCATATTTGCGTCTGTAAACAACATGGAATATACTTGCCCAAAAAAAGACTTTGCTTTTCTCCAAAACCAGTTTCAACCTCCTTTTCGGGGTCCTTTGCACACGAATTCCACACGAGATTGTCCAGATAGTTCTGGATCTAACCAGAAATATCCGGTTCTGTGTGGCTAAATGAATATCAGCTTTTAAACAGCCTGTGTGTTTGTTAGTGTTTTCTGGATTGTATCTATGAACTTCAGAGTTTTGAATGAATTTTAGCATGTTACATTTTGTTTTTTTTTGGCAAACGCTAATTAGTTCCACATGGAGACACAACAAGTACACATAAATGTTTTCTGAGTAGAATGCTACAGAAACTAGGTTAAAAATGATATTTGCTATGTAAACATGACATGGAATTCAATTTCCAAAAAAAGACTTTGCTTTTCTCCAAAACCAGTTTGACTCTACTTTTCTTGGTCCTTTGCACACGATATCCACACAAGTTTGTCCAGATAGGTCTGGATCTAACCAGAAATATCCGGTTCTGTGTGGATAAATGAATATCAGCTTTTAAACAGCCTGTGTGTTTGTTAGTGTTTTCTGGATAGTATCTATTAACTTCAGAGTTTTGATTGAATTTTAGCATGTTACATTTTGTTTTTTTGTTGGCAAACACTAATTAATTCTATATGGAGACACAACAAGTACACATAAGTGTTTTCTGAGTAGAATCCTACAGAATCTAGGTTAAAAATGATATTTGCGACTGTAAACATGACATGGAATTCAGATTCCCAAGAAAAAGACTGCTTTTCTCCAAAACCAGTTTCGATATGCTTTTCTGGGTCCTTTGCACACGATATCCACACAAGTTTGTCCAGATAGGTCTGGATCTAACCAGAAATATCTGGTTCTGTGTGGCTACATGAATATCAGCTTTTAAACAGCCTGTGTGTATGTTAGTGTTTTCTGGATAGTATCTATGAACTTTAGAGTTTTGAATAAATTTTAGCATGTTACATTTTGTTTTTTTGTTGGCAAATGCTAATTAGTTCCACATGGAGACACAACAAGTACACATAAGTGTTTTCTGACTAGAATGCTACAGAAGCTAGGTTAAAAATGATATTTGCGACTCTAAACATGACATTGAATTCACATTCCCAAGAAAAACTTTGCTTTTCTCAAAAACCAGTTTGACTCTACTTTTCTGGGTCCTTTGCACACGATATCCACACGAGTTTGTCCAGATAGGTCTGGATCTAACCAGAAATATCCGGTTCTGTGTGGCTAAATGAATATCAGCTTTTAAACAGCCTGTGTGTTTGTTAGTGTTTTCTGGATAGTATCTATGAACTTCAGAGTTTTGAATGAATTTTAGCATGTTACATTTGTTTTTTTTGTTGGCAAACGCTAATTAGTTCCACATGGAGACACAACAAGTACACATAAGTGTTTTCTGACTAGAATGCTACAGAAGCTAGGTTAAAAATGATATTTGCGACTCTAAACATGACATTGAATTCACATTCCCAAGAAAAACTTTGCTTTTCACAAAAACCAGTTTGACTCTACTTTTCTGGGTCCTTTGCACACGATATCCACACGAGTTTGTCCAGATAGGTCTGGATCTAACCAGAAATATCCCGTTCTGTGTGGCTAAATGAATATCAGCTTTTAAACAGCCTGTGTGTTTGTTAGTGTTTTCTGGATAGTATCTATGAACTTCAGAGTTTTGAATGAATTTTAGCATGTTACATTTGTTTTTTTTGTTGGCAAACGCTAATTAGTTCCACATGGAGACACAACAAGTACACATAAATGTTTTCTGAGTAGAATGCTACAGAAACTAGGTTAAAAATGATATTTGCTATGTAAACATGACATGGAATTCACATTCCCAAGAAAAAGACTTTGCTTTTCTCCAAAACCAGTTTGACTCTACTTTTCTGGGTCCTTTGCACACGATATCCACACGAGTTTGTCCAGATAGGTCTGGATCTAACCAGAAATATCCAGTTCTGTGTGGCTAAATGAATATCAGCTTTTAAACAGCCTGTGTGTATGTTAGTGTTTTCTGGAGAGTATCTAGGAACTTTAGAGTTTTGAGTGAATTTTAGCATGTTACATTTTGTGTTTTTGTTGGCAAACGCTAATTAGTTCCACATGGAGACACAACAAGTACACATAAGTGTTTTCTGAGTAGAATGCTACAGAAACTAGGTTAAAAATGATATTTGCTATGTAAACATGACATGGAATTCACATTCCCAAGAAAAAGACTTTGCTTTTCTCCAAAACCAGTTTGACTCTACTTTTCTGGGTCCTTTGCACACGATATCCACACGAGTTTGTCCAGATAGGTCTGGATCTAACCAGAAATATCCGGTTCTGTGTGGCTAAATGAATATCAGCTTTTAAACAGCCTGTGTGTTTGTTAGTGTTTTCTGGATTGTATCTATGAACTTCAGAGTTTTGAATGAATTTTAGCATGTTACATTTTGTTTTTTTTTGGCAAACGCTAATTAGTTCCACATGGAGACACAACAAGTACACATAAATGTTTTCTGAGTAGAATGCTACAGAAACTAGGTTAAAAATGATATTTGCTATGTAAACATGACATTGAATTCAGATTCCCAAGAAAAAGACTTTGCTTTTCTCCAAAACCAGTTTCGATATGCTTTTCTGGGTCCTTTGCACACGATATCCACACAAGTTTGTCCCGATAGGTCTGGATCTAACCAGAAATATCCTGTTCTGTGTGGCTAAATGAATATCAGCTTTTAAACAGCCTGTGTGTTTGTTAGTGTTTTCTGGATAGTATCTTTGAACTTTAGAGTTTTGAATGAATTTTAGCATGTTACATTTTGTTTTTTTTGTTGGCAAACGCTAATTAGTTCCATATGGAGACACAACAAGTACACATAAGTGTTTTCTGAGTAGAATGCTACAGAAACTAGGTTAAAAATCATATTTGCTATGTAAACATCACATGGAATCCACTTGCCTAAGAAAAAGACTTTGCTTTTCTCCAAAACCAGTTTGACTCTGCTTTTCGGCGTCCTCGGTAGGCGATTTCCACATGAGTTTGTCCAGATAGGTCTGGATCTAACCAGAAATATCCAGTTCTGTGTGGCTAAATGAATATCAGCTTTTAAACAGCCTGTGTGTATGTTAGTGTTTTCTGGATAGTATCTAGGAACTTTAGAGTTTTGAATGAATTTTAGCATGTTACATTTTGTGATTTTGTTGGCAAACGCTAATTAGTTACACATGGAGACACAACAAGTACACATAAGTGTTTTCTGAGTAGAATGCTACAGAAACTAGGTTAAAAATGATATTTGCTCTGTAAACATGACATGGAATTCACATCCCCATGAAAAAGACTTTGCTTTTCTCCAAAACCAGTTTGACTCTACTTTTCTGGGTCCTTTGCACACGATATCCACACGAGTTTGTCCAGATAGGTCTGGATCTAACCAGAAATATCCGGTTCTGTGTGGCTAAATGAATATCAGCTTTTAAACAGCCTGTGTGTTTGTTAGTGTTTTCTGGATAGTATCTATGAACTTCAGAGTTTTGAATGAATTTTAGCATGTTACATTTTATTTTTTTGTTGGCAAACGCTAATTAGTTCCACATGGAGACACAACAAGTACACATAAAGGTTCTCGGAGTAGAATGCTACAGAAACTAGGTTAAACATGATATTTGCGTCTGTAAACATGACATGGAATCCACTTGCCCAAGAAAAAGACTTTGCTTTTCTCCAAAACCAGTTTGTCTCTATATTTCTGGGTCCTTTGCACACGATATCCACACGATTTTGTCCAGACAGGTCTGGATCTAACCAGAAATATCCGGTTCTGTGTGGCTAAATGAATATCAGCTTTTAAACAGCCTGTGTATTTGTTAGTGTTTTCTGGATAGTATCTATGAACTTTAGAGTTTTGAATGAATTTTAGCATGTTACATTTTGTTTTTTTTTTGTTGGCAAACGCTAATTAGTTCAATATGGAGACACAACAAGTACACATAAGTGTTTTCTGAGTAGAATGCTACAGAAACTAGGTTAAAAATCATATTTGCTATGTAAACATGAAATGGAATCCACTTGCCCAAGAAAAAGACTTTGCTTTTCTCCAAAACCAGTTTGTCTCTATATTTCTGGGTCCTTTGCAAATGATATCCACACGATTTTGTCCAGATAGGTCTGGATCTAACCAGAAATATCTGGTTCTGTGTGGCTACATGAATATCAGCTTTTAAACAGCCTGTGTGTATGTTAGTGTTTTCTGGATAGTATCTATGAACTTTAGAGTTTTGAATAAATTTTAGCATGTTACATTTTGTTTTTTTGTTGGCAAATGCTAATTAGTTCCACATGGAGACACAACAAGTACACATAAGTGTTTTCTGACTAGAATGCTACAGAAGCTAGGTTAAAAATGATATTTGCGACTCTAAACATGACATTGAATTCACATTCCCAAGAAAAACTTTGCTTTTCTCAAAAACCAGTTTGACTCTACTTTTCTGGGTCCTTTGCACACGATATCCACACGAGTTTGTCCAGATAGGTCTGGATCTAACCAGAAATATCCGGTTCTGTGTGGCTAAATGAATATCAGCTTTTAAACAGCCTGTGTGTTTGTTAGTGTTTTCTGGATAGTATCTATGAACTTCAGAGTTTTGAATGAATTTTAGCATGTTACATTTGTTTTTTTTGTTGGCAAACGCTAATTAGTTCCACATGGAGACACAACAAGTACACATAAATGTTTTCTGAGTAGAATGCTACAGAAACTAGGTTAAAAAAGATATTTGCTATGTAAACATGACATGGAATTCACATTCCCAAGAAAAAGACTTTGCTTTTCTCCAAAACCAGTTTGACTCTACTTTTCTGGGTCCTTTGCACACGATATCCACACGAGTTTGTCCAGATAGGTCTGGATCTAACCAGAAATATCCAGTTCTGTGTGGCTAAATGAATATCAGCTTTTAAACAGCCTGTGTGTATGTTAGTGTTTTCTGGAGAGTATCTAGGAACTTTAGAGTTTTGAGTGAATTTTAGCATGTTACATTTTGTGTTTTTGTTGGCAAACGCTAATTAGTTCCACATGGAGACACAACAAGTACACATAAGTGTTTTCTGAGTAGAATGCTACAGAAACTAGGTTAAAAATGATATTTGCTATGTAAACATGACATGGAATCCACTTGCACAAGAAAAAGACTTTGCTTTTCTCCAAAACCAGTTTGACTCTAATTTTCTGGGTCCTTTGCACACGATATCCACACGAGTTTGTCCAGATAGGTCTGGATCTAACCAGAAATATCCGGTTCTGTGTGGCTAAATGAATATCAGCTTTTAAACAGCCTGTGTGTTTGTTAGTGTTTTCTGGATTGTATCTATGAACTTCAGAGTTTTGAATGAATTTTAGCATGTTACATTTTGTTTTTTTTTTGGCAAACGCTAATTAGTTCCACATGGAGACACAACAAGTACACATAAATGTTTTCTGAGTAGAATGCTACAGAAACTAGGTTAAAAATGATATTTGCTATGTAAACATGACATGGAATTCAATTTCCAAAAAAAGACTTTGCTTTTCTCCAAAACCAGTTTGACTCTACTTTTCTTGGTCCTTTGCACACGATATCCACACAAGTTTGTCCAGATAGGTCTGGATCTAACCAGAAATATCCGGTTCTGTGTGGATAAATGAATATCAGCTTTTAAACAGCGTGTGTGTTTGTTAGTGTTTTCTGGATAGTATCTATGAACTTCAGAGTTTTGAATGAATTTTAGCATGTTACATTTGTTTTTTTTGATGGCAAACGCTAATTAGTTCCACATGGAGACACAACAAGTACACATAAATGTTTTCTGAGTAGAATGCTACAGAAACTAGGTTAAAAATGATATTTGCTATGTAAACATGACATGGAATTCACATTCCCAAGAAAAAGACTTTGCTTTTCTCCAAAACCAGTTTGACTCTACTTTTCTGGGTCCTTTGCACACGATATCCACACGAGTTTGTCCAGATAGGTCTGGATCTAACCAGAAATATCCAGTTCTGTGTGGCTAAATGAATATCAGCTTTTAAACAGCCTGTGTGTATGTTAATGTTTTCTGGAGAATATCTAGGAACTTTAGAGTTTTGAGTGAATTTTAGCATGTTACATTTTGTGTTTTTGTTGGCAAAAGCTAATTAGTTCCACATGGAGACACAACAAGTACACATAAGTGTTTTCTGAGTAGAATGCTACAGAAACTAGGTTAAAAATGATATTTGCTATGTAAACATGACATGGAATTCACATTCCCAAGAAAAAGACTTTGCTTTTCTCCAAAACCAGTTTGACTCTACTTTTCTGGGTCCTTTGCACACGATATCCACACGAGTTTGTCCAGATAGTTCTGGATCTAACCAGAAATATCCGGTTCTGTGTGGCTAAATGAATATCAGCTTTTAAACAGCCTGTGTGTTTGTTAGTGTTTTCTGGATTGTATCTATGAACTTCAGAGTTTTGAATGAATTTTAGCATGTTACATTTTGTTTTTTTTTTGGCAAACGCTAATTAGTTCCACATGGAGACACAACAAGTACACATAAGTGTTTTCTGAGTAGAATGCTACAGAAACTAGGTGAAAAATCATATTTGCGTCTGTAAACAACATGGAATATACTTGCCCAAGAAAAAGACTTTGCTTTTCTCCAAAACCAGTTTCAACCTCCTTTTCGGGGTCCTTTGCACACGAATTCCACACGAGTTTGTCCAGATAGGTCTGGATCTAACCAGAAATATCCGGTTCTGTGTGGCTAAATGAATATCAGCTTTTAAACAGCCTGTGTGTTTGTTAGTGTTTTCTGGATAGTATCTATTAACTTTAGAGTTTTGAATGAATTCTAGCATGTTACATTTTGTTTTTTTGTTAGCAAACGCTAATTAGTTCCACATGGAGACACAACAAGTACACATAAGTGTTTTCTGAGTAGAATGCTACAGAAACTAGGTTAAAAATGATATTTGCGACTGTAAACATGACATGGAATTCACATTCCCAAGAAAAAGACTGTGCTGTTCTCCAAAACCAGTTTGACTCTACTTTTCTGGGTCCTCGACACACGAATTCCAGATGCTTTTGTCCAGATAGGTCTGGATCTAACCAGAAATATCCGGTTCTGTGTGGCTAAATGAATATCAGCTTTTAAACAGCCTGTGTGTTTGTTAGTGTTTTCTGGATAGTATCTAGGAACTTTAGAGTTTTGAATGAATTTTAGCATGTAACATTTTGTTTTTTTTGTTGGCAAACGCTAATTAGTTCCACATGGAGACACAACAAGTACACATAAGTGTTTTCTGAGTAGAATGCTACAGAAACTAGGTTAAAAATCATATTTTTTGTAAACATGACAAGGAATCCACTTGCACAAGAAAAAGACTTTGCTTTTCTCCAAAACCAGTTTGACTCTAATTTTCTGGGTCCTTTGCACACGATATCCACACGAGTTTGTCCAGATAGGTCTGGATCTAACCAGAAATATCCGGTTCTGTGTGGCTAGATGAATATCAGCTTTTAAACAGCCTGTGTGTATGTTAGTGTTTTCTGGATAGTATCTAGGAACTTTAGAGTTTTGAATGAATTTTAGCATGTTACATTTTGTGTTTTTGTTGGCAAACGCTAATTAGTTCCACATGGAGACACAACAAGTACACATAAGTGTTTTCTGAGTAGAATGCTACAGAAACTAGGTTAAAAATGATATTTGCTCTGTAAACATGACATGGAATTCACATTCCCAAGAAAATGACTTTGCTTTTCTCCAAAACCAGTTTGACTCTACTTTTCTGGGTCCTTTGCACACGATATCCTCACGAGTTTGTCCAGATAGGTCTGGATCTAACCAGAAATATCCCGTTCTGTGTGGCTAAATGAATATCAGCTTTTAAACAGCCTGTGTGTTTGTTAGTGTTTTCTGGATAGTATCTATGAACTTCAGAGTTTTGAATGAATTTTAGCATGTTACATTTTGTTTTTTTGTTGGCAAACGCTAATTAGTTCCACATGGAGACACAACAAGTACACATAAGTGTTTTCTGAGTAGAATGCTACAGAAACTAGGTGAAAAATCATATTTGCGACTCTAAACATGACATTGAATTCACATTCCCAAGAAAAAGACTTTGCTTTTCTCCAAAACCAGTTTGACTCTCCTTTTTGGGGTCCTCGGCAGACGAATGCAACATGATTTTGTCCAGATACGTCTGGATCTAACCAGAAATATCCGGTCCTCTGTGGCTAAATGAATATCAGCTTTTAAACAGCCTGTGTGTTTGTTAGTGTTTTCTGGATATTATCTAGGAACTTTAGAGTTTTGATTGAATTTTAGCATGTTACATTTTGTTTTTTTGTTGGCAAACGCTAATTATTTCCATATGGAGACACAACAAGTACACATAAGTGTTTTCTGAGTAGAATGCTACAGAAACTAGGTTAAAAATGATATTTGCGACTGTAAACATGACATGGAATTCACATTCCCAAGAAAAAGACTTTGCTCTTCTCCAAAACCAGTTTCGATATGCTTTTCTGGGTCCTTTGCACACGATATCCACACAAGTTTGTCCCGATAGGTCTGGATCTAACCAGAAATATCCGGTTCTGTGTGGCTAAATGAATATCAGCTTTTAAACAGCCTGTGTGTTTGTTAGTGTTTTCTGGATAGTATCTATGAACTTTAGAGTTTTGAATGAATTTTAGCATGTTACATTTTGTTTTTTTGTTGGCAAACGCTAATTAGTTCCACATGGAGACACAACAAGTACACATAAATGTTTTCTGAGTAGAATGCTACAGAAACTAGGTTAAAAATGATATTTGCGACTGTAAACATGACATGGAATTCAATTTCCAAAAAAAGACTTTGCTTTTCTCCAAAACCAGTTTGACTCTACTTTTCTGGGTCCTTTGCACATGATATCCACACGAGTTTGTCCAGATAGGTCTGGATCTAACCAGAAATATCCGGTTCTGTGTGGCTAAATGAATATCAGCTTTTAACAGCCTGTGTGTTTGTTAGTGTTTTCTGGATAGTATCTATGAACTTCAGAGTTTTGAATGAATTTTAGCATGTTACATTTTGTTTTTTTGTTGGCAAATGCTAATTAGTTCCACATGGAGACACAACAAGTACACATAAGTGTTTTCTGAGTAGAATGCTACAGAAACTAGGTTAAAAATGATATTTGCGACTGTAAACATGACATTGAATTCACATTCCCAAGAAACAGACTGTGCTGTTCTCCAAAACCAGTTTCGATATGCTTTTCTGGGTCCTCGGCACACGAATTCCAGATGATTTTGTCCAGATAGGTCTGGATCTAACCAGAAATATCCGGTTCTGTGTGGCTAAATGAATATCAGCTTTTAAACAGCCTGTGTGTATGTTAGTGTTTTCTGGATAGTATCTATGAACTTTAGAGTTTCGAATGAATTTTAGCATGTTACATTTTTTTTTTTTTGTTGGCAAACGCTACTTAGTTCCACATGGAGACACAACAAGTACACATAAGTGTTTTCTGAGTAGAATGCTAAAGAAACAAGGTTAAAAATGATATTTGCCACTCTAAACATGACATTCAATTCACATTCCCAAGAAAAAGACTTTGCTTTTCTCCAAAACGTTTTTTGATATGCTTTTCTGGGTCCTTGGCACACGAATTCCACACGAGTTTGTCCAGATAGGTCTGGATCTAATAGAAATATCCGTTTCGGTGTGGCTAAATGAATATCAGCTTTTAAACAGCCTGTGTGTTTATTAGTGTTTTCCGGATAGTATCAATGAACTTTAGAGTTTTGATTGAATTGTAGCATGTTACACTTTGTTTTTTGTTGGCAAACGCTAATTAGTTCCACATGGAGACACAACAAGTACACATAAGTGTTTTCTGAGTAGAATGCTACAGAAACTAGGTTAAAAATCGTATTTGCTATGTAAACATGACATGGAATCCACTTGCCCAAGAAAAAGACTTTGCTTTTCTCCAAAACCAGTTTCAACATCCTTTTCTGGATCCTTTGCACACGAATTCCACACGAGTTTGTCCAGATAGGTCTGGATCTAACCAGAAATATCCGGTTCTGTGTGGCTAAATGAATATCAGCTTTTAAACAGCCTGTGTGTATGTTAGTGTTTTCTGGATAGTATCTAGGAACTTTAGAGTTTTGAATGAATTTTAGCATGTTACATTTTGTGTTTTTGTTGGCAAACGCTAATTAGTTCCACATGGAGACACAACAAGTACACATAAGTGTTTTCTGAGTAGAATGCTACAGAAACTAGGTTAAAAATGATATTTGCTCTGTAAACATGACATGGAATTCACATTCCCAAGAAAAAGACTTTGCTTTTCTCCAAAACCAGTTTGACTCTGCTTTTCTGGGTCCTTTGCACACGATATCCTCACGAGTTTGTCCAGATAGGTCTGGATCTAACCAGAAATATCCGGTTCTGTGTGGCTAAATGAATATCAGCTTTTAAACAGCCTGTGTGTTTGTTAGTGTTTTCTGGATAGTATCTATGAACTTCAGAGTTTTGAATGAATTTTAGCATGTTACATTTTGTTTTTTTGTTGGCAAACGCTAATTAGTTCCACATGGAGACACAACAAGTACACAGAAGTGTTTTCTGAGTAGAATGCTACAGAAACTAGGTTAAAAATGATATTTGCGACTCTAAACATGACATTGAATTCACATTCCCAAGAAAAAGACTTTGCTTTTCTCCAAAACCAGTTTGACTCTCCTTTTTGGGGTCCTCGGCAGACGAATGCCACATGATTTTGTCCAGATACGTCTGGATCTAACCAGAAATATCCGGTTCTGTGTGGCTAAATGAATATCAGCTTTTAAACAGCCTGTGTGTTTGTTAGTGTTTTCTGGATAGTATCTATGAACTTTAGAGTTTTGATTGAATTTTAGCATGTTACATTTTGTTTTTCTGTTGGCAAACGCTAATTAATTCCATATGGAGACACAACAAGTACACATAAGTGTTTTCTGAGTAGAATGCTACAGAAACTAGGTTAAAAATGATATTTGCTATGTAAACATGACATTGAATTCAGATTCCCAAGAAAAAGACTTTGCTTTTCTCCAAAACCAGTTTTGATATGCTTTTCTGGGTCCTTTGCACACGATATCCACACAAGTTTGTCCCGATAGGTCTGGATCTAACCAGAAATATCCGGTTCTGTGTGGCTAAATGAATATCAGCTTTTAAACAGCCTGTGTGTTTGTTAGTGTTTTCTGGATAGTATCTTTGAACATTAGAGTTTTGAATGAATTGTAGCATGTTACATTTTGTTTTTTTTGTTGGCAAACGCTAATTAGTTCCATATGGAGACACAACAAGTACACATAAGTGTTTTCTGAGTAGAATGCTACAGAAACTAGGTTAAAAATCATATTTGCTATGTAAACATCACATGGAATCCACTTGCCTAAGAAAAAGACTTTGTTTTTCTCCAAAACCAGTTTGACTCTGCTTTTCGGCGTCCTCGGTAGGCGATTTCCACACAAGTTTGTCCCGATAGGTCTGGATCTAACCAGAAATATCCGGTTCTGTGTGGCTAAATGAATATCAGCTTTTAAACAGCCTGTGTGTTTGTTAGTGTTTTCTGGATAGTATCTATGAACTTTAGAGTTTTGAATGAATTTTAGCATGTTACATTTTGTTTTTTTGTTGGCAAACGCTAATTAGTTCCACATGGAGACACAACAAGTACACATAAATGTTTTCTGAGTAGAATGCTACAGAAACTAGGTTAAAAATGATATTTGCGACTGTAAACATGACATGGAATTCAATTTCCAAAAAAAGACTTTGCTTTTCTCCAAAACCAGTTTGACTCTACTTTTCTGGGTCCTTTGCACATGATATCCACACGAGTTTGTCCAGATAGGTCTGGATCTAACCAGAAATATCCGGTTCTGTGTGGCTAAATGAATATCAGCTTTTAACAGCCTGTGTGTTTGTTAGTGTTTTCTGGATAGTATCTATGAACTTCAGAGTTTTGAATGAATTTTAGCATGTTACATTTTGTTTTTTTGTTGGCAAATGCTAATTAGTTCCACATGGAGACACAACAAGTACACATAAGTGTTTTCTGAGTAGAATGCTACAGAAACTAGGTTAAAAATGATATTTGCGACTGTAAACATGACATTGAATTCACATTCCCAAGAAACAGACTGTGCTGTTCTCCAAAACCAGTTTCGATATGCTTTTCTGGGTCCTCGGCACACGAATTCCAGATGATTTTGTCCAGATAGGTCTGGATCTAACCAGAAATATCCGGTTCTGTGTGGCTAAATGAATATCAGCTTTTAAACAGCCTGTGTGTATGTTAGTGTTTTCTGGATAGTATCTATGAACTTTAGAGTTTCGAATGAATTTTAGCATGTTACATTTTTTTTTTTTTGTTGGCAAACGCTACTTAGTTCCACATGGAGACACAACAAGTACACATAAGTGTTTTCTGAGTAGAATGCTAAAGAAACAAGGTTAAAAATGATATTTGCCACTCTAAACATGACATTCAATTCACATTCCCAAGAAAAAGACTTTGCTTTTCTCCAAAACGTTTTTTGATATGCTTTTCTGGGTCCTTGGCACACGAATTCCACACGAGTTTGTCCAGATAGGTCTGGATCTAATAGAAATATCCGTTTCGGTGTGGCTAAATGAATATCAGCTTTTAAACAGCCTGTGTGTTTATTAGTGTTTTCCGGATAGTATCAATGAACTTTAGAGTTTTGATTGAATTGTAGCATGTTACACTTTGTTTTTTGTTGGCAAACGCTAATTAGTTCCACATGGAGACACAACAAGTACACATAAGTGTTTTCTGAGTAGAATGCTACAGAAACTAGGTTAAAAATCGTATTTGCTATGTAAACATGACATGGAATCCACTTGCCCAAGAAAAAGACTTTGCTTTTCTCCAAAACCAGTTTCAACATCCTTTTCTGGATCCTTTGCACACGAATTCCACACGAGTTTGTCCAGATAGGTCTGGATCTAACCAGAAATATCCGGTTCTGTGTGGCTAAATGAATATCAGCTTTTAAACAGCCTGTGTGTATGTTAGTGTTTTCTGGATAGTATCTAGGAACTTTAGAGTTTTGAATGAATTTTAGCATGTTACATTTTGTGTTTTTGTTGGCAAACGCTAATTAGTTCCACATGGAGACACAACAAGTACACATAAGTGTTTTCTGAGTAGAATGCTACAGAAACTAGGTTAAAAATGATATTTGCTCTGTAAACATGACATGGAATTCACATTCCCAAGAAAAAGACTTTGCTTTTCTCCAAAACCAGTTTGACTCTGCTTTTCTGGGTCCTTTGCACACGATATCCTCACGAGTTTGTCCAGATAGGTCTGGATCTAACCAGAAATATCCGGTTCTGTGTGGCTAAATGAATATCAGCTTTTAAACAGCCTGTGTGTTTGTTAGTGTTTTCTGGATAGTATCTATGAACTTCAGAGTTTTGAATGAATTTTAGCATGTTACATTTTGTTTTTTTGTTGGCAAACGCTAATTAGTTCCACATGGAGACACAACAAGTACACAGAAGTGTTTTCTGAGTAGAATGCTACAGAAACTAGGTTAAAAATGATATTTGCGACTCTAAACATGACATTGAATTCACATTCCCAAGAAAAAGACTTTGCTTTTCTCCAAAACCAGTTTGACTCTCCTTTTTGGGGTCCTCGGCAGACGAATGCCACATGATTTTGTCCAGATACGTCTGGATCTAACCAGAAATATCCGGTTCTGTGTGGCTAAATGAATATCAGCTTTTAAACAGCCTGTGTGTTTGTTAGTGTTTTCTGGATAGTATCTATGAACTTTAGAGTTTTGAATGAATTTTAGCATGTTACATTTTGTTTTTTTGTTGGCAAACGCTAATTAGTTCCACATGGAGACACAACAAGTACACATAAATGTTTTCTGAGTAGAATGCTACAGAAACTAGGTTAAAAATGATATTTGCGACTGTAAACATGACATGGAATTCAATTTCCAAAAAAAGACTTTGCTTTTCTCCAAAACCAGTTTGACTCTACTTTTCTGGGTCCTTTGCACATGATATCCACACGAGTTTGTCCAGATAGGTCTGGATCTAACCAGAAATATCCGGTTCTGTGTGGCTAAATGAATATCAGCTTTTAACAGCCTGTGTGTTTGTTAGTGTTTTCTGGATAGTATCTATGAACTTCAGAGTTTTGAATGAATTTTAGCATGTTACATTTTGTTTTTTTGTTGGCAAATGCTAATTAGTTCCACATGGAGACACAACAAGTACACATAAGTGTTTTCTGAGTAGAATGCTACAGAAACTAGGTTAAAAATGATATTTGCGACTGTAAACATGACATTGAATTCACATTCCCAAGAAACAGACTGTGCTGTTCTCCAAAACCAGTTTCGATATGCTTTTCTGGGTCCTCGGCACACGAATTCCAGATGATTTTGTCCAGATAGGTCTGGATCTAACCAGAAATATCCGGTTCTGTGTGGCTAAATGAATATCAGCTTTTAAACAGCCTGTGTGTATGTTAGTGTTTTCTGGATAGTATCTATGAACTTTAGAGTTTCGAATGAATTTTAGCATGTTACATTTTTTTTTTTTTGTTGGCAAACGCTACTTAGTTCCACATGGAGACACAACAAGTACACATAAGTGTTTTCTGAGTAGAATGCTAAAGAAACAAGGTTAAAAATGATATTTGCCACTCTAAACATGACATTCAATTCACATTCCCAAGAAAAAGACTTTGCTTTTCTCCAAAACGTTTTTTGATATGCTTTTCTGGGTCCTTGGCACACGAATTCCACACGAGTTTGTCCAGATAGGTCTGGATCTAATAGAAATATCCGTTTCGGTGTGGCTAAATGAATATCAGCTTTTAAACAGCCTGTGTGTTTATTAGTGTTTTCCGGATAGTATCAATGAACTTTAGAGTTTTGATTGAATTGTAGCATGTTACACTTTGTTTTTTGTTGGCAAACGCTAATTAGTTCCACATGGAGACACAACAAGTACACATAAGTGTTTTCTGAGTAGAATGCTACAGAAACTAGGTTAAAAATCGTATTTGCTATGTAAACATGACATGGAATCCACTTGCCCAAGAAAAAGACTTTGCTTTTCTCCAAAACCAGTTTCAACATCCTTTTCTGGATCCTTTGCACACGAATTCCACACGAGTTTGTCCAGATAGGTCTGGATCTAACCAGAAATATCCGGTTCTGTGTGGCTAAATGAATATCAGCTTTTAAACAGCCTGTGTGTATGTTAGTGTTTTCTGGATAGTATCTAGGAACTTTAGAGTTTTGAATGAATTTTAGCATGTTACATTTTGTGTTTTTGTTGGCAAACGCTAATTAGTTCCACATGGAGACACAACAAGTACACATAAGTGTTTTCTGAGTAGAATGCTACAGAAACTAGGTTAAAAATGATATTTGCTCTGTAAACATGACATGGAATTCACATTCCCAAGAAAAAGACTTTGCTTTTCTCCAAAACCAGTTTGACTCTGCTTTTCTGGGTCCTTTGCACACGATATCCTCACGAGTTTGTCCAGATAGGTCTGGATCTAACCAGAAATATCCGGTTCTGTGTGGCTAAATGAATATCAGCTTTTAAACAGCCTGTGTGTTTGTTAGTGTTTTCTGGATAGTATCTATGAACTTCAGAGTTTTGAATGAATTTTAGCATGTTACATTTTGTTTTTTTGTTGGCAAACGCTAATTAGTTCCACATGGAGACACAACAAGTACACAGAAGTGTTTTCTGAGTAGAATGCTACAGAAACTAGGTTAAAAATGATATTTGCGACTCTAAACATGACATTGAATTCACATTCCCAAGAAAAAGACTTTGCTTTTCTCCAAAACCAGTTTGACTCTCCTTTTTGGGGTCCTCGGCAGACGAATGCCACATGATTTTGTCCAGATACGTCTGGATCTAACCAGAAATATCCGGTTCTGTGTGGCTAAATGAATATCAGCTTTTAAACAGCCTGTGTGTTTGTTAGTGTTTTCTGGATAGTATCTATGAACTTTAGAGTTTTGATTGAATTTTAGCATGTTACATTTTGTTTTTCTGTTGGCAAACGCTAATTAATTCCATATGGAGACACAACAAGTACACATAAGTGTTTTCTGAGTAGAATGCTACAGAAACTAGGTTAAAAATGATATTTGCTATGTAAACATGACATTGAATTCAGATTCCCAAGAAAAAGACTTTGCTTTTCTCCAAAACCAGTTTTGATATGCTTTTCTGGGTCCTTTGCACACGATATCCACACAAGTTTGTCCCGATAGGTCTGGATCTAACCAGAAATATCCGGTTCTGTGTGGCTAAATGAATATCAGCTTTTAAACAGCCTGTGTGTTTGTTAGTGTTTTCTGGATAGTATCTTTGAACATTAGAGTTTTGAATGAATTGTAGCATGTTACATTTTGTTTTTTTTGTTGGCAAACGCTAATTAGTTCCATATGGAGACACAACAAGTACACATAAGTGTTTTCTGAGTAGAATGCTACAGAAACTAGGTTAAAAATCATATTTGCTATGTAAACATCACATGGAATCCACTTGCCTAAGAAAAAGACTTTGTTTTTCTCCAAAACCAGTTTGACTCTGCTTTTCGGCGTCCTCGGTAGGCGATTTCCACAGGAGTTTGTCCAGATAGGTCTGGATCTAACCAGAAATATCCAATTCTGTGTGGCTAAATGAATATCAGCTTTTAAACAGCCTGTGTGTATGTTAGTGTTTTCTGGATAGTATCTAGGAACTTTAGAGTTTTGAATGAATTTTAGCATGTTACATTTTGTGTTTTTGTTGGCAAACGCTAATTAGTTACACATGGAGACACAACAAGTACACATAAGTGTTTTCTGAGTAGAATGCTACAGAAACTAGGTTAAAAATGATATTTGCTCTGTAAACATGACATGGAATTCACATTCCCATGAAAAAGACTTTGCTTTTCTCCAAAACCAGTTTGACTCTACTTTTCTGGGTCCTTTGCACACGATATCCACACGAGTTTGTCCAGATAGGTCTGGATCTAACCAGAAATATCCGGTTCTGTGTGGCTAAATGAATATCAGCTTTTAAACAGCCTGTGTGTTTGTTAGTGTTTTTTGGATAGTATCTATGAACTTCAGAGTTTTGAATGAATTTTAGCATGTTACATTTTATTTTTTTGTTGGCAAACGCTAATTAGTTCCACATGGAGACACAACAAGTACACATAAAGGTTCTCTGAGTAGAATGCTACAGAAACTAGGTTAAACATGATATTTGCGTCTGTAAACATGACATGGAATCCACTTGCCCAAGAAAAAGACTTTGCTTTTCTCCAAAACCAGTTTGTCTCTATATTTCTGGGTCCTTTGCACACGATATCCACACGATTTTGTCCAGACAGGTCTGGATCTAACCAGAAATATCCGGTTCTGTGTGGCTAAATGAATATCAGCTTTTAAACAGCCTGTGTATTTGTTAGTGTTTTCTGGATAGTATCTATGAACTTTAGAGTTTTGAATGAATTTTAGCATGTTACATTTTGTTTTTTTTTGTTGGCAAACGCTAATTAGTTCAATATGGAGACACAACAAGTACACATAAGTGTTTTCTGAGTAGAATGCTACAGAAACTAGGTTAAAAATCATATTTGCTATGTAAACATGAAATGGAATCCACTTGCCCAAGAAAAAGACTTTGGTTTCTCCAAAACTAGTTTGACTCTGCTTTTCGGGGTCCTCGGCAGGCGAATTCCACATGATTTTGTCCAGATAGGTCTGGATCTAACCAGAAATATCTGGTTCTGTGTGGCTACATGAATATCAGCTTTTAAACAGCCTGTGTGTATGTTAGTGTTTTCTGGATAGTATCTATGAACTTTAGAGTTTTGAATAAATTTTAGCATGTTACATTTTGTTTTTTGTTGGCAAATGCTAATTAGTTCCACATGGAGACACAACAAGTACACATAAGTGTTTTCTGACTAGAATGCTACAGAAGCTAGGTTAAAAATGATATTTTCGACTCTAAACATGACATTGAATTCACATTCCCAAGAAAAACTTTGCTTTTCTCAAAAACCAGTTTGACTCTACTTTTCTGGGTCCTTTGCACACGATATCCACACGAGTTTGTCCAGATAGGTCTGGATCTAACCAGAAATATCCGGTTCTGTGTGGCTAAATGAATATCAGCTTTTAAACAGCCTGTGTGTTTGTTAGTGTTTTCTGGATAGTATCTATGAACTTCAGAGTTTTGAATGAATTTTAGCATGTTACATTTGTTTTTTTTGTTGGCAAACGCTAATTAGTTCCACATGGAGACACAACAAGTACACATAAATGTTTTCTGAGTAGAATGCTACAGAAACTAGGTTAAAAATCATATTTGCTATGTAAACATGACATGGAATTCACATTCCCAAGAAAAAGACTTTGCTTTTCTCCAAAACCAGTTTGACTCTACTTTTCTGGGTCCTTTGCACACGATATCCACACGAGTTTGTCCAGATAGGTCTGGATCTAACCAGAAATATCCAGTTCTGTGTGGCTAAATGAATATCAGCTTTTAAACAGCCTGTGTGTATGTTAGTGTTTTCTGGAGAGTATCTAGGAACTTTAGAGTTTTGAGTGAATTTTAGCATGTTACATTTTGTGTTTTTGTTGGCAAACGCTAATTAGTTCCACATGGAGACACAACAAGTACACATAAGTGTTTTCTGAGTAGAATGCTACAGAAACTAGGTTAAAAATGATATTTGCTATGTAAACATGACATGGAATTCACATTCCCAAGAAAAAGACTTTGCTTTTCTCCAAAACCAGTTTGACTCTACTTTTCTGGGTCCTTTGCACACGATATCCACACGAGTTTGTCCAGATAGGTCTGGATCTAACCAGAAATATCCGGTTCTGTGTGGCTAAATGAATATCAGCTTTTAAACAGCCTGTGTGTTTGTTAGTGTTTTCTGGATTGTATCTATGAACTTCAGAGTTTTGAATGAATTTTAGCATGTTACATTTTGTTTTTTTTTTGGCAAACGCTAATTAGTTCCACATGGAGTCACAACAAGTACACATAAATGTTTTCTGAGTAGAATGCTACAGAAACTAGGTTAAAAATGATATTTGCTATATAAACATGACATGGAATTCAATTTCCAAAAAAAGACTTTGCTATTCTCCAAAACCAGTTTGACTCTACTTTTCTTGGTCCTTTGCACACGATATCCACACAAGTTTGTCCAGATAGGTCTGGATCTAACCAGAAATATCCGGTTCTGTGTGGATAAATGAATATCAGCTTTTAAACAGCCTGTGTGTTTGTTAGTGTTTTCTGGATAGTATCTATGAACTTCAGAGTTTTGAATGAATTTTAGCATGTTACATTTGTTTTTTTTGTTGGCAAACGCTAATTAGTTCCACATGGAGACACAACAAGTACACATAAATGTTTTCTGAGTAGAATGCTACAGAAACTAGGTTAAAAATGATATTTGCTATGTAAACATGACATGGAATTCACATTCCCAAGAAAAAGACTTTGCTTTTCTCCAAAACCAGTTTGACTCTACTTTTCTGGGTCCTTTGCACACGATATCCACACGAGTTTGTCCAGATAGGTCTGGATCTAACCAGAAATATCCAGTTCTGTGTGGCTAAATGAATATCAGCTTTTAAACAGCCTGTGTGTATGTTAGTGTTTTCTGGAGAGTATCTAGGAACTTTAGAGTTTTGAGTGAATTTTAGCATGTTACATTTTGTGTTTTTGTTGGCAAACGCTAATTAGTTCCACATGGAGACACAACAAGTACACATAAGTGTTTTCTGAGTAGAATGCTACAGAAACTAGGTTAAAAATGATATTTGCTATGTAAACATGACATGGAATTCACATTCCCAAGAAAAAGACTTTGCTTTTCTCCAAAACCAGTTTGACTCTACTTTTCTGGGTCCTTTGCACACGATATCCACACGAGTTTGTCCAGATAGGTCTGGATCTAACCAGAAATATCCGGTTCTGTGTGGCTAAATGAATATCAGCTTTTAAACAGCCTGTGTGTTTGTTAGTGTTTTCTGGATTGTATCTATGAACTTCAGAGTTTTGAATGAATTTTAGCATGTTACATTTTGTTTTTTTTTGGCAAACGCTAATTAGTTCCACATGGAGACACAACAAGTACACATAAATGTTTTCTGAGTAGAATGCTACAGAAACTAGGTTAAAAATGATATTTGCGACTGTAAACATGACATGGAATTCACATTCCCATGAAAAAGACTTTGCTTTTCTCCAAAACCAGTTTGACTCTACTTTTCTTGGTCCTTTGCACACGATATCCACACAAGTTTGTCCAGATAGGTCTGGATCTAACCAGAAATATCCGGTTCTGTGTGGATAAATGAATATCAGCTTTTAAACAGCCTGTGTGTTTGTTAGTGTTTTCTGGATAGTATCTATTAACTTCAGAGTTTTGATTGAATTTTAGCATGTTACATTTTGTTTTTTTGTTGGCAAACACTAATTAATTCTATATGGAGACACAACAAGTACACATAAGTGTTTTCTGAGTAGAATCCTACAGAATCTAGGTTAAAAATGATATTTGCGACTGTAAACATGACATGGAATTCAGATTCCCAAGAAAAAGACTGCTTTTCTCCAAAACCAGTTTCGATATGCTTTTCTGGGTCCTTTGACACGATATCCACACAAGTTTGTCCAGATAGGTCTGGATCTAACCAGAAATATCCGGTTCTGTGTGACTAAATGAATATCAGCTTTTAAACAGCCTGTGTGTTTGTTAGTGTTTTCTGGATAGTATCTATGAACTTCAGAGTTTTGAATGAATTTTAGCATGTTACATTTTGTTTTTTTTTGGCAAACGCTAATTAGTTCCACATGGAGACACAACAAGTACACATAAATGTTTTCTGAGTAGAATGCTACAGAAACTAGGCTAAAAATGATATTTGTGTCTGTAAACATGACATTGAATCCACTTGCCCAAGAAAAAGAATTTGCTTTTCTCCAAAACCAGTTTGACTCTGCTTTTCGGGGTCCTCGGCAGACGAATTCCACATGATTTTGTCCAGATAGGTCTGGATCTAACCAGAAATATCCGGTTCTGTGTGGCTAAATGAATATCAGCTTTTAAACAGCCTGTGTGTTTGTTAGTGTTTTCTGGAGAGTATCTATGAACTTCAGAGTTTTGAATGAATTTTAGCATGTTACATTTTGTTTTTTTTTGTTGGCAAACGCTAATTAGTTCAATATGGAGACACAACAAGTACACATAAGTGTTTTCTGAGTAGAATGCTACAGAAACTAGGTTAAAAATCATATTTGCTATGTAAACATGACATGGAATCCACTTGCCCAAGAAAAAGACTTTGTTTTCTCCAAAACTAGTTTGACTCTGCTTTTCGGGGTCCTCGGCAGGCGAATTACACATGATTTTGTCCAGATAGGTCTGGATCTAACCAGAAATATCCAGTTCTGTGTGGCTAAATGAATATCAGCTTTTAAACAGCCTGTGTGTATGTTAGTGTTTTCTGGAGAGTATCTACGAACTTTAGAGTTTTGAATGAATTTTAGCATGTTACATTTTGTGTTTTTGTTGGCAAACGCTAATTAGTTCCACATGGAGACACAACAAGTACACACAAGGGTTTTATGAGTAGAATGCTACAGAAACTAGGTGAAAAGTGATATTTGCGACTGTAAACATGACATTGAATCCACTTGCCCAAGAAAAAGTCTTTGCTTTTCTCCAAAACCAGATTGACTCTGCTTTTCTGGGTCCTTTGCACACGATATCCACACGAGTTTGTCCAGATAGGTCTGGATCTAACCAGAAATATCCGGTTCTGTGTGGATAAATGAATATCAGCTTTTAAACAGCCTGTGTGTTTGTTAGTGTTTTCTGGATAGTATCTATGAACTTCAGAGTTTTGAATGAATTTTAGCATGTTACATTTTGTTTTTTTGTTGGCAAACGCTAATTAGTTCCACATGGAGACACAACAAGTACACATAAGTGTTTTCTGAGTAGAATGCTACAGAAACTAGGTTAAAAATGATATTTGCGACTGTAAACATGACATTGAATTCACATTCCCAAGAAAAAGACTTTGCTTTTCTCCAAAACCAGTTTGACTCTACTTTTCTGCGTCCTTTGCACATGATATCCACACGAGTTTGTCCAGATAGGTCTGGATCTAACCAGAAATATCCGGTTCTGTGTGGCTAAATGAATATCAGCTTTTAAACAGCCTGTGTGTTTGTTAGTGTTTTCTGGATAGTATCTATGAACTTCAGAGTTTTGAATGAATTTTAGCATGTTACATTTGGTTTTTTTGTTGGCAAACGCTAATTCGTTCCACACGGAGACACAACAAGTACACATGAGTGTTTTCTGAGTAGAATGCTACCGAAACTAGGTTAAAAATGATATTTGCGTCTGTAAACATGACATGGAATCCACTTGCCCAAGAAAAAGACTTTGCTTTTCTCCAAAACCAGTTTGTCTCTATATTTCTGGGTCCTTTGCACACGATATCCACACGAGTTTGTCCAGATAGGTCTGGATCTAACCAGAAATATCCGGTTCTGTGTGGCTAAATGAATATCAGCTTTTAAACAGCCTGTGTGTTTGTTAGTGTTTTCTGGATAGTATCTATGAACTTTAGAGTTTTGAATGAATTTTAGCATGTTACATTTTGTTTTTTTGTTGGCAAACGCTAATTAGTTCCACATGGAGACACAACAAGTACACATAAGTGTTTTCTGAGTAGAATGCTACAGAAACTAGGTTAAAAATGATATTTGTGACTCTAAACATGACATTGAATTCACATTCCCAAGAAAAAGACTTTGCTTTTCTCCAAAACCAGTTTGACTCTACTTTTCTGGGTCTTTTGCACACGATATCCACACGAGTTTGTCCAGATAGGTCTGTATCTAACCAGAAATATCCGGTTCTGTGTGGCTAAATGAATATCAGCTTTTAAACAGCCTGTGTGTCTGTGTTTTCTGGACAGTATCTAGGAACTTTGGAGTTTTGAATGAATTTTAGCATGTTGCATTTTGTTTTTTTGTTGGCAAACGCTACTTAGTTCCACATGGAGACACAACAAGTACACATAAGTGTTTTCTGAGTAGAATGCTACAGAAACTAGGTTAAAAATGATATTTGCGACTCTAAACATGACATTGAATTCACATTCCAAAGAAAAACACTTTGCTTTTCTCCAAAACCAGTTTCGATATGATTTTCTGTGTCCTTTGCACACGAATTCCACACGAGTTTGTCCAGATAGGTCTGGATCTAACCAGAAATATCCGGTTCTGTGTGGCTAAATGAATATCAACTTTTAAACAGCCTGTGTGTTTGTTAGTGTTTTCTGGATAGTATCTATTAACTTTAGAGTTTTGAATGAATTTTAGCATGTTACATTTTGTTTTTTTTGTTGGCAAACGCTAATTAGTTCCACATGGAGACACAACAAGTACACATAAGTGTTTTCTGAGTAGAATGCTACAGAAACTAGGTTAAAAATGATATTTGCGACTGTAAACATGACATGGAATTCACATTCCCAAGAAAAAGACTTTGCTTTTCTCTAAAACCAGCTTGACTCTACTTTTCTGGGTCCTTTGCACACGATATCCACACGAGTTTGTCCAGATAGGTCTGGATCTAACCAGAAATATCCGGTTCTGTGTGGCTAAATGAATATCAGCTTTTAAACAGCCTGTGTGTCTGTGTTTTCTGGACAGTATCTAGGAACTTTAGAGTTTTGAATGAATTTTAGCATGTTACATTTTGTTTTTTTGTTGGCAAACGCTAATTAGTTCCACATGGAGACACAACAAGTACACATAAGTGTTTTCTGAGTAGAATGCTACAGAAACTAGGTTAAAAATGATATTTGCGACTCTAAACATGACATTGAATTCACATTCCCAAGAAAAAGACTTTGCTTTTCTCCAAAACCAGTTTGTCTCTACTTTTCTGGGTCCTTTGCACACGATATCCACAAGAGTTTGTCCAGATAGGTCTGGATATAACCAGAAATATCCGGTTCTGTGTGGCGAAATGAATATCAGCTTTTAAACAGCCTGTGTGTCTGTGTTTTTTGGACAGTATCTAGGAACTTTAGAGTTTTGAATGAATTTTAGCATGTTGCATTTTGTTTTTTTGTTGGCAAACGCTAATTAGTTCCACATGGAGACACAACAAGTACGCATTAGTGTTTTCTGAGTAGAATGCTACAGAAACTAGGTTAAAAATGCTATTTGCATCTTTACAAATGACATTGAATTCACATTCCCAAGAAAACGTCTGTGCTTTTCTCCAAAACCAGTTTGACTCTGCTTTTTGTGGTCCTCGGCAGACGAATTCCAGATGATTTTGTCCAGATAGGTCTGGATCTAACCAGAAATATCCGATTCTTTGTGGCTATATGAATATCAGCTTTTAAACAGCCTGTGGGTATGTTAGTGTTTTCTCGACAGAATCTAGGAACTTTAGAATTTTGAATGAATTTTAGCATGTTACATTTTGTTTTTTTGTTGGCAAACGCTAATTAGTTCCACATGGAGACACAACATGTACGCATAAGTGATTTCTGAGTAGAATGCTACAGAAACTAGGTTAAAACTGATATTTGCGACTGTAAACATGACATTGAATTCACATTCCCAAGAAAAAGACTTTGCTTTTCTCCAAAACCAGTTTCGATGTGCTTTTCTGGGTCCTCGGCACACGAATTCCAGTTGATTTTGTCCAGATAGGTCTGGATCTAACCAGAAATATCCGGTTCTGTGTGGCGAAATGAATATCAGCTTTTAAATAGCCTGTGTGTTTGTTAGTGTTTTCTGGATAGTATCTATGAACTTTAGAGTTATGAATGAATTTAACATGTTACATTTTTTGTTTTTGTTGGCAAACGCTACTTAGTTCCACATGGAGACACAACAAGTACACATAAGTGTTTTCTGAGTAGAATGCTACAGAAACTAGGTTAAAAATGATATTTGTGACTGTAAACATGACATTGAATTCACATTCCCAAGAAAAAGACTTTGCTGTTCTCCAAAACCAGTTACGATATGCTTTTCTGGGTCCTCGGCACACGAATTCCAGATGATTTTGTCCAGATAGGTCTGGATCTAACCAGAAATATCCGGTTCTGTGTGGCTAAATGAATATCAGCTTTTAAAAAGCCTGTGTGTATGTTAGTGTTTTCTGGATAGTATCTATGAACTTTAGAGTTTTGAATGAATTTTAGCATGTTACATTTTGTTTTTTTGTTGGCAAACGCTAATTAGTTCCACATGGAGACACAACAAGTACACATAAGTGTTTTCTGAGTAGAATGCTACAGAAACTAGGTGAAAAATGATATTTGCGACTCTAAACATGACATTGAATTCACATTCCCAAGAAAAAGACTTTGCTTTTCTCCAAAACCAGTTTCGATAAATTTTCTGGGTCCTTGGCACATGAATTTCACACGAGTTTGTCCAGATAGGTCTGGATCTAACAAGAAATATCCGGTTCTGTGTGGCTAAATGAATATCAGCTTTGAAACAGCCTATGTGTTTGTTAGTTTTTCCTGGATAGTATCTAGGAACTTTAGAGTTTTGAATGAATTTTAGCATGTTGCATTTTGTTTTTTTGTTAGCAAATGTTAATTAATTCCACATGGAGACACAACAAGTACACATAAGTGTTTTGTGATTAGAATGTTACAGAAAATAGGTTTAAAATGATATTTGCTATGGAAACATGACATGGAATCCACTTGCCCAAGAAAAAGACTTTGCTTTTCTCCAAAACCAGTTTCAACATCCTTTTCGGGGTCCTTAACACACGAATTCCACACGAGTTTGTCCAGATAGGTCGGGATCTAACCAGAAATATCCAGTTCTGTGTGGCTAAATGAATAATATCAGCTTTTAAACAGCCTGTGTGTCTGGGTTTTCTGGACAGTATCTAGGAACTTTAGAGTTTTGAATGAATTTTAGCATGTTGCATTTTGTTTTTTTGTTGGCAAACGCTACTTTGTTCCACATGGAGACACAACAAGTACACATAAGTGTTTTCTGAGTAGAATGCTACAGAAACTAGGTGAAAAATGATATTTGCTATGTAAACATGACATGGAATCCACTTGCCCAAGATAAAGACTGCTTTTCTCCAAAACCAGTTTCAACATCCTTTTCGGGGTCCTTTGCACACGAATTCCGCACGAGTTTGTCCAGATAGGTCTGGATCTAACCAGAAATATCCGGTTCTGTGTGGCTAAATGAATATCAGCTTTTAAACAGCCTGTGTGTTTGTTAGTGTTTTCTGGAGAGTATCTATGAACTTTAGAGTTTTGAATGAATTTTAGCATGTTACATTTGGTTTTGGTTGGGTAACGCTAATTAGTTCCACATGGAGACACAACAAGTACACATAAGTGTTTTCTGAGTAGAATGCTACAGAAACTAGGTTAAAAATGATATTTGCGACTGTAAACATGACATTGAATTCACATTCCCAAGAAAAAGACTTTGCTGTTCTCCAAAACCAGTTACGATATGCTTTTCTGGGTCCTCGGCACACGAATTTTAGATGATTTTGTCCAGATAGGTCTGGATCTAACCAGAAATATCCGGTTCTGTGTGGCTAAATGAATATCAGCTTTTAAAAAGCCTGTGTGTATGTTAGTGTTTTCTGGATAGTATCTATGAACTTTAGAGTTTTGAATGAATTTTAGCATGTTACATTTTGTTTTTTTGTTGGCAAACGCTAATTAGTTCCACATGGAGACACAACAAGTACACATAAGTGTTTTCTGAGTAGAATGCTACAGAAACTAGGTGAAAAATGATATTTGCGACTCTAAACATGACATTGAATTCACATTCCCAAGAAAAAGACTTTGCTTTTCTCCAAAACCAGTTTCGATAAATTTTCTGGGTCCTTGGCACATGAATTTCACACGAGTTTGTCCAGATAGGTCTGGATCTAACAAGAAATATCCGGTTCTGTGTGGCTAAATGAATATCAGCTTTGAAACAGCCTATGTGTTTGTTAGTTTTTCCTGGATAGTATCTAGGAACTTTAGAGTTTTGAATGAATTTTAGCATGTTGCATTTTGTTTTTTTGTTAGCAAATGTTAATTAATTCCACATGGAGACACAACAAGTACACATAAGTGTTTTGTGATTAGAATGTTACAGAAAATAGGTTTAAAATGATATTTGCTATGGAAACATGACATGGAATCCACTTGCCCACGAAAAAGACTTTGCTTTTCTCCAAAACCAGTTTCAACATCCTTTTCGGGGTCCTTAACACACGAATTCCACACGAGTTTGTCCAGATAGGTCGGGATCTAACCAGAAATATCCAGTTCTGTGTGGCTAAATGAATAATATCAGCTTTTAAACAGCCTGTGTGTCTGGGTTTTCTGGACAGTATCTAGGAACTTTAGAGTTTTGAATGAATTTTAGCATGTTGCATTTTGTTTTTTTGTTGGCAAACGCTACTTTGTTCCACATGGAGACACAACAAGTACACATAAGTGTTTTCTGAGTAGAATGCTACAGAAACTAGGTGAAAAATGATATTTGCTATGTAAACATGACATGGAATCCACTTGCCCAAGATAAAGACTGCTTTTCTCCAAAACCAGTTTCAACATCCTTTTCGGGGTCCTTTGCACACGAATTCCGCACGAGTTTGTCCAGATAGGTCTGGATCTAACCAGAAATATCCGGTTCTGTGTGGCTAAATGAATATCAGCTTTTAAACAGCCTGTGTGTTTGTTAGTGTTTTCTGGATAGTATCTATTAACTTTAGAGTTTTGAATGAATTTTAGCATGTTACATTTTGTTTTTTTTTTGGCAAACGCTAATTAGTTCCACATGGAGACACAACAAGTACACATAAGTGTTTTCTGAGTAGAATGCTACAGAAACTAGGTTAAAAATGATATTTGCGACTGTAAACATGACATGGAATTCACATTCCCAAGAAAAAGACTTTGCTTTTCTCTAAAACCAGCTTGACTCTACTTTTCTGGGTCCTTTGCACACGATATCCACACGAGTTTGTCCAGATAGGTCTGGATCTAACCAGAAATATCCGGTTCTGTGTGGCTAAATGAATATCAGCTTTTAAACAGCCTGTGTGTCTGTGTTTTCTGGACAGTATCTAGGAACTTTAGAGTTTTGAATGAATTTTAGCATGTTGCATTTTGGTTTTTTGTTGGCAAACGCTAATTAGTTCCACATGGAGACACAACAAGTACGCATTAGTGTTTTCTGAGTAGAATGCTACAGAAACTAGGTTAAAAATGCTATTTGCATCTTTAAACATGACATTGAATTCACATTCCCAAGAAAACGTCTTTGCTTTTCTCCAAAACCAGTTTGTCTCTACTTTTCTGGGTCCTTTGCACACGATATCCACACGAGTTTGTCCAGATAGGTCTGGATATAACCAGAAATATCCGGTTCTGTGTGGCGAAATGAATATCAGCTTTTAAACAGCCTGTGTGTCTGTGTTTTCTGGACAGTATCTAGGAACTTTAGAGTTTTGAATGAATTTTAGCATGTTGCATTTTGTTTTTTTGTTGGCAAACGCTAATTAGTTCCACATGGAGACACAACAAGTACGCATTAGTGTTTTCTGAGTAGAATGCTACAGAAACTAGGTTAAAAATGCTATTTGCATCTTTACAAATGACATTGAATTCACATTCCCAAGAAAACGTCTGTGCTTTTCTCCAAAACCAGTTTGACTCTGCTTTTTGTGGTCCTCGGCAGACGAATTCCAGATGATTTTGTCCAGATAGGTCTGGATCTAACCAGAAATATCCGATTCTTTGTGGCTATATGAATATCAGCTTTTAAACAGCCTGTGGGTATGTTAGTGTTTTCTCGACAGAATCTAGGAACTTTAGAATTTTGAATGAATTTTAGCATGTTACATTTTGTTTTTTTGTTGGCAAACGCTATTTAGTTCCACATGGAGACACAACATGTACGCATAAGTGATTTCTGAGTAGAATGCTACAGAAACTAGGTTAAAACTGATATTTGCGACTGTAAACATGACATTGAATTCACATTCCCAAGAAAAAGACTTTGCTTTTCTCCAAAACCAGTTTCGATGTGCTTTTCTGGGTCCTCGGCACACGAATTCCAGTTGATTTTGTCCAGATAGGTCTGGATCTAACCAGAAATATCCGGTTCTGTGTGGCGAAATGAATATCAGCTTTTAAATAGCCTGTGTGTTTGTTAGTGTTTTCTGGATAGTATCTATGAACTTTAGAGTTATGAATGAATTTTAGCATGTTACATTTTTTGTTTTTGTTGGCAAACGCTACTTAGTTCCACATGGAGACACAACAAGTACACATAAGTGTTTTCTGAGTAGAATGCTACAGAAACTAGGTTAAAAATGATATTTGTGACTGTAAACATGACATTGAATTCACATTCCCAAGAAAAAGACTTTGCTGTTCTCCAAAACCAGTTACGATATGCTTTTCTGGGTCCTCGGCACACGAATTCCAGATGATTTTGTCCAGATAGGTCTGGATCTAACCAGAAATATCCGGTTCTGTGTGGCTAAATGAATATCAGCTTTTAAAAAGCCTGTGTGTATGTTAGTGTTTTCTGGATAGTATCTATGAACTTTAGAGTTTTGAATGAATTTTAGCATGTTACATTTTGTTTTTTTGTTGGCAAACGCTAATTAGTTCCACATGGAGACACAACAAGTACACATAAGTGTTTTCTGAGTAGAATGCTACAGAAACTAGGTGAAAAATGATATTTGCGACTCTAAACATGACATTGAATTCACATTCCCAAGAAAAAGACTTTGCTTTTCTCCAAAACCAGTTTCGATAAATTTTCTGGGTCCTTGGCACATGAATTTCACACGAGTTTGTCCAGATAGGTCTGGATCTAACAAGAAATATCCGGTTCTGTGTGGCTAAATGAATATCAGCTTTGAAACAGCCTATGTGTTTGTTAGTTTTTCCTGGATAGTATCTAGGAACTTTAGAGTTTTGAATGAATTTTAGCATGTTGCATTTTGTTTTTTTGTTAGCAAATGTTAATTAATTCCACATGGAGACACAACAAGTACACATAAGTGTTTTGTGATTAGAATGTTACAGAAAATAGGTTTAAAATGATATTTGCTATGGAAACATGACATGGAATCCACTTGCCCAAGAAAAAGACTTTGCTTTTCTCCAAAACCAGTTTCAACATCCTTTTCGGGTTCCTTAACACACGAATTCCACACGAGTTTGTCCAGATAGGTCGGGATCTAACCAGAAATATCCAGTTCTGTGTGGCTAAATGAATAATATCAGCTTTTAAACAGCCTGTGTGTCTGGGTTTTCTGGACAGTATCTAGGAACTTTAGAGTTTTGAATGAATTTTAGCATGTTGCATTTTGTTTTTTTGTTGGCAAACGCTACTTTGTTCCACATGGAGACACAACAAGTACACATAAGTGTTTTCTGAGTAGAATGCTACAGAAACTAGGTGAAAAAATGATATTTGCTATGTAAACATGACATGGAATCCACTTGCCCAAGATAAAGACTGCTTTTCTCCAAAACCAGTTTCAACATCCTTTTCGGGGTCCTTTGCACACGAATTCCGCACGAGTTTGTCCAGATAGGTCTGGATCTAACCAGAAATATCCGGTTCTGTGTGGCTAAATGAATATCAGCTTTTAAACAGCCTGTGTGTTTGTTAGTGTTTTCTGGAGAGTATCTATGAACTTTAGAGTTTTGAATGAATTTTAGCATGTTACATTTGGTTTTGGTTGGGTAACGCTAATTAGTTCCACATGGAGACACAACAAGTACACATAAGTGTTTTCTGAGTAGAATGCTACAGAAACTAGGTTAAAAATGATATTTGCGACTGTAAACATGACATTGAATTCACATTCCCAAGAAAAAGACTTTGCTGTTCTCCAAAACCAGTTACGATATGCTTTTCTGGGTCCTCGGCACACGAATTTTAGATGATTTTGTCCAGATAGGTCTGGATCTAACCAGAAATATCCGGTTCTGTGTGGCTAAATGAATATCAGCTTTTAAAAAGCCTGTGTGTATGTTAGTGTTTTCTGGATAGTATCTATGAACTTTAGAGTTTTGAATGAATTTTAGCATGTTACATTTTGTTTTTTTGTTGGCAAACGCTAATTAGTTCCACATGGAGACACAACAAGTACACATAAGTGTTTTCTGAGTAGAATGCTACAGAAACTAGGTGAAAAATGATATTTGCGACTCTAAACATGACATTGAATTCACATTCCCAAGAAAAAGACTTTGCTTTTCTCCAAAACCAGTTTCGATAAATTTTCTGGGTCCTTGGCACATGAATTTCACACGAGTTTGTCCAGATAGGTCTGGATCTAACAAGAAATATCCGGTTCTGTGTGGCTAAATGAATATCAGCTTTGAAACAGCCTATGTGTTTGTTAGTTTTTCCTGGATAGTATCTAGGAACTTTAGAGTTTTGAATGAATTTTAGCATGTTGCATTTTGTTTTTTTGTTAGCAAATGTTAATTAATTCCACATGGAGACACAACAAGTACACATAAGTGTTTTGTGATTAGAATGTTACAGAAAATAGGTTTAAAATGATATTTGCTATGGAAACATGACATGGAATCCACTTGCCCAAGAAAAAGACTTTGCTTTTCTCCAAAACCAGTTTCAACATCCTTTTCGGGGTCCTTAACACACGAATTCCACACGAGTTTGTCCAGATAGGTCGGGATCTAACCAGAAATATCCAGTTCTGTGTGGCTAAATGAATAATATCAGCTTTTAAACAGCCTGTGTGTCTGGGTTTTCTGGACAGTATCTAGGAACTTTAGAGTTTTGAATGAATTTTAGCATGTTGCATTTTGTTTTTTTGTTGGCAAACGCTACTTTGTTCCACATGGAGACACAACAAGTACACATAAGTGTTTTCTGAGTAGAATGCTACAGAAACTAGGTGAAAAATGATATTTGCTATGTAAACATGACATGGAATCCACTTGCCCAAGATAAAGACTGCTTTTCTCCAAAACCAGTTTCAACATCCTTTTCGGGGTCCTTTGCACACGAATTCCGCACGAGTTTGTCCAGATAGGTCTGGATCTAACCAGAAATATCCGGTTCTGTGTGGCTAAATGAATATCAGCTTTTAAACAGCCTGTGTGTTTGTTAGTGTTTTCTGGAGAGTATCTATGAACTTTAGAGTTTTGAATGAATTTTAGCATGTTACATTTGGTTTTGGTTGGGTAACGCTAATTAGTTCCACATGGAGACACAACAAGTACACATAAGTGTTTTCTGAGTAGAATGCTACAGAAACTAGGTTAAAAATGATATTTGTGACTGTAAACATGACATTGAATTCACATTCCCAAGAAAAAGACTTTGCTGTTCTCCAAAACCAGTTACGATATGCTTTTCTGGGTCCTCGGCACACGAATTCCAGATGATTTTGTCCAGATAGGTCTGGATCTAACCAGAAATATCCGGTTCTGTGTGGCTAAATGAATATCAGCTTTTAAAAAGCCTGTGTGTATGTTAGTGTTTTCTGGATAGTATCTATGAACTTTAGAGTTTTGAATGAATTTTAGCATGTTACATTTTTTGTTTTTGTTGGCAAACGCTAATTAGTTCCACATGGAGACACAACAAGTACACATAAGTGTTTTCTGAGTAGAATGCTACAGAAACTAGGTTAAAAATGATATTTGCGACTCTAAACATGACATTGAATTCACATTCCCAAGAAAAAGACTTTGCTTTTCTCCAAAACCAGTTTCGATAAATTTTCTGGGTCCTTGGCACATGAATTTCACACGAGTTTGTCCAGATAGGTCTGGATCTAACCAGAAATATCCGGTTCTGTGTGGCTAAATGAATATCAGCTTTGAAACAGCCTATGTGTTTGTTAGTTTTTCCTGGATAGTATCTAGGAACTTTAGAGTTTTGAATGAATTTTAGCATGTTGCATTTTGTTTTTTTGTTAGCAAATGTTAATTAATTCCACATGGAGACACAACAAGTACACATAAGTGTTTTGTGATTAGAATGTTACAGAAAATAGGTTTAAAATGATATTTGCTATGGAAACATGACATGGAATCCACTTGCCCAAGAAAAAGACTTTGCTTTTCTCCAAAACCAGTTTCAACATCCTTTTCGGGGTCCTTAACACACGAATTCCACACGAGTTTGTCCAGATAGGTCGGGATCTAACCAGAAATATCCAGTTCTGTGTGGCTAAATGAATAATATCAGCTTTTAAACAGCCTGTGTGTCTGGGTTTTCTGGACAGTATCTAGGAACTTTAGAGTTTTGAATGAATTTTAGCATGTTGCATTTTGTTTTTTTGTTGGCAAACGCTACTTTGTTCCACATGGAGACACAACAAGTACACATAAGTGTTTTCTGAGTAGAATACTACAGAAACTAGGTGAAAAATGATATTTGCGTCTGTAAACATGACATTGAATTCACATTCCCAAGAAAACGTCTTTGCTTTTCTCCAAAACCAGTTTGACTCTGCTTTTTGTGGTCCTCGGCAGACGAATTCCAGATGATTTTGTCCAGATAGGTCTGGATCTAACCAGAAATATCCGGTTCTGTGTGGCTAAATGAATATCAGCTTTTAAACAGCCTGTGTGTCTGTGTTTTCTGGATAGTATCTAGGAACTTTAGAGTTTTGAATGAATTTTAGCATGTTGCATTTTGTTTTTTGTTGGCAAACGCTAATTAGTTCCACATGGAGACACAACAAGTACACATAAGTGTTTTCTGAGTAGAATGCTACAGAAACTAGGTTAAAAATGATATTTGCGTCTGTAAACATGACATTGAATTCACATTCCCAAGAATAAGACTTTGCTTTTCTCCAAAACCAGTTTCGATATGCTTTTCTGGGTCCTTGCACACGAATTCCACACGAGTTTGTCCAGATAGGTCTGGATCTAACCAGAAATATCCGGTTCTGTATGGCTAAATGAATATCAGCTTTTAAACAGCCTGTGTGTTTGTTAGTGTTTCCTGGATAGTTTCTATGAACTTTAGAGTTTTGAATGAATTTTAGCATGTTACATTTGGTTTTTTGTTGGCAAATGCTAATTAGTTCCACATGGAGATACAACAAGTACACATAAGTGTTTTCTGAGTAGAATGCTACAGAAACTAGGTTAAAAATGATATTTGCTATGTAAACATGACATGGAATCCACTTGCCCAAGAAAAAGACTTTGCTTTTCTCCAAAACCAGTTTGTCTCTAATTTCTGTGTCCTTTGCACACGATATCCACAAGAGTTTGTCCAGATAGGTCTGGATCTAACCAGAAATATCCGGTTCTGTGTGGCTAAATGAATATCAGCTTTTAAACAGCCTGTGTGTCTGTGTTTTCTGGACAGTATCTAGGAACTTTAGAGTTTTGAATGAATTTTAGCATATTGCATTTTGTTTTTTTGTTGGCAAACGCTAATTAGTTCCACATGGAGACACAACAAGTACGCATTAGTGTTTTCTGAGTAGAATGCTACAGAAACTAGGTTAAAAATGCTATTTGCATCTTTACAAATGACATTGAATTCACATTCCCAAGAAAACGTCTGTGCTTTTCTCCAAAACCAGTTTGACTCTGCTTTTTGTGGTCCTCGGCAGACGAATTCCAGATGATTTTGTCCAGATAGGTCTGGATCTAACCAGAAATATCCGATTCTGTGTGGCTAAATGAATATCAGCTTTTAAACAGCCTGTGGGTATGTTAGTGTTTTCTCGACAGTATCTAGGAACTTTAGAATTATGAATGAATTTTAGCATGTTACATTTTGTTTTTTTGTTGGCAAACGCTAATTAGTTCCACATGGAGACACAACATGTACGCATAAGTGATTTCTGAGTAGAATGCTACAGAAACTAGGTTAAAACTGATATTTGCGGCTGTAAACATGACATTGAATTCACATTCCCAAGAAAAAGACTTTGCTTTTCTCCAAAACCAGTTTCGATGTGCTTTTCTGGGTCCTTGGCACACGAATTCCAGTTGATTTTGTCCAGATAGTTCTGGATCTAACCAGAAATATCCAGTTCTGTGTGGCGAAATGAATATCAGCTTTTAAATAGCCTGTGTGTTTGTTAGTGTTTTCTGGATAGTATCTATGAACTTTAGAGTTATGAATGAATTTTAGCATGTTACATTTTTTGTTTTTGTTGGCAAACGCTAATTAGTTCCACATGGAGACACAACAAGTACACAGAAGTGTTTTCTGAGTAGAATGCTACAGAAACTAGGTTAAAAATGATATTTGTGACTGTAAACATGACATTGAATTCACATTCCCAAGAAAAAGACTTTGCTGTTCTCCAAAACCAGTTACGATATGCTTTTCTGGGTCCTCGGCACACGAATTCCAGATGATTTTGTCCAGATAGGTCTGGATCTAACCAGAAATATCCGGTTCTGTGTGGCTAAATGAATATCAGCTTTTAAAAAGCCTGTGTGTATGTTAGTGGTTTCTGGATAGTTTCTATGAACTTTAGAGTTTTGAATGAATTTTAGCATGTTACATTTTGTTTTTTTGTTGGCAAACGCTAATTAGTTCCACATGGAGACACAACAAGTACACATAAGTGTTTTCTGAGTAGAATGCTACAGAAACTAGGTTAAAAATGATATTTGCGACTCTAAACATGACATTGAATTCACATTCCCAAGAAAAAGACTTTGCTTTTCTCCAAAAACAGTTTCGATAAATTTTCTGGGTCCTTGGCACATGAATTTCACACGAGTTTGTCCAGATAGGTCTGGATCTAACAAGAAATATCCGGTTCTGTGTGGCTAAATGAATATCAGCTTTGAAACAGCCTATGTGTTTGTTAGTTTTTCCTGGATAGTATCTAGGAACTTTAGAGTTTTGAATGAATTTTAGCATGTTGCATTTTGTTTTTTTGTTAGCAAATGTTAATTAATTCCACATGGAGACACAACAAGTACACATAAGTGTTTTGTGATTAGAATGTTACAGAAAATAGGTTTAAAATGATATTTGCTATGGAAACATGACATGGAATCCACTTGCCCAAGAAAAAGACTTTGCTTTTCTCCAAAACCAGTTTCAACATCCTTTTCGGGGACCTTAACACACGAATTCCACACGAGTTTGTCCAGATAGGTCGGGATCTAACCAGAAATATCCAGTTCTGTGTGGCTAAATGAATAATATCAGCTTTTAAACAGCCTGTGTGTCTGGGTTTTCTGGACAGTATCTAGGAACTTTAGAGTTTTGAATGAATTTTAGCATGTTGCATTTTGTTTTTTTGTTGGCAAACGCTACTTTGTTCCACATGGAGACACAACAAGTACACATAAGTGTTTTCTGAGTAGAATGCTACAGAAACTAGGTGAAAAATGATATTTGCTATGTAAACATGACATTGAATTCACATTCCCAAGAAAACGTCTTTGCTTTTCTCCAAAACCAGTTTGACTCTGCTTTTTGTGGTCCTCGGCAGACGAATTCCAGATGATTTTGTCCAGATAGGTCTGGATCTAACCAGAAATATCCGGTTCTGTGTGGCTAAATGAATATCAGCTTTTAAACAGCCTGTGTGTCTGTGTTTTCTGGATAGTATCTAGGAACTTTAGATTTTTGAATGAATTTTAGCATGTTGCATTTTGTTTTTTGTTGGCAAACGCTAATTAGTTCCACATGGAGACACAACAAGTACACATAACTGTTTTCTGAGTAGAATGCTACAGAAACTAGGTTAAAAATGATATTTGCGTCTGTAAACATGACATTGAATTCACATTCCCAAGAATAAGACTTTGCTTTTCTCCAAAACCAGTTTCGATATGCTTTTCTGGGTCCTTGCACACGAATTCCACACGAGTTTGTCCAGATAGGTCTGGATCTAACCAGAAATATCCGGTTCTGTATGGCTAAATGAATATCAGCTTTTAAACAGCCTGTGTGTTTGTTAGTGTTTCCTGGATAGTTTCTATGAACTTTAGAGTTTTGAATGAATTTTAGCATGTTACATTTGGTTTTTTGTTGGCAAATGCTAATTAGTTCCACATGGAGACACAACAAGTACACATAAGTGTTTTCTGAGTAGAATGCTACAGAAACTAGGTTAAAAATGATATTTGCTATGTAAACATGACATGGAATCCACTTGCCCAAGAAAAAGACTTTGCTTTTCTCCAAAACCAGTTTGTCTCTACTTTTCTGTGTCCTTTGCACACGATATCCACAAGAGTTTGTCCAGATAGGTCTGGATCTAACCAGAAATATCCGGTTCTGTGTGGCTGAATGAATATCAGCTTTTAAACAGCCTGTGTGTCTGTGTTTTCTGGACAGTATCTAGGAACTTTAGAGTTTTGAATGAATTTTAGCATGTTGCATTTTGGTTTTTTGTTGGCAAATGCTAATTAGTTCCACATGGAGACACAACAAATACACATAAGGGTTTTCTGAGTAGAATGCTACAGAAACTAGGTTAAAAATGATATTTGCTATGTAAACATGACATGGAATCTACTTGCCCAAGAAAAAGACTTTGCTTTTCTCCAACCAGTTTGTCTCTACTTTTCTGGGTCCTTTGCAAACGATATCCACATGAGTTTGTCCACATAGGTCTGGATCTAACCAGAAATATCCGGTTCTGTGTGGCTAAATGAATATCAGCTTTTAAACAGCCTGTGTGACTGTGTTTTCTGGACAGTATCTAGGAACTTTAGAGTTTTGAATGAATTTTAGCATGTTGCATTTTGTTTTTTTGTTGGCAAACGCTAATTAGTTCCACATGGAGACACAACAAGTACGCATAAGTGTTTTCTGAGTAGAATGCTACAGAAACTAGGTTAAAAATGATATTTGCATCTTTAAACATGACATTGTATTCACATTCCCAAGAAAACGTCTTTGCTTTTCTCCATAACCAGTTTGACTCTGCTTTTTGTGGTCCTCGGCAGACGAATTCCAGATGATTTTGTCCAGATAGTTCTGGATCTAACCAGAAATATCCGGTTCTGTGTGGCTAAATGAATATCAGCTTTTAAACAGCCTGTGTGTCTGTGTTTTCTGGATAGTATCTAGGAACTGTAGAGTTTTGAATGAATTTTAGCATGTTGCATTTTGTTTTTTTGTTGGCAAACGCTAATTAGATCCACATGGAGACACAACAAGTACACATAAGTGTTTTCTGAGTAGAATGCTACAGAACCTAGGTTAAAAATGATATTTGTGACTGTAAACATGACATTGAATTCACATTCCCAAGAAAAAGACTTTACTGTTCTCCAAAACCAGTTACGATATGCTTTTCTGGGTCCTCGGCACACGAATTCCAGATGATTTTGTCCAGATAGGTCTGGATCTAACCAGAAATATCCGGTTCTGTGTGGCTAAATGAATATCAGCTTTTAAAAAGCCTGTGTGTATGTTAGTGTTTTCTGGATAGTATCTATGAACTTTAGAGTTTTGAATGAATTTTAGCATGTTACATTTTGTTTTTTTGTTGGCAAACGCTAATTAGTTCCACATGGAGACACAACAAGTACACATAAGTGTTTTCTGAGTAGAATGCTACAGAAACTAGGTTAAAAATGATATTTGCGACTCTAAACATGACATTGAATTCACATTCCCAAGAAAAAGACTTTGCTTTTCTCCAAAACCAGTTTCGATAATTTTTCTGGGTCCTTGGCACATGAATTTCACACGAGTTTGTCCAGATAGGTCTGGATCTAACCAGAAATATCTGGTTCTGTGTGGCTAAATGAATATCAACTTTTAAACAGCCTGTGTGTTTGTTAGTGTTTTCTGGATAGTATCTGTGGTGGAATGAGAAGACCATGCCATGGTGGCCACTGGCAAGCGAGCGTCAGTTACTCAGCAATGGCTTTGAAACCCACCTGGCAATGGAGCCTGCCTGGTAAAAGGCTGTGATTGGATGGCTTTGGAAACTGCCTGGCAACAGGCTGTGATTGGATGTATTTGAAACTGCCTGGCAACAGGCTATGATTGGATGGCTTTGGAAACTGCTTGGCAACAGGCTATGATTGGATGGATTTGAAACTGCCTGGTAAAAGGCTGTGATTGGATGGCTTTGGAAACTGCCTGACAATAGGCTGTGATTGGTTGGGGCATAGACCGCCCCTTGACCAGATTGGCTGGTCTTGGCTATATAAGAAGTTGTACCAACTGTAATAAATGAGTCTGCGGGCTGCTCGCCTCGAGCCTGCTTTCACCCGACTCCCGGGGTCTGTGTGTTGACTCCGCGCCTCTTGCCCCCACCACACTGCTCCTCTCAGAAACGAATCCACTGCAACATTGTTGAGAAACTCAACTGCAACGTCTGGCGCCCAACGTGGGGCCCAGGAAAGAAATCAACTGATACATCTGGCGCGCCAACGTGACTGAGAAAGAGACAGCGTGTCGGACTCGGCGAGGTCCCCCCAGGATTTCGGCAAGTAGGCCCCTCGGTGTTTTGTGTGCTGTTCGGTTCTGTGAGGGTGAGCACAGAACCCCCTCCTACGCCCCTTTCCTTGTCCTTGTCCTCGGTCTAAGTGACCCCAGGTTAGCACACACCGCCCAGAAGCGTACATCGCTTCTCGGCTCCTCCTTTCACTTTCGGTTCACCTGGCGAATTCACATAAGGGACTGATCATCCCAGAATTCGGAACCAAGTCATCTTCCCTCACTCGAGAGAGGTGACGCTCCGGAGACACCGTGTGGGCATACGGCCTTGACCTAACAAATCAAGGAAGTCCCCCACTAAGCACAGGACATACTACAATCTGATACACCACTATCTGTTTGTCTAACATAGGGAAACCTCCTGCAAAATGCCATCAACAGCTGAGGTGCTAGGAATTTGCTTTGTTATGGCAGCAGTGCTATGTGTATCTTTCCTTTGGCCAGAGTTGGCATGCCGTACCACTCTTAAGCACTCAGACATAGGAAAGATACGCCCCTCTCAGAATCCTGCGCAGATTATCAAAGATAGTGAATTTGTGAGTGATAAGAGCCTGACACTCCAGGCCCCTGTCTCACAGACAATAGTTGGTGATTTAGGGAGAGAGAGCTCGGACAGTGAAAATAACAATGTAGCATACAAGGTAGCAAACGATGTAGTAAACAAGGTAGCAATGCCTAGTCAGCCACCCTCCACATACCTGTGGGATGAACTTAGAGGACCTCCCGACAATAACTCATTCGAGGTCATCCCATCCACACCCAGTGATGATCCCCACATTTGTGGCAGTACTCGGGCACCACAAGCTCTCAGGGCAGCCACTAAACCCTATGCCATCAGCATGTTTGCTGTTAATGTCGAAGTGTATGCAAAATTCAGGCCCTGGATTCTAACGCCTGTAAAAAGGCTTCTATTAACCAAAGGTCGAGGATATGCTTGTGTCTTTCCAGAGAATGCAGAACAGCCCATTTGGGTACCAGCCCGAAACATCAAGCCTGCAACGGACAGCCAACCAGGACCAGCTGAACAAGACCGAGACACCGCCTTGTTAGCAGATGCACCTGCCCTATCATCCTACCCTGAGAAACTGCCCATAGCCACATCTGTTACTGTTTTGTACCCCACTAGCTCTGGTCAGCCACTCAAATGGCTCACAGCCTGTGTGCGGTCATGCCATTCCTGATAACCATTATTCCTCATTCCTACCCCTATCTGAGCAAGCACTCCTGTGGTCTCTTGGTTTGAGCGCTGGTTAGTCAACGACCGGTAAGATCCCCTGGGGGACAACCTAAGACAGGCACAGCTGCGTACGGAGACCACATGGAAACGGGGTCAACAATGGTATGGCCAAGAATCATGCCTCCCGTTGCTCAAAAATAAACGAAAAGGGGGAAATGTGGTAGAATGAGAAGGCCATGCCAAGGTGGCCACTGGCAAGCGAGCGTCAGTTACTCAGCAATGGCTTTGAAACCCACCTGGCAATGGAGCCTGCCTGGTAAAAGGCTGTGATTGGATGGCTTTGGAAACTGCCTGGCAACAGGCTGTGATTGGATGTATTTGAAACTGCCTGGCAACAGGCTATGATTGGATGGCTTTGGAAACTGCTTGGCAACAGGCTATGATTGGATGGATTTGAAACTGCCTGGTAAAAGGCTGTGATTGGATGGCTTTGGAAACTGCCTGACAATAGGCTGTGATTGGTTGGGGCATAGACCGCCCCTTGACCAGATTGGCTGGTCTTGGCTATATAAGAAGTTGTACCAACTGTAATAAATGAGTCTGCGGGCTGCTCGCCTCGAGCCTGCTTTCACCCGACTCCCGGGGTCTGTGTGTTGACTCCGCGCCTCTTGCCCCCACCACACTGCTCCTCTCAGAAACGAATCCACTGCAACATTGTTGAGAAACTCAACTGCAACGTCTGGCGCCCAACGTGGGGCCCAGGAAAGAAATCAACTGATACATCTGGCGCGCCAACGTGACTGAGAAAGAGACAGCGTGTCGGACTCGGCGAGGTCCCCCCAGGATTTCGGCAAGTAGGCCCCTCGGTGTTTTGTGTGCTGTTCGGTTCTGTGAGGGTGAGCACAGAACCCCCTCCTACGCCCCTTTCCTTGTCCTTGTCCTCGGTCTAAGTGACCCCAGGTTAGCACACACCGCCCAGAAGCGTACATCGCTTCTCGGCTCCTCCTTTCACTTTCGGTTCACCTGGCGAATTCACATAAGGGACTGATCATCCCAGAATTCGGAACCAAGTCATCTTCCCTCACTCGAGAGAGGTGACGCTCCGGAGACACCGTGTGGGCATACGGCCTTGACCTAACAAATCAAGGAAGTCCCCCACTAAGCACAGGACATACTACAATCTGATACACCACTATCTGTTTGTCTAACATAGGGAAACCTCCTGCAAAATGCCATCAACAGCTGAGGTGCTAGGAATTTGCTTTGTTATGGCAGCAGTGCTATGTGTATCTTTCCTTTGGCCAGAGTTGGCATGCCGTACCACTCTTAAGCACTCAGACATAGGAAAGATACGCCCCTCTCAGAATCCTGCGCAGATTATCAAAGATAGTGAATTTGTGAGTGATAAGAGCCTGACACTCCAGGCCCCTGTCTCACAGACAATAGTTGGTGATTTAGGGAGAGAGAGCTCGGACAGTGAAAATAACAATGTAGCATACAAGGTAGCAAACGATGTAGTAAACAAGGTAGCAATGCCTAGTCAGCCACCCTCCACATACCTGTGGGATGAACTTAGAGGACCTCCCGACAATAACTCATTCGAGGTCATCCCATCCACACCCAGTGATGATCCCCACATTTGTGGCAGTACTCGGGCACCACAAGCTCTCAGGGCAGCCACTAAACCCTATGCCATCAGCATGTTTGCTGTTAATGTCGAAGTGTATGCAAAATTCAGGCCCTGGATTCTAACGCCTGTAAAAAGGCTTCTATTAACCAAAGGTCGAGGATATGCTTGTGTCTTTCCAGAGAATGCAGAACAGCCCATTTGGGTACCAGCCCGAAACATCAAGCCTGCAACGGACAGCCAACCAGGACCAGCTGAACAAGACCGAGACACCGCCTTGTTAGCAGATGCACCTGCCCTATCATCCTACCCTGAGAAACTGCCCATAGCCACATCTGTTACTGTTTTGTACCCCACTAGCTCTGGTCAGCCACTCAAATGGCTCACAGCCTGTGTGCGGTCATGCCATTCCTGATAACCATTATTCCTCATTCCTACCCCTATCTGAGCAAGCACTCCTGTGGTCTCTTGGTTTGAGCGCTGGTTAGTCAACGACCGGTAAGATCCCCTGGGGGACAACCTAAGACAGGCACAGCTGCGTACGGAGACCACATGGAAACGGGGTCAACAATGGTATGGCCAAGAATCATGCCTCCCGTTGCTCAAAAATAAACGAAAAGGGGGAAATGTGGTAGAATGAGAAGGCCATGCCAAGGTGGCCACTGGCAAGCGAGCGTCAGTTACTCAGCAATGGCTTTGAAACCCACCTGGCAATGGAGCCTGCCTGGTAAAAGGCTGTGATTGGATGGCTTTGGAAACTGCCTGGCAACAGGCTGTGATTGGATGTATTTGAAACTGCCTGGCAACAGGCTATGATTGGATGGCTTTGGAAACTGCTTGGCAACAGGCTATGATTGGATGGATTTGAAACTGCCTGGTAAAAGGCTGTGATTGGATGGCTTTGGAAACTGCCTGACAATAGGCTGTGATTGGTTGGGGCATAGACCGCCCCTTGACCAGATTGGCTGGTCTTGGCTATATAAGAAGTTGTACCAACTGTAATAAATGAGTCTGCGGGCTGCTCGCCTCGAGCCTGCTTTCACCCGACTCCCGGGGTCTGTGTGTTGACTCCGCGCCTCTTGCCCCCACCACACTGCTCCTCTCAGAAACGAATCCACTGCAACATTGTTGAGAAACTCAACTGCAACGTCTGGCGCCCAACGTGGGGCCCAGGAAAGAAATCAACTGATACATCTGGCGCGCCAACGTGACTGAGAAAGAGACAGCGTGTCGGACTCGGCGAGGTCCCCCCAGGATTTCGGCAAGTAGGCCCCTCGGTGTTTTGTGTGCTGTTCGGTTCTGTGAGGGTGAGCACAGAACCCCCTCCTACGCCCCTTTCCTTGTCCTTGTCCTCGGTCTAAGTGACCCCAGGTTAGCACACACCGCCCAGAAGCGTACATCGCTTCTCGGCTCCTCCTTTCACTTTCGGTTCACCTGGCGAATTCACATAAGGGACTGATCATCCCAGAATTCGGAACCAAGTCATCTTCCCTCACTCGAGAGAGGTGACGCTCCGGAGACACCGTGTGGGCATACGGCCTTGACCTAACAAATCAAGGAAGTCCCCCACTAAGCACAGGACATACTACGATCTGATACACCACTATCTGTTTGTCTAACATAGGGAAACCTCCTGCAAAATGCCATCAACAGCTGAGGTGCTAGGAATTTGCTTTGTTATGGCAGCAGTGCTATGTGTATCTTTCCTTTGGCCAGAGTTGGCATGCCGTACCACTCTTAAGCACTCAGACATAGGAAAGATACGCCCCTCTCAGAATCCTGCGCAGATTATCAAAGATAGTGAATTTGTGAGTGATAAGAGCCTGACACTCCAGGCCCCTGTCTCACAGACAATAGTTGGTGATTTAGGGAGAGAGAGCTCGGACAGTGAAAATAACAATGTAGCATACAAGGTAGCAAACGATGTAGTAAACAAGGTAGCAATGCCTAGTCAGCCACCCTCCACATACCTGTGGGATGAACTTAGAGGACCTCCCGACAATAACTCATTCGAGGTCATCCCATCCACACCCAGTGATGATCCCCACATTTGTGGCAGTACTCGGGCACCACAAGCTCTCAGGGCAGCCACTAAACCCTATGCCATCAGCATGTTTGCTGTTAATGTCGAAGTGTATGCAAAATTCAGGCCCTGGATTCTAACGCCTGTAAAAAGGCTTCTATTAACCAAAGGTCGAGGATATGCTTGTGTCTTTCCAGAGAATGCAGAACAGCCCATTTGGGTACCAGCCCGAAACATCAAGCCTGCAACGGACAGCCAACCAGGACCAGCTGAACAAGACCGAGACACCGCCTTGTTAGCAGATGCACCTGCCCTATCATCCTACCCTGAGAAACTGCCCATAGCCACATCTGTTACTGTTTTGTACCCCACTAGCTCTGGTCAGCCACTCAAATGGCTCACAGCCTGTGTGCGGTCATGCCATTCCTGATAACCATTATTCCTCATTCCTACCCCTATCTGAGCAAGCACTCCTGTGGTCTCTTGGTTTGAGCGCTGGTTAGTCAACGACCGGTAAGATCCCCTGGGGGACAACCTAAGACAGGCACAGCTGCGTACGGAGACCACATGGAAACGGGGTCAACAATGGTATGGCCAAGAATCATGCCTCCCGTTGCTCAAAAATAAACGAAAAGGGGGAAATGTGGTAGAATGAGAAGGCCATGCCAAGGTGGCCACTGGCAAGCGAGCGTCAGTTACTCAGCAATGGCTTTGAAACCCACCTGGCAATGGAGCCTGCCTGGTAAAAGGCTGTGATTGGATGGCTTTGGAAACTGCCTGGCAACAGGCTGTGATTGGATGTATTTGAAACTGCCTGGCAACAGGCTATGATTGGATGGCTTTGGAAACTGCTTGGCAACAGGCTATGATTGGATGGATTTGAAACTGCCTGGTAAAAGGCTGTGATTGGATGGCTTTGGAAACTGCCTGACAATAGGCTGTGATTGGTTGGGGCATAGACCGCCCCTTGACCAGATTGGCTGGTCTTGGCTATATAAGAAGTTGTACCAACTGTAATAAATGAGTCTGCGGGCTGCTCGCCTCGAGCCTGCTTTCACCCGACTCCCGGGGTCTGTGTGTTGACTCCGCGCCTCTTGCCCCCACCACACTGCTCCTCTCAGAAACGAATCCACTGCAACATTGTTGAGAAACTCAACTGCAACGTCTGGCGCCCAACGTGGGGCCCAGGAAAGAAATCAACTGATACATCTGGCGCGCCAACGTGACTGAGAAAGAGACAGCGTGTCGGACTCGGCGAGGTCCCCCCAGGATTTCGGCAAGTAGGCCCCTCGGTGTTTTGTGTGCTGTTCGGTTCTGTGAGGGTGAGCACAGAACCCCCTCCTACGCCCCTTTCCTTGTCCTTGTCCTCGGTCTAAGTGACCCCAGGTTAGCACACACCGCCCAGAAGCGTACATCGCTTCTCGGCTCCTCCTTTCACTTTCGGTTCACCTGGCGAATTCACATAAGGGACTGATCATCCCAGAATTCGGAACCAAGTCATCTTCCCTCACTCGAGAGAGGTGACGCTCCGGAGACACCGTGTGGGCATACGGCCTTGACCTAACAAATCAAGGAAGTCCCCCACTAAGCACAGGACATACTACGATCTGATACACCACTATCTGTTTGTCTAACATAGGGAAACCTCCTGCAAAATGCCATCAACAGCTGAGGTGCTAGGAATTTGCTTTGTTATGGCAGCAGTGCTATGTGTATCTTTCCTTTGGCCAGAGTTGGCATGCCGTACCACTCTTAAGCACTCAGACATAGGAAAGATACGCCCCTCTCAGAATCCTGCGCAGATTATCAAAGATAGTGAATTTGTGAGTGATAAGAGCCTGACACTCCAGGCCCCTGTCTCACAGACAATAGTTGGTGATTTAGGGAGAGAGAGCTCGGACAGTGAAAATAACAATGTAGCATACAAGGTAGCAAACGATGTAGTAAACAAGGTAGCAATGCCTAGTCAGCCACCCTCCACATACCTGTGGGATGAACTTAGAGGACCTCCCGACAATAACTCATTCGAGGTCATCCCATCCACACCCAGTGATGATCCCCACATTTGTGGCAGTACTCGGGCACCACAAGCTCTCAGGGCAGCCACTAAACCCTATGCCATCAGCATGTTTGCTGTTAATGTCGAAGTGTATGCAAAATTCAGGCCCTGGATTCTAACGCCTGTAAAAAGGCTTCTATTAACCAAAGGTCAAGGATATGCTTGTGTCTTTCCAGAGAATGCAGAACAGCCCATTTGGGTACCAGCCCGAAACATCAAGCCTGCAACGGACAGCCAACCAGGACCAGCTGAACAAGACCGAGACACCGCCTTGTTAGCAGATGCACCTGCCCTATCATCCTACCCTGAGAAACTGCCCATAGCCACATCTGTTACTGTTTTGTACCCCACTAGCTCTGGTCAGCCACTCAAATGGCTCACAGCCTGTGTGCGGTCATGCCATTCCTGATAACCATTATTCCTCATTCCTACCCCTATCTGAGCAAGCACTCCTGTGGTCTCTTGGTTTGAGCGCTGGTTAGTCAACGACCGGTAAGATCCCCTGGGGGACAACCTAAGACAGGCACAGCTGCGTACGGAGACCACATGGAAACGGGGTCAACAATGGTATGGCCAAGAATCATGCCTCCCGTTGCTCAAAAATAAACGAAAAGGGGGAAATGTGGTAGAATGAGAAGGCCATGCCAAGGTGGCCACTGGCAAGCGAGCGTCAGTTACTCAGCAATGGCTTTGAAACCCACCTGGCAATGGAGCCTGCCTGGTAAAAGGCTGTGATTGGATGGCTTTGGAAACTGCCTGGCAACAGGCTGTGATTGGATGTATTTGAAACTGCCTGGCAACAGGCTATGATTGGATGGCTTTGGAAACTGCTTGGCAACAGGCTATGATTGGATGGATTTGAAACTGCCTGGTAAAAGGCTGTGATTGGATGGCTTTGGAAACTGCCTGACAATAGGCTGTGATTGGTTGGGGCATAGACCGCCCCTTGACCAGATTGGCTGGTCTTGGCTATATAAGAAGTTGTACCAACTGTAATAAACGAGTCTGCGGGCTGCTCGCCTCGAGCCTGCTTTCACCCGACTCCCGGGGTCTGTGTGTTGACTCCGCGCCTCTTGCCCCCACCACGCTGCTCCTCTCAGAAACGAATCCACTGAAATATTGTTGAGAAAATAAATGGCAACAAGTATCTATGAACTTTAGAGTTTTGAATGAATTTTAGCATGTTACATTTTGTTTTTTTTTTTGTTGGCAAACGCTAATTAGTTCCACATGGAGACACAACAAGTACACATAAGTGTTTTCTGAGTAGAATGCTACAGAAACTAGGTTAAAAATGATATTTGCTATGTAAACATGACAGGGAATCCACTTGCCTAAGAAAAAGATATTGCTTTTCTCAAAAACCAGTTTCAACATTCTTTTCGTGGTCCTTTGCACACGAATTCCACACGAGTTTGTCCAGATAGTTCTGGATCTAACCAGAAATATCCGGTTCTGTGTGGTTAAATGAATATCAGCTTTTAAACAGCCTGTGTGTTTGTCAGTGTTTTCTAGATAGTATCTATGAACTTTAGAGTTTTGAATGAATTTTAGCATGTTACATTTTGTTTTTTTGTTGGCAAACGCTAATTAGTTCCACATGGAGACACAACAAGTACACATAAGTGTTTTCTGAGTAGAATGCTACAGAAACTAGGTTAAAAATGATATTTGTGTCTGTAAACATGACATTGAATTCACATTCCCAAGAAAAAGACTTTGCTTTTCTCCAAAACCAGTTTCGATATGCTTTTCTGGGTCCTTGCACACGAACTCCACACGAGTTTGTCCAGATAGGTCTGGATCTAACCAGAAATATCCGGTTCTGTGTGGCTAAATGAATATCAGCTTTTAAACAGCCTGTGTGTCTGGGATTTCTGAACAGTATCTAGGAACTTTAGAGTTTTGAATGAATTTTAGCATGTTGCATTTTGGTTTTTTGTTGGCAAACGCTACTTTGTTCCACATGGAGACACAACAAGTACACATAAGTGTTTTCTGACTAGAATGCTACAGAAACTAGGTTAAAAATGATATTTGCGACTGTAAACATGACATTGAATTCACATTCCCAAGAAAAAGACCTGCGTTTCTCCAAAACCAGTTTCGATATGCTTTTCTGGATCCTTTGCACACGAATTCCACACGAGTTTGTCCAGATAGGTCTGGATCTAACCAGAAATATCCGGTTCTGTGTGGCTAAATGAATATCAGCTTTTAAACAGCCTGTGTGTTTGTTAGTGTTTTCTGGAGAGTATCTATGAACTTTAGAGTTTTGAATGAATTTTAGCATGTTACATTTGTTTTTTTGTTGGCAAACGCTAATTAGTTCCACATGGAGACACAACAAGTACACATAAGTGTTTTCTGAGTAGAATGCTACAGAAACTAGGTTAAAAATGATATTTGCTATGTAAACATGACATGGAATCCACTTGCCCAAGATAAAGACTGCTTTTCTCCAAAACCAGTTTCAACATTTTTTTCGGGGTCCTTTGCACACGAATTCCGCACGAGTTTGTCCAGATAGGTCTGGATCTAACCAGAAATATCCGGTTCTGTGTGGCTAAATGAATATCAGCTTTTAAACAGCCTGTGTGTTTGTTAGTGTTTTCTGGAGAGTATCTATGAACTTTAGAGTTTTGAATGAATTTTAGCATGTTACATTTGGTTTTTTGTTGGCAAACGCTAATTAGTTCCACATGGAGACACAACAAGTACACATAAGTGTTTTCTGAGTAGAATGCTACAGAAACTAGGTTAAAAATGATATTTGCGTCTGTAAACATGACATTGAATTCACATTCCCAAGAAAACGTCTTTGCTTTTCTCCAAAACCAGTTTGACTCTGCTTTTTGTGGTCCTCGGCAGACGAATTCCAGATGATTTTGTCCAGATAGGTCTGGATCTAACCAGAAATATCCGGTTCTGTGTGGCTAAATGAATATCAGCTTTTAAACAGCCTGTGTGTCTGTGTTTTCTGGATAGTATCTAGGAACTTTAGAGTTTTGAATGAATTTTAGCATGTTGCATTTTGTTTTTTTGTTGGCAAACGCTAATTAGTTCCACATGGAGACACAACAAGTACACATAAGTGTTTTCTGAGTAGAATGCTACAGAAACTAGGTTAATAATGATATTTGCGACTCTAAACATGACATTGAATTCACATTCCCAAGATAAAGACTTTGCTTTTCTCCAAAACCAGTTTCGATAAGTTTTCTCGGTCCTTGGCACATGAATTTCACACGAGTTTGTCCAGATAGGTCTGGATCTAACCAGAAATATCCGGTTCTGTGTGGCTAAATGAATATCAGCTTTGAAACAGCCTGTGTGTTTGTTAGTTTTTCCTGGATAGTATCTAGGAACTTTAGAGTTTTGAATGAATTTTAGCATGTTGCATTTTGTTTTTTTGTTGGCAAACGCTAATTAGTTCCACATGGAGACACAACAAGTACACATAAGTGTTTTCTTATTAGAATGTTACCGAAAATAGGTTTAAAATGATATTTGCTATGGAAACATGACATGGAATCCACTTGCCCAAGAAAAAGACTTTGCTTTTCTCCAAAACCAGTTTCAACATCCTTTTCGGTGTCCTTAACACACGAATTCCACACGAGTTTTTCCAGATAGGTCTGGATCGAACCAGAAATATCCAGTTCTGTGTGGCTAAATGAATAATATCAGCTTTTAAACAGCCTGTGTGTCTGGGATTTCTGAACAGTATCTAGGAACTTTAGAGTTTTGAATGAATTTTAGCATGTTACATTTGGTTTTTTGTTGGCAAACGCTAATTAGTTCCACATGGAGACACAACAAGTACACATAAGTGTTTTCTGAGTAGAATGCTACAGAAACTAGGTTAAAAATGATATTTGCTATGTAAACATGACATGGAATCCACTTGCCCAAGATAAAGACTGCTTTTCTCCAAAACCAGTTTCAACATCCTTTTCGGGGTCCTTTGCACACGAATTCCGCACGAGTTTGTCCAGATAGGTCTGGATCTAACCAGAAATATCCGGTTCTGTGTGGCTAAATGAATATCAGCTTTTAAACAGCCTGTGTGTTTGTTAGTGTTTTCTGGAGAGTATCTATGAACTTTAGAGTTTTGAATGAATTTTAGCATGTTACATTTGGTTTTTGTTGGCAAACGCTAATTAGTTCCACATGGAGACACAACAAGTACACATAAGTGTTTTCTGAGTAGAATGCTACAGAAACTAGGTTAAAAATGATATTTGCTATGTAAACATGACATGGAATCCACTTGCCCAAGATAAAGACTGCTTTTCTCCAAAACCAGTTTCAACATCGTTTTTGGGGTCCTTTGCACACGAATTCTGCACGAGTTTGTCCAGATAGGTCTGGATCTAACATGAAATATCCGGTTCTGTGTGGCTAAATGAATATCAGCTTTTAAACAGCCTGTGTGTTTGTTAGTGTTTTCTGGATAATATCTATGAACTTCAGAGTTTTGAATGAATTTTAGCATGTTACATTTTGTTTTTTTGTTGGCAAACGCTAATTAGTTCCACATGGAGACACAACAAGTACACATAAGTGTTTTCTGAGTAGAATGCTACAGAAACTAGGTTAAAAATGCTATTTGCGTCTGTAAACATGACATTGAATTCACATTCCCAAGAAAAAGACTTTGCTGTTCTCCAAAACCAGTTTCGATATGCTTTTCTGGGTCCTCGGCACACGAATTCAAGATGATTTTGTCCAGATAGGTCTGGATCTAACCAGAAATATCCGGTTCTGTGTGGCTAAATGAATATCAGCTTTTAAACAGCCTGTGTGTATGTTAGTGTTTTCTGGATAATATCTAGGAACTTTAGAGTTTTGAATGAATTTTAGCATGTTGCATTTTGTTTTTGTGTTGGCAAATGCTAATTATTTCCACATGGAGACACAAGTACACATAAGTGTTTTCTGAGTAGAATGTTACAGTAACTAGGTTAGAAATGATATTTACTATGGAAACATGACATGGAATCCACTTGCCCAAGAAAAAGACTTTGCTTTTCTCCAAAACCAGTTTCAACATCCTTTTCGGGGTCCTTTGCACACGAATTCCACACGAGTTTGTCAGATAGGTCTTGATCGAACCAGAAATATCCAGTTCTGTGTGGCTAAATGAATAATATCAGCTTTTAAACAGCCTGTGTGTCTGGGATTTCTGAACAGTATCTATGAACTTTAGAGTTTTGAATGAATTTTAGCATGTTGCATTTTGTTTTTTTGTTGGCAAACGCTACTTTGTTCCACATGGAGACACAACAAGTACACATAAGTGTTTTCTGACTAGAATGCTACAGAAACTAGGTTAAAAATGATATTTGTGACTGTAAACATGACATTGAATTCACATTCCCAAGAAAAAGACCTGCGTTTCTCCAAAACCAGTTTGACTCTGCTTTTTGTGGTCCTCGGAAGACGAATTCCAGATGATTTTGTCCAGATAGGTCTGTATCTAACCAGAAATATCCGGTTCTGTGTGGCTAAATGAATATCAGCTTTTAAACAGCCTGTGTGTCTGTGTTTTCTGGATAGTATCTAGGAACTTTAGAGTTTTGAATGAATTTTAGCATGTTGCATTTTGTTTTTTGTTGGCAAACGCTAATTAGTTCCACATGGAGACACAACAAGTACACATAAGTGTTTTCTGAGTAGAATGCTACAGAAACTAGGTTAAAAATGATAGTTGCTATGTAAACATGACATTGAATTCACATTCCCAAGAATAAGACTTTGCTTTTCTCCAATACCAGTTTCGATATGCTTTTCTGGGTCCTTGCACACGAATTTCACACGAGTTTGTCCAGATAGGTCTGGATCTAACCAGAAATATCCGGTTCTGTATGGCTAAATGAATATCAGCTTTTAAACAGCCTGTGTGTTTGTTAGTGTTTCCTGGATAGTTTCTATGAACTTTAGAGTTTTGAATGAATTTTAGCATGTTACATTTGGTTTTTTGTTGGCAAATGCTAATTAGTTCCACATGGAGACACAACAAGTACACATAAGTGTTTTCTGAGTAGAATGCTACAGAAACTAGGTTAAAAATGATATTTGCTATGGAAACATGACATGGAATCCACTTGCCCAAGAAAAAGACTTTGCTTTTCTCCAAAACCAGTTTGTCTCTACTTTTCTGGGTCCTTTGCACACGATATCCACAAGAGTTTGTCCAGATAGGTCTGGATCTAACCAGAAATATCCGGTTCTGTGTGGCTAAATGAATATCAGCTTTTAAACAGCCTGTGTGTCTGTGTTTTCTGGACAGTATCTAGGAACTTTAGAGTTTTGAATGAATTTTAGCATGTTGCATTTTGGTTTTTTGTTGGCAAACGCTAATTAGTTCCACATGGAGACACAACAAGTACGCATTAGTGTTTTCTGAGTAGAATGCTGCAGAAACTAGGTTAAAAATGCTATTTGCATCTTTAAACATGACATTGAATTCACATTCCCAAGAAAACGTCTTTGCTTTTCTCCAAAACCAGTTTGTCTCTACTTTTCTGGGTCCTTTGCACACGATATCCACAAGAGTTTGTCCAGATAGGTCTGGATCTAACCAGAAATATCCGGTTCTGTTTGGCTAAATGAATATCAGCTTTTAAACAGCCTGTGTGTCTGTGTTTTCTGGACAGTATCTAGGAACTTTAGAGTTTTGAATGAATTTTAGCATGTTGCATTTTGTTTTTTTGTTGGCAAACGCTAATTAGTTCCACATGGAGACACAAGAAGTACGCATTAGTGTTTTCTGAGTAGAATGCTACAGAAACTAGGTTAAAAATGCTATTTGCATCTTTACAAATGACATTGAATTCACATTCCCAAGAAAACGTCTGTGCTTTTCTCCAAAACCAGTTTGACTCTGCTTTTTGTGGTCCTCGGCAGACGAATTCCAGATGATTTTGTCCAGATAGGTCTGGATCTAACCAGAAATATCCGATTCTGTGTGGCTAAATGAATATCAGCTTTTAAACAGCCTGTGGGTATGTTAGTGTTTTCTCGACAGTATCTAGGAACTTTAGAATTATGAATGAATTTTAGCATGTTACATTTTGTTTTTTTGTTGGCAAACGCTAATTAGTTCCACATGGAGACACAACATGTACGCATAAGTGATTTCTGAGTAGAATGCTACAGAAACTAGGTTAAAACTGATATTTGCGACTGTAAACATGACATTGAATTCACATTCCCAAGAAAAAGACTTTGCTTTTCTCCGAAACCAGTTTCGATGTGCTTTTCTGGGTCCTCGGCACACGAATTCCAGTTGATTTTGTCCAGATAGGTCTGGATCTAACCAGAAATATCCGGTTCTGTGTGGCGAAATGAATATCAGCTTTTAAATAGCCTGTGTGTTTGTTAGTGTTTTCTGGATAGTATCTATGAACTTTAGAGTTATGAATGAATTTTAGCATGTTACATTTTTTGTTTTTGTTGGCAAACGCTAATTAGTTCCACATGGAGACACAACAAGTACACATAAGTGTTTTCTGTGTAGAATGCTACAGGAACTAGGTGAAAAATGTTATTTGCGACTGTAAACATGACATTGAATTCACATTCCCAAGAAAAAGACTTTGCTGTTCTCCAAAACCAGTTACGATATGCTTTTCTGGGTCCTCGGCACACGAATTCCACACGAGTTTGTCCAGATAGGTCTGGATCTAACCAGAAATATCCGGTTCTGTGTGGCTAAATGAATATCAGCTTTTAAAAAGCCTGTGTGTATGTTAGTGTTTTCTGGATAGTATCTATGAACTTTAGAGTTTTGAATGAATTTTAGCATGTTACATTTTTTTTTTGTTGGCAAACGCTAATTAGTTCCACATGGAGACACAACAAGTACACATAAGTGTTTTCTGAGTAGAATGCTACAGAAACTAGGTTAAAAATGATATTTGCGACTCTAAACATGACATTGAATTCACATTCCCAAGAAAAAGACTTTGCTTTTCTCCAAAACCAGTTTCGATAATTTTTCTGGGTCCTTGGCACATGAATTCCAGATGATTTTGTCCAGATAGGTCTGGATCTAACCAGAAATATCCGGTTCTGTGTGGCTAAATGAATATCAGCTTTGAAACAGCCTGTGTGTTTGTTAGTTTTTCCTGGATAGTATCTAGGAACTTTAGAGTTTTGAATGAATTTTAGCATGTTGCATTTTGTTTTTTTGTTAGCAAATGCTAATTAATTCCACATGGAGACACAACAAGTACACATAAGTGTTTTCTGATTAGAATGTTACCGAAAATAGGTTTAAAATGATATTTGCTATGGAAACATGACATGGAATCCACTTGCCCAAGAAAAAGACTTAGCTTTTCTCCAAAACCAGTTTCAACATCCTTTTCGGGGTCCTTAACACACGAATTCCACACGAGTTTGTCCAGATAGGTCTGGATCTAACAAGAAATATCCAGTTCTGTGTGGCTAAGTGAATAATATCAGCTTTTAAACAGCCTGTGTGTCTGGGATTTCTGAACAGTATCTAGGAACTTTAGAGTTTTGAATGAATTTTAGCATGTTGCATTTTGTTTTTTTGTTGGCAAACGCTACTTTGTTCCACATGGAGACACAACAAGTACACATAAGTGTTTTCTGACTAGAATTCTACAGAAACTAGGTTAAAAATGATATTTGCGACTGTAAACATGACATGGAATTCACATTCCCAAGAAAAAGACCTGCGTTTCTCCAAAACCAGTTTCGATATGCTTTTCTGTATCCTTTACACACGAATTCCACACTAGTTTGTCCAGATAGGTCTGGATCTAACCAGAAATATCCGGTTCTGTGTGGCTAAATGAATATCAGCTTTTAAACAGCCTGTGTGTTTGTTAGTGTTTTCTGGAGAGTATCTATGAACTTTAGAGTTTTGAATGAATTTTAGCATGTTACATTTGGTTTTGGTTGGGTAACGCTAATTAGTTCCACATGGAGACACAACAAGTACACATAAGTGTTTTCTGAGTAGAATGCTACAGAAACTAGGTTAAAAATGATATTTGCTATGTAAACATGACATGGAATCCACTTGCCCAAGATAAAGACTGCTTTTCTCCAAAACCAGTTTCAACATCCTTTTCGGCGTCCTTTGCACACGAATTCTGCACGAGTTTGTCCAGATAGGTCTGGATCTAACCAGAAATATCCGGTTCTGTGTGGCTAAATGAATATCAGCTTTTAAACAGCCTGTGTGTTTGTTAGTGTTTTCTGGATAATATCTATGAACTTCAGAGTTTTGAATGAATTTTAGCATGTTACATTTTGTTTTTTTGTTGGCAAACGCTAATTAGTTCCACATGGAGACACAACAAGTACACATAAGTGTTTTCTGAGTACAATGCTACAGAGACTAGGTTAAAAATGCTATTTGCGTCTGTAAACATGACATTGAATTCACATTCCCAAGAAAAAGACTTTGCTGTTCTCCAAAACCAGTTTCGATATGCTTTTCTGGGTCCTTTGACACGATATCCACACAAGTTTGTCCAGATAGGTGTGGATCTAACCAGAAATATCCGGTTCTGTGTGGCTAAATGAATATCAGCTTTTAAACAGCCTGTGTGTTTGTTAGTGTTTTCTGGATAATATCTCGGAACTTTAGAGTTTTGAATGAATTTTAGCATGTTGCATTTTGTTTTTTTGTTGGCAAATGCTAATTATTTCCACATGGAGACACAAGTACACATAAGTGTTTTCTGAGTAGAATGTTACAGAAACTAGGTTAGAAATGATATTTGCTATGGAAACATGACATGGAATCCACTTGCCCAAGAAAAAGACTTTGCTTTTCTCTAAAACCAGTTTCAACATCCTTTTCGGGGTCCATTGCACACGAATTCCACACGAGTTTGTCCAGATAGGTGTGGATCTAACCAGAAATATCCAGTTCTGTGTGGCTAAATGAATATCAGCTTTTAAACAGCCTGTGTGTTTGTTAGTGTTTTCTGGATAGTATCTACGAACTTTAGAGTTTTGAATGAATTTTAGTATGTTACATTTTGTTTTTTTTGTTGGCAAACACTAATTAGTTCCACATGGAGACACAACAAGTACACATAAGTGTTTTCTGAGTAGAATGCTACGGAAACTAGGTTAAAAATCATATTTGCTATGTAAACATGACATGGAATTCACATTCCCAAGAAAAAGACTTGGCTGTTCTCCCAAACCAGTTTCGATATGATTTTCTGGGTCCTCGGCACACGAATTCCAGATGATTTTGTCCAGATAGTTCTGGATCTAACAAGAAATATCCGGTTCTGTGTGGCTAAATGAATATCAGCTTTTAAACAGCCTGTGTGTTTGTTAGTGTTTTCTGGATAGTATCTATGATCTTTAGAGTTTTGAATGAATTTTAGCATGTTGCATTTTGTTTTTTTGTTGGCAAACGCTACTTTGTTCCACATGGAGACACAACAAGTACACATAAGTGTTTTCTGAGTAGAATGCTACAGAAACTAGGTTAAAAATGATATTTGCGACTGTAAACATGACATGGAATTCAGATTCCCAAGAAAAAGACTTTGCTTTTCTCCAAAACCAGCTTGACTCTGCTTTTCGGGGTCCTCGGAACACGAATTCCACAAGATTTTGTCCCGATAGGTCTGGATCTAACCAGAAATATCCGGTTCTGTGTGGCTAAATGAATATCATCTTTTAAACAGCCTGTGTGTTTGTTAGTGTTTTCTGGAGAGTATCTAGGAACTTTAGAGTTTTGAATGAATTTTAGCATGTTACATTTTGTTTTTTTGTTGGCAAATGCTAATTAGTTCCACATGGAGACACAACAAGTACACATAAGTGTTTTCTGAGTAGAATGTTACAGAAACTAGGTTAAAAATGATATTTGCTATGTAAACATGACATGGAATTCACATTCCCAAGAAAAAGACTTTGCTTTTCTCCAAAACCAGTTTCACCATCCTTTTCGGGGTCCTTAACACACGAATTCCACACGAGTTTGTCCAGATAGGTCTGGATCTAACCAGAAATATCCAGTTCTGTGTGGCTAAATGAATAATATCAGCTTTTAAACAGCCTGTGTGTTTGTTAGTGTTTTCTGGATAATATCTATGAACTTTAGAGGTTTGAATGAATTTTAGCATGTTGCATTTTGTTTTTTTGTTGTCAAACGCTATTTATTTCCACATGGAGACACAAGAAGTACACATAAGTGTTTTCTGAGTAGAATGCTACAGAAACTAGGTTAAAAATGATATTTGTGACTGTAAACATGACATTGAATTCACATTCCCAAGCAAAAGACTTTGCTTTTCTCCAAAACCAGTTTCCATATGCTTTTTTGGGTCCTCGGCACACGAATTCCAGATGATTTTGTCCAGATAGGTCTGGATCTAACCAGAAATATCCGGTTCTGTGTGGCTAAATGAATATCAGCTTTTAAACAGAATGTGTGTTTGTTAGTGTTTCCTGGATAGTTTCTATGAACTTTAGAGTTTTGAATGAATTTTAGCATGTTACATTTGGTTTTTTGTTGGCAAACGCTAATTAGTTCCACATGGAGACACAACAAGTATACATAAGTAATTTCTGAGTAGAATGCTACAGAAACTAGGTTAAAAATGATATTTGCTATGTAAACATGACATGGAATTCACTTGCCCAAGATAAAGACTTTGCTTTTCTCCAAAACCAGTTTGTCTCTACTTTTCTGGGTCCTTTGCACACGATATCCACACGAGTTTGTCCAGATAGGTCTGGATATAACCAGAAATATCCGGTTCTGTGTGGCGAAATGAATATCAGCTTTTAAACAGCCTGTGTGTTTGTGTTTTTTGGACAGTATCTATGAACTTTAGAGTTTTGAATGAATTTTAGCATGTTGCATTTTGGTTTTTTGTTGGCAAACGCTAATTAGTTCCACATGGAGACACAACAAGTACACATAAGTGTTTTCTGAGTAGAATGCTACAGAAACTATATTAAAAATCATATTTGCGACTGTAAACATGACATTGAATTCACATTCCCAAGAAAAAGACTTTGCTTTTCTCCAAAACCAGTTTCGATATGATTTTCTGGGTCCTCGGCACACGAATTCCAGATGATTTTGTCCTGATAGGTCTGGATCTAACCAGAAATATCTGGTTCTGTGTGGCTAAATGAATATCAGCTTTTAAACAGCCTGTGTGTTTGTTAGTGTTTTCTGGATAGTATCTGTGGTGGAATGAGAAGGCCATGTCAAGGTGGCCACTGGCAAGCGAGCGTCAGTTACTCAGCAATGGCTTTGAAACCCACCTGGCAATGGAGCCTGCCTGGTTAAAGGCTGTGATTGGATGGCTTTGGAAACTGCCTGGCAACAGGCTGTGATTGGATGTATTTGAAACTGCCTGGCAACAGGCTATGATTGGATGGCTTTGGAAACTGCTTGGCAACAGGCTATGATTGGATGGATTTTAAAACTGCCTGGTAAAAGGCTGTGATTGGATGGCTTTGGAAACTGCCTGACAATAGGCTGTGATTGGTTGGGGCATAGACCGCCCCTTGACCAGATTGGCTGGTCTTGGCTATATAAGAAGTTGTACCAACTGTAATAAATGAGTCTGCGGGCTGCTCGCCTCGAGCCTGCTTTCACCCGACTCCCGGGGTCTGTGTGTTGACTCCGCGCCTCTTGCCCCCACCACACTGCTCCTCTCAGAAACGAATCCACTGCAACATTGTTGAGAAACTCAACTGCAACGTCTGGCGCCCAACGTGGGGCCCAGGAAAGAAATCAACTGATACATCTGGCGCGCCAACGTGACTGAGAAAGAGACAGCGTGTCGGACTCGGCGAGGTCCCCCCAGGATTTCGGCAAGTAGGCCCCTCGGTGTTTTGTGTGCTGTTCGGTTCTGTGAGGGTGAGCACAGAACCCCCTCCTACGCCCCTTTCCTTGTCCTTGTCCTCGGTCTAAGTGACCCCAGGTTAGCACACACCGCCCAGAAGCGTACGTCGCTTCTCGGCTCCTCCTTTCACTTTCGGTTCACCTGGCGAATTCACATAAGGGACTGATCATCCCAGAATTCGGAACCAAGTCATCTTCCCTCACTCGAGAGAGGTGACGCTCCGGAGACACCGTGTGGGCATACGGCCTTGACCTAACAAATCAAGGAAGTCCCCCACTAAGCACAGGACATACTACGATCTGATACACCACTATCTGTTTGTCTAACATAGGGAAACCTCCTGCAAAATGCCATCAACAGCTGAGGTGCTAGGAATTTGCTTTGTTATGGCAGCAGTGCTATGTGTATCTTTCCTTTGGCCAGAGTTGGCATGCCGTACCACTCTTAAGCACTCAGACATAGGAAAGATACGCCCCTCTCAGAATCCTGCGCAGATTATCAAAGATAGTGAATTTGTGAGTGATAAGAGCCTGACACTCCAGGCCCCTGTCTCACAGACAATAGTTGGTGATTTAGGGAGAGAGAGCTCGGACAGTGAAAATAACAATGTAGCATACAAGGTAGCAAACGATGTAGTAAACAAGGTAGCAATGCCTAGTCAGCCACCCTCCACATACCTGTGGGATGAACTTAGAGGACCTCCCGACAATAACTCATTCGAGGTCATCCCATCCACACCCAGTGATGATCCCCACATTTGTGGCAGTACTCGGGCACCACAAGCTCTCAGGGCAGCCACTAAACCCTATGCCATCAGCATGTTTGCTGTTAATGTCGAAGTGTATGCAAAATTCAGGCCCTGGATTCTAACGCCTGTAAAAAGGCTTCTATTAACCAAAGGTCGAGGATATGCTTGTGTCTTTCCAGAGAATGCAGAACAGCCCATTTGGGTACCAGCCCGAAACATCAAGCCTGCAACGGACAGCCAACCAGGACCAGCTGAACAAGACCGAGACACCGCCTTGTTAGCAGATGCACCTGCCCTATCATCCTACCCTGAGAAACTGCCCATAGCCACATCTGTTACTGTTTTGTACCCCACTAGCTCTGGTCAGCCACTCAAATGGCTCACAGCCTGTGTGCGGTCATGCCGTTCCTGATAACCATTATTCCTCATTCCTACCCCTATCTGAGCAAGCACTCCTGTGGTCTCTTGGTTTGAGCGCTGGTTAGTCAACGACCGGTAAGATCCCCTGGGGGACAACCTAAGACAGGCACAGCTGCATACGGAGACCACATGGAAACGGGGTCAACAATGGTATGGCCAAGAATCATGCCTCCCGTTGCTCAAAAATAAACGAAAAGGGGGAAATGTGGTAGAATGAGAAGGCCATGCCAAGGTGGCCACTGGCAAGCGAGCGTCAGTTACTCAGCAATGGCTTTGAAACCCACCTGGCAATGGAGCCTGCCTGGTAAAAGGCTGTGATTGGATGGCTTTGGAAACTGCCTGGCAACAGGCTGTGATTGGATGTATTTGAAACTGCCTGGCAACAGGCTATGATTGGATGGCTTTGGAAACTGCTTGGCAACAGGCTATGATTGGATGGATTTGAAACTGCCTGGTAAAAGGCTGTGATTGGATGGCTTTGGAAACTGCCTGACAATAGGCTGTGATTGGTTGGGGCATAGACCGCCCCTTGACCAGATTGGCTGGTCTTGGCTATATAAGAAGTTGTACCAACTGTAATAAATGAGTCTGCGGGCTGCTCGCCTCGAGCCTGCTTTCACCCGACTCCCGGGGTCTGTGTGTTGACTCCGCGCCTCTTGCCCCCACCACGCTGCTCCTCTCAGAAACGAATCCACTGAAACATTGTTGAGAAAATAAATGGCAACAAGTATCTATGAACTTTAGAGTTTTGAATGAATTTTAGCATGTTACATTTTGTTTTTTTTTCTGTTGGCAAACGCTAATTAGTTCCACATGGAGACACAACAAGTACACATAAGTGTTTTCTGAGTAGAATGCTACAGAAACTAGGTTAAAAATGATATTTGCTATGTAAACATGACAGGGAATCCACTTGCCTAAGAAAAAGATTTTGCTTTTCTCCAAAACCAGTTTCAACATTCTTTTCGTGGTCCTTTGCACACGAATTCCACACGAGTTTGTCCAGATAGTTCTGGATCTAACCAGAAATATCCGGTTCTGTGTGGTTAAATGAATATCAGCTTTTAAACAGCCTGTGTGTTTGTCAGTGTTTTCTAGATAGTATCTATGAACTTCAGAGTTTTGAATGAATTTTAGCATGTTACATTTTGTTTTTTTTGTTGGCAAACGCTAATTAGTTCCACATGGAGACACAACAAGTACACATAAGTGTTTTCTGAGTAGAATGCTACAGAAACTAGGTTAAAAATGATATTTGCTATGTAAACATGACATTGAATTCACATTCCCAAGAAAAAGACTTTGCTTTTCTCCAAAACCAGTTTCGATATGCTTTCCTGGGTCCTTGCACACGAACTCCACACGAGTTTGTCCAGATAGGTCTGGATCTAACCAGAAATATCCGGTTCTGTGTGGCTAAATGAATATCAGCTTTTAAACAGCCTGTGTGTCTGTGTTTTCTGGACAGTATCTAGGAACTTTAGAGTTTTGAATGAATTTTAGCATGTTGCATTTTGTTTTTTTGTTGGCAAACGCTAATTAGTTCCACATGGAGACACAACAAGTACACATAAGTGTTTTCTGAGTAGAATGCTACAGAAACTAGATTAAAAATCATATTTGCGACTCTAAACATGACATTGAATTCACATTCCCAAGAAAAAGACTTTGCTTTTCTCCAAAACCAGTTTCGATATGATTTTCTGGGTCCTCGGCACACGAATTCCAGATGATTTTGTCCAGATAGGTCTGGATCTAACCAGAAATATCTGGTTCTGTGTGGCTAAATGAATATCAGCTTTTAAACAGCCTGTGTGTTTGTTAGTGTTTTCTGGATAGTATCTGTGGTGGAATGAGAAGGCCATGCCAAGGTGGCCACTGGCAAGCGAGCGTCAGTTACTCAGCAATGGCTTTGAAACCCACCTGGCAATGGAGCCTGCCTGGTTAAAGGCTGTGATTGGATGGCTTTGGAAACTGCCTGGCAACAGGCTGTGATTGGATGTATTTGAAACTGCCTGGCAACAGGCTATGATTGGATGGCTTTGGAAACTGCTTGGCAACAGGCTATGATTGGATGGATTTGAAACTGCCTGGTAAAAGGCTGTGATTGGATGGCTTTGGAAACTGCCTGACAATAGGCTGTGATTGGTTGGGGCATAGACCGCCCCTTGACCAGATTGGCTGGTCTTGGCTATATAAGAAGTTGTACCAACTGTAATAAATGAGTCTGCGGGCTGCTCGCCTCGAGCCTGCTTTCACCCGACTCCCGGGGTCTGTGTGTTGACTCCGCGCCTCTTGCCCCCACCACACTGCTCCTCTCAGAAACGAATCCACTGCAACATTGTTGAGAAACTCAACTGCAACGTCTGGCGCCCAACGTGGGGCCCAGGAAAGAAATCAACTGATACATCTGGCGCGCCAACGTGACTGAGAAAGAGACAGCGTGTCGGACTCGGCGAGGTCCCCCCAGGATTTCGGCAAGTAGGCCCCTCGGTGTTTTGTGTGCTGTTCGGTTCTGTGAGGGTGAGCACAGAACCCCCTCCTACGCCCCTTTCCTTGTCCTTGTCCTCGGTCTAAGTGACCCCAGGTTAGCACACACCGCCCAGAAGCGTACGTCGCTTCTCGGCTCCTCCTTTCACTTTCGGTTCACCTGGCGAATTCACATAAGGGACTGATCATCCCAGAATTCGGAACCAAGTCATCTTCCCTCACTCGAGAGAGGTGACGCTCCGGAGACACCGTGTGGGCATACGGCCTTGACCTAACAAATCAAGGAAGTCCCCCACTAAGCACAGGACATACTACGATCTGATACACCACTATCTGTTTGTCTAACATAGGGAAACCTCCTGCAAAATGCCATCAACAGCTGAGGTGCTAGGAATTTGCTTTGTTATGGCAGCAGTGCTATGTGTATCTTTCCTTTGGCCAGAGTTGGCATGCCGTACCACTCTTAAGCACTCAGACATAGGAAAGATACGCCCCTCTCAGAATCCTGCGCAGATTATCAAAGATAGTGAATTTGTGAGTGATAAGAGCCTGACACTCCAGGCCCCTGTCTCACAGACAATAGTTGGTGATTTAGGGAGAGAGAGCTCGGACAGTGAAAATAACAATGTAGCATACAAGGTAGCAAACGATGTAGTAAACAAGGTAGCAATGCCTAGTCAGCCACCCTCCACATACCTGTGGGATGAACTTAGAGGACCTCCCGACAATAACTCATTCGAGGTCATCCCATCCACACCCAGTGATGATCCCCACATTTGTGGCAGTACTCGGGCACCACAAGCTCTCAGGGCAGCCACTAAACCCTATGCCATCAGCATGTTTGCTGTTAATGTCGAAGTGTATGCAAAATTCAGGCCCTGGATTCTAACGCCTGTAAAAAGGCTTCTATTAACCAAAGGTCGAGGATATGCTTGTGTCTTTCCAGAGAATGCAGAACAGCCCATTTGGGTACCAGCCCGAAACATCAAGCCTGCAACGGACAGCCAACCAGGACCAGCTGAACAAGACCGAGACACCGCCTTGTTAGCAGATGCACCTGCCCTATCATCCTACCCTGAGAAACTGCCCATAGCCACATCTGTTACTGTTTTGTACCCCACTAGCTCTGGTCAGCCACTCAAATGGCTCACAGCCTGTGTGCGGTCATGCCATTCCTGATAACCATTATTCCTCATTCCTACCCCTATCTGAGCAAGCACTCCTGTGGTCTCTTGGTTTGAGCGCTGGTTAGTCAACGACCGGTAAGATCCCCTGGGGGACAACCTAAGACAGGCACAGCTGCGTACGGAGACCACATGGAAACGGGGTCAACAATGGTATGGCCAAGAATCATGCCTCCCGTTGCTCAAAAATAAACGAAAAGGGGGAAATGTGGTAGAATGAGAAGGCCATGCCAAGGTGGCCACTGGCAAGCGAGCGTCAGTTACTCAGCAATGGCTTTGAAACCCACCTGGCAATGGAGCCTGCCTGGTAAAAGGCTGTGATTGGATGGCTTTGGAAACTGCCTGGCAACAGGCTGTGATTGGATGTATTTGAAACTGCCTGGCAACAGGCTATGATTGGATGGCTTTGGAAACTGCTTGGCAACAGGCTATGATTGGATGGATTTGAAACTGCCTGGTAAAAGGCTGTGATTGGATGGCTTTGGAAACTGCCTGACAATAGGCTGTGATTGGTTGGGGCATAGACCGCCCCTTGACCAGATTGGCTGGTCTTGGCTATATAAGAAGTTGTACCAACTGTAATAAATGAGTCTGCGGGCTGCTCGCCTCGAGCCTGCTTTCACCCGACTCCCGGGGTCTGTGTGTTGACTCCGCGCCTCTTGCCCCCACCACACTGCTCCTCTCAGAAACGAATCCACTGCAACATTGTTGAGAAACTCAACTGCAACGTCTGGCGCCCAACGTGGGGCCCAGGAAAGAAATCAACTGATACATCTGGCGCGCCAACGTGACTGAGAAAGAGACAGCGTGTCGGACTCGGCGAGGTCCCCCCAGGATTTCGGCAAGTAGGCCCCTCGGTGTTTTGTGTGCTGTTCGGTTCTGTGAGGGTGAGCACAGAACCCCCTCCTACGCCCCTTTCCTTGTCCTTGTCCTCGGTCTAAGTGACCCCAGGTTAGCACACACCGCCCAGAAGCGTACGTCGCTTCTCGGCTCCTCCTTTCACTTTCGGTTCACCTGGCGAATTCACATAAGGGACTGATCATCCCAGAATTCGGAACCAAGTCATCTTCCCTCACTCGAGAGAGGTGACGCTCCGGAGACACCGTGTGGGCATACGGCCTTGACCTAACAAATCAAGGAAGTCCCCCACTAAGCACAGGACATACTACGATCTGATACACCACTATCTGTTTGTCTAACATAGGGAAACCTCCTGCAAAATGCCATCAACAGCTGAGGTGCTAGGAATTTGCTTTGTTATGGCAGCAGTGCTATGTGTATCTTTCCTTTGGCCAGAGTTGGCATGCCGTACCACTCTTAAGCACTCAGACATAGGAAAGATACGCCCCTCTCAGAATCCTGCGCAGATTATCAAAGATAGTGAATTTGTGAGTGATAAGAGCCTGACACTCCAGGCCCCTGTCTCACAGACAATAGTTGGTGATTTAGGGAGAGAGAGCTCGGACAGTGAAAATAACAATGTAGCATACAAGGTAGCAAACGATGTAGTAAACAAGGTAGCAATGCCTAGTCAGCCACCCTCCACATACCTGTGGGATGAACTTAGAGGACCTCCCGACAATAACTCATTCGAGGTCATCCCATCCACACCCAGTGATGATCCCCACATTTGTGGCAGTACTCGGGCACCACAAGCTCTCAGGGCAGCCACTAAACCCTATGCCATCAGCATGTTTGCTGTTAATGTCGAAGTGTATGCAAAATTCAGGCCCTGGATTCTAACGCCTGTAAAAAGGCTTCTATTAACCAAAGGTCGAGGATATGCTTGTGTCTTTCCAGAGAATGCAGAACAGCCCATTTGGGTACCAGCCCGAAACATCAAGCCTGCAACGGACAGCCAACCAGGACCAGCTGAACAAGACCGAGACACCGCCTTGTTAGCAGATGCACCTGCCCTATCATCCTACCCTGAGAAACTGCCCATAGCCACATCTGTTACTGTTTTGTACCCCACTAGCTCTGGTCAGCCACTCAAATGGCTCACAGCCTGTGTGCGGTCATGCCATTCCTGATAACCATTATTCCTCATTCCTACCCCTATCTGAGCAAGCACTCCTGTGGTCTCTTGGTTTGAGCGCTGGTTAGTCAACGACCGGTAAGATCCCCTGGGGGACAACCTAAGACAGGCACAGCTGCGTACGGAGACCACATGGAAACGGGGTCAACAATGGTATGGCCAAGAATCATGCCTCCCGTTGCTCAAAAATAAACGAAAAGGGGGAAATGTGGTAGAATGAGAAGGCCATGCCAAGGTGGCCACTGGCAAGCGAGCGTCAGTTACTCAGCAATGGCTTTGAAACCCACCTGGCAATGGAGCCTGCCTGGTAAAAGGCTGTGATTGGATGGCTTTGGAAACTGCCTGGCAACAGGCTGTGATTGGATGTATTTGAAACTGCCTGGCAACAGGCTATGATTGGATGGCTTTGGAAACTGCTTGGCAACAGGCTATGATTGGATGGATTTGAAACTGCCTGGTAAAAGGCTGTGATTGGATGGCTTTGGAAACTGCCTGACAATAGGCTGTGATTGGTTGGGGCATAGACCGCCCCTTGACCAGATTGGCTGGTCTTGGCTATATAAGAAGTTGTACCAACTGTAATAAATGAGTCTGCGGGCTGCTCGCCTCGAGCCTGCTTTCACCCGACTCCCGGGGTCTGTGTGTTGACTCCGCGCCTCTTGCCCCCACCACACTGCTCCTCTCAGAAACGAATCCACTGCAACATTGTTGAGAAACTCAACTGCAACGTCTGGCGCCCAACGTGGGGCCCAGGAAAGAAATCAACTGATACATCTGGCGCGCCAACGTGACTGAGAAAGAGACAGCGTGTCGGACTCGGCGAGGTCCCCCCAGGATTTCGGCAAGTAGGCCCCTCGGTGTTTTGTGTGCTGTTCGGTTCTGTGAGGGTGAGCACAGAACCCCCTCCTACGCCCCTTTCCTTGTCCTTGTCCTCGGTCTAAGTGACCCCAGGTTAGCACACACCGCCCAGAAGCGTACGTCGCTTCTCGGCTCCTCCTTTCACTTTCGGTTCACCTGGCGAATTCACATAAGGGACTGATCATCCCAGAATTCGGAACCAAGTCATCTTCCCTCACTCGAGAGAGGTGACGCTCCGGAGACACCGTGTGGGCATACGGCCTTGACCTAACAAATCAAGGAAGTCCCCCACTAAGCACAGGACATACTACGATCTGATACACCACTATCTGTTTGTCTAACATAGGGAAACCTCCTGCAAAATGCCATCAACAGCTGAGGTGCTAGGAATTTGCTTTGTTATGGCAGCAGTGCTATGTGTATCTTTCCTTTGGCCAGAGTTGGCATGCCGTACCACTCTTAAGCACTCAGACATAGGAAAGATACGCCCCTCTCAGAATCCTGCGCAGATTATCAAAGATAGTGAATTTGTGAGTGATAAGAGCCTGACACTCCAGGCCCCTGTCTCACAGACAATAGTTGGTGATTTAGGGAGAGAGAGCTCGGACAGTGAAAATAACAATGTAGCATACAAGGTAGCAAACGATGTAGTAAACAAGGTAGCAATGCCTAGTCAGCCACCCTCCACATACCTGTGGGATGAACTTAGAGGACCTCCCGACAATAACTCATTCGAGGTCATCCCATCCACACCCAGTGATGATCCCCACATTTGTGGCAGTACTCGGGCACCACAAGCTCTCAGGGCAGCCACTAAACCCTATGCCATCAGCATGTTTGCTGTTAATGTCGAAGTGTATGCAAAATTCAGGCCCTGGATTCTAACGCCTGTAAAAAGGCTTCTATTAACCAAAGGTCGAGGATATGCTTGTGTCTTTCCAGAGAATGCAGAACAGCCCATTTGGGTACCAGCCCGAAACATCAAGCCTGCAACGGACAGCCAACCAGGACCAGCTGAACAAGACCGAGACACCGCCTTGTTAGCAGATGCACCTGCCCTATCATCCTACCCTGAGAAACTGCCCATAGCCACATCTGTTACTGTTTTGTACCCCACTAGCTCTGGTCAGCCACTCAAATGGCTCACAGCCTGTGTGCGGTCATGCCATTCCTGATAACCATTATTCCTCATTCCTACCCCTATCTGAGCAAGCACTCCTGTGGTCTCTTGGTTTGAGCGCTGGTTAGTCAACGACCGGTAAGATCCCCTGGGGGACAACCTAAGACAGGCACAGCTGCGTACGGAGACCACATGGAAACGGGGTCAACAATGGTATGGCCAAGAATCATGCCTCCCGTTGCTCAAAAATAAACGAAAAGGGGGAAATGTGGTAGAATGAGAAGGCCATGCCAAGGTGGCCACTGGCAAGCGAGCGTCAGTTACTCAGCAATGGCTTTGAAACCCACCTGGCAATGGAGCCTGCCTGGTAAAAGGCTGTGATTGGATGGCTTTGGAAACTGCCTGGCAACAGGCTGTGATTGGATGTATTTGAAACTGCCTGGCAACAGGCTATGATTGGATGGCTTTGGAAACTGCTTGGCAACAGGCTATGATTGGATGGATTTGAAACTGCCTGGTAAAAGGCTGTGATTGGATGGCTTTGGAAACTGCCTGACAATAGGCTGTGATTGGTTGGGGCATAGACCGCCCCTTGACCAGATTGGCTGGTCTTGGCTATATAAGAAGTTGTACCAACTGTAATAAATGAGTCTGCGGGCTGCTCGCCTCGAGCCTGCTTTCACCCGACTCCCGGGGTCTGTGTGTTGACTCCGCGCCTCTTGCCCCCACCACGCTGCTCCTCTCAGAAACGAATCCACTGAAACATTGTTGAGAAAATAAATGGCAACAAGTATCTATGAACTTTAGAGTTTTGAATGAATTTTAGCATGTTACATTTTGTTTTTTTTTTTTTTTGTTGGCAAACGCTAATTAGTTCCACATGGAGACACAACAAGTGCACATAAGTGTTTTCTGAGTAGAATGCTACAGAAACTAGGTTAAAAATGATATTTGCTATGTAAACATGACAGGGAATCCACTTGCCTAAGAAAAAGATTTTGCTTTTCTCCAAAACCAGTTTCAACATTCTTTTCGTGGTCCTTTGCACACGAATTCCACACGAGTTTGTCCAGATAGTTCTGGATCTAACCAGAAATATCCGGTTCTGTGTGGTTAAATGAATATCAGCTTTTAAACAGCCTGTGTGTTTGTCAGTGTTTTCTAGATAGTATCTATGAACTTCAGAGTTTTGAATGAATTTTAGCATGTTACATTTTGTTTTTTTTGTTGGCAAACGCTAATTAGTTCCACATGGAGACACAACAAGTACACATAAGTGTTTTCTGAGTAGAATGCTACAGAAACTAGGTTAAAAATGATATTTGTGTCTGTAAACATGACTTTGAATTCACATTCCCAAGAAAAAGACTTTTCTTTTCTCCAAAACCAGTTTCGATATGCTTTTCTGGGTCCTTGCACACGAACTCCACACAAGTTTGTCCAGATAGGTCTGGATCTAACCAGAAATATCCGGTTCTGTGTGGCTAAATGAATATCAGCTTTTAAACAGCCTGTGTGTCTGTGTTTTCTGGACAGTATCTAGGAACTTTAGAGTTTTGAATGAATTTTAGCATGTTGCATTTTGGTTTTTTGTTGGCAAACGCTAATTAGTTCCACATGGAGACACAACAAGTACACATAAGTGTTTTCTGAGTAGAATGCTACAGAAACTAGATTAAAAATCATATTTGCGACTCTAAACATGACATTGAATTCACATTCCCAAGAAAAAGACTTTGCTTTTCTCCAAAACCAGTTTCGATATGATTTTCTGGGTCCTCGGCACACGAATTCCAGATGATTTTGTCCAGAAAGGTCTGGATCTAACCAGAAATATCTGGTTCTGTGTGGCTAAATGAATATCAGCTTTTAAACAGCCTGTGTGTTTGTTAGTGTTTTCTGGATAGTATCTGTGGTGGAATGAGAAGGCCATGCCAAGGTGGCCACTGGCAAGCGAGCGTCAGTTACTCAGCAATGGCTTTGAAACCCACCTGGCAATGGAGCCTGCCTGGTTAAAGGCTGTGATTGGATGGCTTTGGAAACTGCCTGGCAACAGGCTGTGATTGGATGTATTTGAAACTGCCTGGCAACAGGCTATGATTGGATGGCTTTGGAAACTGCTTGGCAACAGGCTATGATTGGATGGATTTGAAACTGCCTGGTAAAAGGCTGTGATTGGATGGCTTTGGAAACTGCCTGACAATAGGCTGTGATTGGTTGGGGCATAGACCGCCCCTTGACCAGATTGGCTGGTCTTGGCTATATAAGAAGTTGTACCAACTGTAATAAATGAGTCTGCGGGCTGCTCGCCTCGAGCCTGCTTTCACCCGACTCCCGGGGTCTGTGTGTTGACTCCGCGCCTCTTGCCCCCACCACACTGCTCCTCTCAGAAACGAATCCACTGCAACATTGTTGAGAAACTCAACTGCAACGTCTGGCGCCCAACGTGGGGCCCAGGAAAGAAATCAACTGATACATCTGGCGCGCCAACGTGACTGAGAAAGAGACAGCGTGTCGGACTCGGCGAGGTCCCCCCAGGATTTCGGCAAGTAGGCCCCTCGGTGTTTTGTGTGCTGTTCGGTTCTGTGAGGGTGAGCACAGAACCCCCTCCTACGCCCCTTTCCTTGTCCTTGTCCTCGGTCTAAGTGACCCCAGGTTAGCACACACCGCCCAGAAGCGTACGTCGCTTCTCGGCTCCTCCTTTCACTTTCGGTTCACCTGGCGAATTCACATAAGGGACTGATCATCCCAGAATTCGGAACCAAGTCATCTTCCCTCACTCGAGAGAGGTGACGCTCCGGAGACACCGTGTGGGCATACGGCCTTGACCTAACAAATCAAGGAAGTCCCCCACTAAGCACAGGACATACTACGATCTGATACACCACTATCTGTTTGTCTAACATAGGGAAACCTCCTGCAAAATGCCATCAACAGCTGAGGTGCTAGGAATTTGCTTTGTTATGGCAGCAGTGCTATGTGTATCTTTCCTTTGGCCAGAGTTGGCATGCCGTACCACTCTTAAGCACTCAGACATAGGAAAGATACGCCCCTCTCAGAATCCTGCGCAGATTATCAAAGATAGTGAATTTGTGAGTGATAAGAGCCTGACACTCCAGGCCCCTGTCTCACAGACAATAGTTGGTGATTTAGGGAGAGAGAGCTCGGACAGTGAAAATAACAATGTAGCATACAAGGTAGCAAACGATGTAGTAAACAAGGTAGCAATGCCTAGTCAGCCACCCTCCACATACCTGTGGGATGAACTTAGAGGACCTCCCGACAATAACTCATTCGAGGTCATCCCATCCACACCCAGTGATGATCCCCACATTTGTGGCAGTACTCGGGCACCACAAGCTCTCAGGGCAGCCACTAAACCCTATGCCATCAGCATGTTTGCTGTTAATGTCGAAGTGTATGCAAAATTCAGGCCCTGGATTCTAACGCCTGTAAAAAGGCTTCTATTAACCAAAGGTCGAGGATATGCTTGTGTCTTTCCAGAGAATGCAGAACAGCCCATTTGGGTACCAGCCCGAAACATCAAGCCTGCAACGGACAGCCAACCAGGACCAGCTGAACAAGACCGAGACACCGCCTTGTTAGCAGATGCACCTGCCCTATCATCCTACCCTGAGAAACTGCCCATAGCCACATCTGTTACTGTTTTGTACCCCACTAGCTCTGGTCAGCCACTCAAATGGCTCACAGCCTGTGTGCGGTCATGCCATTCCTGATAACCATTATTCCTCATTCCTACCCCTATCTGAGCAAGCACTCCTGTGGTCTCTTGGTTTGAGCGCTGGTTAGTCAACGACCGGTAAGATCCCCTGGGGGACAACCTAAGACAGGCACAGCTGCGTACGGAGACCACATGGAAACGGGGTCAACAATGGTATGGCCAAGAATCATGCCTCCCGTTGCTCAAAAATAAACGAAGAGGGGTAAATGTGGTAGAATGAGAAGGCCATGCCAAATTGGCCACTGGCAAGCGAGCGTCAGTTACTCAGCAATGGCTTTGAAACCCACCTGGCAATGGAGCCTGCCTGGTTAAAGGCTGTGATTGGATGGCTTTGGAAACTGCCTGGCAACAGGCTGTGATTGGATGTATTTGAAACTGCCTGGCAACAGGCTATGATTGGATGGCTTTGGAAACTGCTTGGCAACAGGCTATGATTGGATGGATTTGAAACTGCCTGGTAAAAGGCTGTGATTGGATGGCTTTGGAAACTGCCTGACAATAGGCTGTGATTGGTTGGGGCATAGACCGCCCCTTGACCAGATTGGCTGGTCTTGGCTATATAAGAAGTTGTACCAACTGTAATAAATGAGTCTGCGGGCTGCTCGCCTCGAGCCTGCTTTCACCCGACTCCCGGGGTCTGTGTGTTGACTCCGCGCCTCTTGCCCCCACCACACTGCTCCTCTCAGAAACGAATCCACTGCAACATTGTTGAGAAACTCAACTGCAACGTCTGGCGCCCAACGTGGGGCCCAGGAAAGAAATCAACTGATACATCTGGCGCGCCAACGTGACTGAGAAAGAGACAGCGTGTCGGACTCGGCGAGGTCCCCCCAGGATTTCGGCAAGTAGGCCCCTCGGTGTTTTGTGTGCTGTTCGGTTCTGTGAGGGTGAGCACAGAACCCCCTCCTACGCCCCTTTCCTTGTCCTTGTCCTCGGTCTAAGTGACCCCAGGTTAGCACACACCGCCCAGAAGCGTACATCGCTTCTCGGCTCCTCCTTTCACTTTCGGTTCACCTGGCGAATTCACATAAGGGACTGATCATCCCAGAATTCGGAACCAAGTCATCTTCCCTCACTCGAGAGAGGTGACGCTCCGGAGACACCGTGTGGGCATACGGCCTTGACCTAACAAATCAAGGAAGTCCCCCACTAAGCACAGGACATACTACGATCTGATACACCACTATCTGTTTGTCTAACATAGGGAAACCTCCTGCAAAATGCCATCAACAGCTGAGGTGCTAGGAATTTGCTTTGTTATGGCAGCAGTGCTATGTGTATCTTTCCTTTGGCCAGAGTTGGCATGCCGTACCACTCTTAAGCACTCAGACATAGGAAAGATACGCCCCTCTCAGAATCCTGCGCAGATTATCAAAGATAGTGAATTTGTGAGTGATAAGAGCCTGACACTCCAGGCCCCTGTCTCACAGACAATAGTTGGTGATTTAGGGAGAGAGAGCTCGGACAGTGAAAATAACAATGTAGCATACAAGGTAGCAAACGATGTAGTAAACAAGGTAGCAATGCCTAGTCAGCCACCCTCCACATACCTGTGGGATGAACTTAGAGGACCTCCCGACAATAACTCATTCGAGGTCATCCCATCCACACCCAGTGATGATCCCCACATTTGTGGCAGTACTCGGGCACCACAAGCTCTCAGGGCAGCCACTAAACCCTATGCCATCAGCATGTTTGCTGTTAATGTCGAAGTGTATGCAAAATTCAGGCCCTGGATTCTAACGCCTGTAAAAAGGCTTCTATTAACCAAAGGTCGAGGATATGCTTGTGTCTTTCCAGAGAATGCAGAACAGCCCATTTGGGTACCAGCCCGAAACATCAAGCCTGCAACGGACAGCCAACCAGGACCAGCTGAACAAGACCGAGACACCGCCTTGTTAGCAGATGCACCTGCCCTATCATCCTACCCTGAGAAACTGCCCATAGCCACATCTGTTACTGTTTTGTACCCCACTAGCTCTGGTCAGCCACTCAAATGGCTCACAGCCTGTGTGCGGTCATGCCATTCCTGATAACCATTATTCCTCATTCCTACCCCTATCTGAGCAAGCACTCCTGTGGTCTCTTGGTTTGAGCGCTGGTTAGTCAACGACCGGTAAGATCCCCTGGGGGACAACCTAAGACAGGCACAGCTGCGTACGGAGACCACATGGAAACGGGGTCAACAATGGTATGGCCAAGAATCATGCCTCCCGTTGCTCAAAAATAAACGAAAAGGGGGAAATGTGGTAGAATGAGAAGGCCATGCCAAGGTGGCCACTGGCAAGCGAGCGTCAGTTACTCAGCAATGGCTTTGAAACCCACCTGGCAATGGAGCCTGCCTGGTAAAAGGCTGTGATTGGATGGCTTTGGAAACTGCCTGGCAACAGGCTGTGATTGGATGTATTTGAAACTGCCTGGCAACAGGCTATGATTGGATGGCTTTGGAAACTGCTTGGCAACAGGCTATGATTGGATGGATTTGAAACTGCCTGGTAAAAGGCTGTGATTGGATGGCTTTGGAAACTGCCTGACAATAGGCTGTGATTGGTTGGGGCATAGACCGCCCCTTGACCAGATTGGCTGGTCTTGGCTATATAAGAAGTTGTACCAACTGTAATAAACGAGTCTGCGGGCTGCTCGCCTCGAGCCTGCTTTCACCCGACTCCCGGGGTCTGTGTGTTGACTCCGCGCCTCTTGCCCCCACCACGCTGCTCCTCTCAGAAACGAATCCACTGAAATATTGTTGAGAAAATAAATGGCAACAAGTATCTATGAACTTTAGAGTTTTGAATGAATTTTAGCATGTTACATTTTGTTTTTTTTTTTGTTGGCAAACGCTAATTAGTTCCACATGGAGACACAACAAGTACACATAAGTGTTTTCTGAGTAGAATGCTACAGAAACTAGGTTAAAAATGATATTTGCTATGTAAACATGACAGGGAATCCACTTGCCTAAGAAAAAGATTTTGCTTTTCTCCAAAACCAGTTTCAACATTCTTTTCGTGGTCCTTTGCACACGAATTCCACACGAGTTTGTCCAGATAGTTCTGGATCTAACCAGAAATATCCGGTTCTGTGTGGTTAAATGAATATCAGCTTTTAAACAGCCTGTGTGTTTGTCAGTGTTTTCTAGATAGTATCTATGAACTTTAGAGTTTTGAATGAATTTTAGCATGTTACATTTTGTTTTTTTGTTGGCAAACGCTAATTAGTTCCACATGGAGACACAACAAGTACACATAAGTGTTTTCTGAGTAGAATGCTACAGAAACTAGGTTAAAAATGATATTTGTGTCTGTAAACATGACATTGAATTCACATTCCCAAGAAAAAGACTTTGCTTTTCTCCAAAACCAATTTCGATATGCTTTTCTGGGTCCTTGCACACGAACTCCACACGAGTTTGTCCAGATAGGTCTGTATCTAACCAGAAATATCCGGTTCTGTGTGGCTAAATGAATATCAGCTTTTAAACAGCCTGTGTGTCTGGGATTTCTGAACAGTATCAAGGAACTTTAGAGTTTTGAATGAATTTTAGCATGTTGCATTTTGGTTTTTTGTTGGCAAACGCTACTTTGTTCCACATGGAGACACAACAAGTACACATAAGAGTTTTCTGACTAGAATGCTACAGAAACTAGGTTAAAAATGATATTTGCGACTGTAAACATGACATTGAATTCACATTCCCAAGAAAAAGACCTGCGTTTCTCCAAA